>JAVJAQ010003781.1:0-182564 GCA_032362365.1 Zygogramma bicolorata | reverse complement strand
TTTCATTTGGAAATTCTCTTCATATTTAGATGAATGAAAAATATATCGATAGATCAACGGATATTATATTGACAATGGAAAATTGTATATAATTGCTGTACTTTTGTGCAATAAAGGTTTGAATTCATCTAACAGGCATTTGTGGATTATGAAATAGAAAGCTTTGTCTTAGGAATTATTTTACTTTTCAGTTTCATATAATTATATAATCCAGAGATGAATACTAAATGTTGCAATTCTTTCTAAGTTTAACGTACTTTGAATTGAATCGATTTCGAACATCTAATCGTGGATTATAATATAGTGAACATCATCTCATCGGCAAATATAATAATTTCTCCAAAATATATTCGTAACTGGATCTTGAATTTTCATGAAATTTGATAAAAATTCCAAGCGTTCAGAATATAATCGTGACACTTGAATCAGATAAGGAAAAACGAGGGTCTCACCTTTGACAGTGAGATCCCGAGTGTTGATTGAGTCTATACAAAAATATGGAAGATGTTTTCTTTTGTTACAGGTCAAGGTCGAGTGAACCAACTTGGTGGCGTATTCATCAACGGAAGACCATTACCTAATCATATTCGACTGAAAATAGTAGAAATGGCAGCCGCAGGAATTCGACCTTGTGTAATATCCAGACAACTTCGTGTTTCTCATGGTTGCGTTTCTAAAATTTTGAATCGATATCAAGAAACTGGAAGTATCAGACCAGGCGTGATAGGTGGTTCCAAGCCAAGAGTTGCGACTCAAGAAGTAGAAACGCGCATCGAACAATGGAAGAAAGAACAACCAGGAATATTTTCTTGGGAAATAAGGGATCGGTTGATCAAGGTGGGTGGCTTTAAAATCATATCATTTGGGGAAACAGCCTTGAAAACATTCGAATCATTTTAAATTCAAGTGCCATCACATAATAATAGCAGCAAAACAAAATAGTATATTGAGTAATGGGGAGGGGTATTTTTTATAATGATGTGAAGGAATAAGTTCTTCGAAACCTTTTGATTCTTCTCGCGCCATAGGTATCAAGATAGTTCATGTTAATTGAGAAAGTGAAACACAAATATCCCCCCCTTTTCCCAATGGTTCAGATTCCTTGAATTGAAAAACATTTATTTTCAAACTATAGATTTGACTTTCTAACATAATTCATTGGTCAAAATCGTTATGGAAACCATCACCCCAATACACTGATATTGTATCCGGAGTCATTAGAATTGTTGAATAACAAAGTATTTCTCTATTTTTCCAGGAAGGAATCTGTGACAAAAATTCCGCCCCTTCTGTTAGCTCCATCAGTCGATTGATTCGTGGAGGAAGAAAAGACGACCCGGAACGCAAAAATCACTCGATTGACGGAATATTAGGTAAGCAACATGATTAATTTCTCACAAAAATCACTAGTCATCATGAAACGCAAGTCCAGCCTCAGATCACAACATGTTTATTGATATCAGAAGAATCCAACTAGAAATGACTTTCAGTTTGTTTTGAGACGATAAACAGTAATTGTAAAATGTACGATCATACCACAAAAATCGTGTGAGTGTTCTCAATGTTCACAAAAAATCCATGACCAAATGCTTGAGGCGTTAGAATAAAATCAACGCAACGCTTTAGTGAATCCTGACAAAATTTTATCATGGTTAATTGTGGACCTCACAAGAAGAGGATGATGAAGATGCAGAAAATATAATGACGGTTCATTTCAACAACATCAGTATTAAACCTGCCGATCACCAATTGGTGACTGAATTTCAGTTCATCTAATGATGACCATCGGTTTATTTCTGAGGCATTGTCAATCACATTCATAATTTTCAATATCTAATAGAAATTACGGTAAAAGTTGCAGTGAGCATCCAAATTTAATTTTTTTGGGAATTCACGTGATTCGCTCTCTACAGAATCGAATTTTCGGCAGCCACGTCTATTTCCGGAGATACAGGTTCATTCTGTTGTGAAACTTCACCTTTTCGAACGATACATTTCCTAAAAAATAATTCTTCATTCAATTCTACAACGGATTTGAAATGAAAAGTTGCTGAATTAGGTTTTTGGACCATTGAATGTAGTCATGAGATCAAATTTATCAGGTCAAATAAATATTCCATCGTTATAAAAAACAATTCCGGAAGGGGCTGCCATTAATTTAGAGTACACGTGTATACTAAATTAGCCATCATCTAGGTAACAGCTGTCAAATACGTAATGCACGGTCGAAAATAGTGGGAGTGGAAGAAATCAATAAGAAGCCACTTATTCCACTTGATTTGTATAATTACTACTTACAAATCACACGTAGCTTCTAGGTAAGTTGCTTCTCTTGCTCAGAGAAAATCATTACTTGGGCCCTTTAGTGCACCCAGAAAAAAAAATTTCAATTCGTTGAAGAAAATCGGTCATTTCTCGAATGAAAATACATAAAAATCAAGTTGTGGGGCATGAAGTCTGCTACAAAAATCCCTTGTTCGAAATTGCAAAAGTTTATTCCCAACGTGACAGAGCTTAAAAAAGAACGAATAAAAGGTGTTATTTTGGTTACATATAGTTTGTATTGATAATCAAAATCGGTCTCATTGATAATTATCTTCAAATTACTCGATGTTTTTCACAAAGCGACTAGCGGAAACAAAATATCACTATCTTTTTTGTTTCTGCAAAATCGCAATTGCTTATCAAGACGTATAGGTATCAAAGTTCATAACCGTTTTGGGGGCAGGCGAGGCAGGAATTTTTTTTAATGTATCATCAATATTTTCACATTTAATATGATGAGATTCAAACATCCATTTGCAACGATTCAAATCTGTATGAATTCATTCACTTTGCCCACACAATAGGTTATTTGATTGGCCAACATTCGTGAGAAAATAAACATGCACTGACGATGAGCCACATAGGGCTTACAGTTTGTACAACTTGGTATCCAACCGACTACATTTCTGAATCTGCTTTATTTAATTTTTAATCATTCGAATATGTGCTAATTTCTAACCTACACTCAGGTTGGAGATTGACCAATTATTTCCGCAGAAGAAGACTAATTCGGCAAAACTCTTTGCCGACCTCCTGACACTTTCTTGACTCCGTCTTCTTCTCTTATTCGAAACTTCATTTTGCCCATCGGAATTCATGAAGTGCTAAGATCCCCACTAATGTGTATAAAACAACTCAGTTGTTCAAAACGAGCTATTCCTGAAAAGATATTATGATTTTAATAATGCATTATTTCAGTACCAAACGGACAAAAAAAAAATGTAGGTACTCAGTTTCTCCTCCTCAAAAACCACAAACCCCTTCAATAGCTTACATACTAGTTTCCAGAACTAGAACGTTACCGTTATATTGGCCATTTTCTCAAGTTCAGTAATTCGGGAATGTAAGAAATATTCCAGTCAGTAATCCAAATGTTGCTATGTGCAACAAACCTCTTCAAATTTTTTTTTACATTTTCATCTTTACGTAAGCAAATATTATTCACAAAAAATGACAATAGTCCCATTCGTAGAAGCGTCATGAAGGGGGGGGTTTTCATACATAAATGAATTGTATTGAAATTAATTTCACAAGTATTCGTTTGTTACCTACGCTATAAAGCTTTACAAAAATTTAATGGCTTATCTCTGGATGGCTTGTGTGAGATTCCTTACGTTCCTGAGAGAAACAGAATGGCCCCCAAAATGATTATGAATGAAATGATATAAGAACCTTGGTAAAAATTAAAACTTCTCCCTCGAGAAAAAGCTCAGCACGGCTTTCAGCCTCGGTAAGCTATATTTTTCTCTCGAAAGGAATGATACACTTTCCGCCTTGGTATGCAATATACTCTTTTTCGAGAAAAATTATTCACTTGCTGTCTTGGAATGTAATATACTATAACATATTACAATGAAGGATGTATAATCACCACCGGCATGTTACTGACGACAAAAGTAAGAGTAATATGGTAAACCAATATTTTTTTTTTTTTTTTTTTAGATTGAAACAGTTCTTTTTTTATTGGCGTAATTTGATGATTCGTTGTTTATGGAATGTTTTTTTTAAAAAAACTCACCACGCTATTATTTCTGTCGATCAGGATTATTATAATTATTTTTTTTTTTTTTTTTGTTTTCTGAGCTTTCTCGGCATGTTGTTTCAACATAACGGAAGTAAAGAATATAACTTTTAAGTAAACGAGTGAAGTAAAACTGAAAAAACTGAAACTTGATCCTGCTAAGCCAAAGTCGCATGTAGCCGCCGTTTGATCGTTGTGAATTCAATACCTATATGACAGTTTGTACCAAATTTTTCGACTGAAAAAGGAAACTCAGTTATATGGCAATCGGTTTCACGATTTTTGCTCCCACTGGGCAATACTTTTTTTGCGCACAGTGGTTAGATAGCAAAGTTCAGATATATTTGTTGGGTTCATATTTTCCAAATGAAGATTTTTTCCTCTCATCCCAAGATTTGAAACTTGTTTTTGTCGAAAAAACTAAAGGAGTCTTCGGGAACATATTTGGTGGCTATAGAATGAGCGCAGATTATATGAATTCGTATCATTCAGAGGACCCTTATTCATTTCTTCAATATGTAATTTCTGTTTTCGAGAATTTCTCAAGCATTCCGAAGGAAAATTCTACCTTGTTTTTTGGTTCATGAGATCTCGAATACTCATGATGATTCTGAGGACAAGTCTGAGAAAGACTTTGTTTTTTTGTCGAAAATGTACCTGGCCGACATTTGCGAATAAATAGTAAAAAAAAAATTTTTTTGTATACTCGCCGGCTGAGGTTGATGCTGATTCCATTATAGCATTCGATGTGATTTGATAATCAGAGTGGCATTGACTGATTACGGTATATTGCCATGTCTTTCTGCAAGAAATGCATCTGCATGTGGCAATACGCTACGGGGTGTCCGTCACACTATCCCACCAGCGCAGCGACTGTATATTTCTTGAGAATATTAAACATTCATTTCGAGAACATATAATTAATGAGTGTTTCATTCGATGTACAAATGGATGCACTTATCATGAAAATAAATGTGGTTACGGACCAAATCAGCATAGCTATTCGACAGGGTATCTGATACTCTATTCAGGGGCGCAATGATTATAATATAAAATAGACAATATTTTCAAACCAACCCCCCTGTTAAAAACTCACTGCAATGCTCATTAAAAAAATGTTCAACGTGATAGTAATCAATCTTGTACGGCACCAATCCCTTTTGCAGTTCACAAATTGTCCAAAATCCATCATATAAAAATGAAGCAGCCTTAAAACCATAGTGGAGGCTTATTTGAACATTGACTACCATATGATAGTAACCAAAAAATTCAGAAAAAACAAATATGTATGTTTTCTGCTCAACATCACAAAATTTTCCAAATCTTACAGTATACCTCATTTTCTGGGAATCTTGAAAGAGTTGAAAAAGTATATTTTTTCATCTTTTTTCTTGGATTAAAAGACATTTCATTTAATGACTACCCACGTACATTTTTGTAATGCTTGTTGATCAGGGGTAGAGTAATTGACGGCTCCATCCTTTTCATTACCAAACTTCAGTCGAGTGCATCATTTCACATCTTCCTCAACCCGTCAGATGAGTACTTTTCAACAGGCAATATTCCGTGGTGTATGAATCCTTCCTTCTTGGTTCTTCGGCATTGCTGAACGATTCCTCAGTTAATCCTTTGTCAAGTCTTGACCTCTTAGTAATACAGTATGTTCGCTTAGCATTCATATCTCAGTGAAGTCACCTTTCAAGAGATACTGTCATTTATGAGCAACATCGGCGAATTACCGAACACACCGATATACATTGGGTAGAGTGAATAATGTTGGAGAAAATGCTCGCATCAAAATTTTTTTGGCAATCTTAAACGGGTTGTTGAGATATGACTAAGACGGATCTATAATAGGCGATCATAGGTGATCTGACTGCATATTATATTTTTCATGGATAACAAAGCATCGGCATTTTGAGAGAAAAAAAATTCGAAATCATTTTTCCCATAATTTATATTATCACGTGTTTTGTCGTTCATACATCACGTATGTTTTCTTTGTTTCAGGTCCCAATTCTTCATGTGAAGATAGTGATACAGAATCAGAACCAGGCATTCCTCTGAAACGAAAACAAAGGCGCTCCAGAACTACTTTTACAGGCGAACAGCTAGAAGCTCTTGAACGAGCCTTTGGTAGGACTCAATATCCAGACGTCTATACACGAGAAGAACTTGCAGAAAGGGGGCATTTCAGGGAACACGGGAGTGGAGGGTGGGTTTTCGCCCCCCCCCCGCAGAATGAGGGAACAAACTGAACTCATGGAAAGCCAACTCAACGCTTTCAACACCATGTCCTTGCAATCCGCATTTCCTGCTGTTCAGCAACACTACCCCGATAGTGCTTTCAATCAGAGCACATAGGGCTCAACAGAGTTACGCCTCAGCTGCGTTAGGATCTAGTCCGTCTTTAGCCAGTACGTTGCCTTCCAGTACCCTACCGCATTCCCTCACCACCGGCAATGCTACAGGAAGTTCCAGTTCTCCAGGTCAAAATTCCATCTACAATGCCTACAGTGGCGGCACTAGTCTGGAGCAAAGTGGTGCGTTGAATGGCGTTAACCAGTTCGGGTATAATATGAGTCAAATTTCACCGAATCAACATAGTGTTTCTCCACAACAGAGCGCAGTTTGGGCACGACATTCTCAGAACAACAAAGTCGCAGATAATTTAACACCTTGGCATGAAAATTATAGGTAAGTGGAATTTTCAATGCATACAGTGCAAACCGAAATATCCATTCTTCCTAACTTCTTAATGGAATCAAATATCAACGAAGGTCAAAATTCATGTGAGAGTACATCATTTTAGGCAATTTCTTATGAGAAAAATAATGGTGTGGCGCCACCGAGAGGGCACCGTGAACATATTGTTCCAAATAGAAAAAGGATCTTGAAATAATTGGAAAGTTTGATAAATTATTGTTTGGCTTTTTTTCCTCCGAATCAAAAAAATTGGAATTACAACTTCTATGAAAGAAGAAAAATCGGAAGAATTTTACAAACACTATCTGTTGATGTTACGTGTAAGTATAGCATTCGAAAACGGTTGATTCATTCACGAAAAGGAAGAAAAGTCCATCTTAAACAGCTACTTCCCTGTCTATATGGCGACGACGGGCACTGGGTCACATAGAAATCACTTTTTCTTGCTCAATTTGTATACCAAGCATTTGAAAATTGAATCGAATGAATAGCAAACATAGGAATATCTACACAAAGCAAATAGAAAGCTATTTGTAGACGAACTTTTACTTGACTCTGAATGAATCAAACGTCTTTGGATGATATCAACGAAGAGTTTATGTGAAATTGTTTCGATTTCACCTCTTTCAAAGAGGTTCTATAATTTGATTTGAAGAAGAAAAAATCCAAAGAGTAATTCATTAGATTTTGGGATACCTCGTTTGATGAGTCTTTCAATTGTCTGCCCTACACTGGTTCCTAAGTATCGGCGAACAAACGAGAATATTACGAGAACTGTTGTTATTTAATGAGAGATAGATTCAGAAAAATACTTCCACAGTATTTTCTAAGATGTTCACTGGAGTTTCTGTTGATCACATTACAGTAAAAATCTCACAAGAAACTGTATAAGTACTATTCAGAGATTTTATTCAAAACTGACTTCAGTTCAATCCAATGAATGTTTGAAATATTCACTTCCTGACAATTCAGTCACCCGAATAGGATTCTAGGATAAACATTTTCGTTATGATACAAACAATGTTTTTGCAATTCTGTAGCTATATTGAATAGTTTGCGTTCTGGGAGCTATCTGATTCTAATTGGTATTTTGAAGTTATGTTTTCCATTACATTCTTTTTATGTATCGTCCAAACACAAATGTGAAAATTACTACACGAAGAGAAGAATATACTTTTATTATTTTTCAAAATTATTGTACCAAACAAAATATTTGAGTGACATCACAATTATTGGCAAGTTTGATTATGAAAGTTTCCGAAAGTGTTAGGAAGTCCCAAGAAGCTTCCTTGAGATATATATATGTGGCCCTACATATTTTATATGGAGAGAAATCTGAACCCTACAGCACCGTAGTTGTGAAAAAAAAAAAAAAAAATCTGATACTGGTCGTCTCTGCTGAAAACAGAAATGAACATTGAAATATATACGGTCCAATTCATCCTACCGATACATGCGTATATAATGATTATTAAAATGGATTAATTCAGATTTCAATATTATAATATTCAGCAGAAAATGTGATATTCATCGACTGCAGAAAAAGAGACAAGCGGAAAACTCCTGTAATTCCAGTACATTCACACCTCACACCTGCACGCAGTCTAACAAAGGCAACAAAACGGCAGTGAAGAGAAAAGTTGGTGATCCCAACGAGAGCTACCTACCGTATTACTCTCATCTGTTGGAATAATAAAATTCATTTTGAAGTACTCCCGGGTCCATTTCAATAGTTACATCTTTTAATATTCTCAATCTATTGCTCTGACCCATTTTTTTTCGTTCCGGCCTTCATCAGTTATTTTTTGTGTATACTTTTGTTCATTCCTCAGGAATTGAGTACAACTATACAACTATATCAATGTCAGATTCACATGCATGGGGGGAATACTTCGAAAAAGATTTTTTCAGTATTGGCAAGCTTCTAGAAATTGACTGAAATACACCAAGAACATGGGTCCATTACTATGAACCGTTCAGAGAGAAATCATATTGAGTGATTCGAAACAATTTTCAATTTTTACTACGAAACTATGTCAGTTTCAAGTTTACACTCTTCACTTCTTATGAAACCTAAGTATTGAAAACGTAAAAATTTATACAACTCCTCAAATTTTGATTTCTAGATGGTTGCCGGCTGAACAACCCTTAGGAGCGACGGCTCTTCGGAATTATACAAGATTACCAGAATAACCAGTCCACCCCTCGAGGCGCTGAGTAAAGCGTTTGCTCAGAGAGAAACTAGGTATAAAACCTATTTCATTTTTTACTTCTTAGTAAACCTAAGTGTGTGTGTTGAATTCTAAATGTCACGGATTCGAATTTCCACTGGAAATTAACGTCAAAAAAGCAATCAAGTGAAACAAGAGCTTGACTGATATTCATTATAAAAATCAATTCGAAGAATATTAAGTGGAAAAAGTTTCGATTGGTGTGACATCGAGTAGGATGAAATTATGTGCATGAGAATTGGATCATTCAATATGGATACAGAATTTCAACGAATTGAATTCAATTGTTAGTTCGGACGAACCAATAAAAGCAAGATTACATGACAAAGCATGTATATTTTTGTGAGGTAAACTATTGCCATAGCAATATCCAAATTAATCGTCATACTTATGAATACTTTTACTTCCAATTCAGATACAAGTCAAATATTCAAAAGAGATGTACTTCAGAAAGTTGAGGAAATTAATTGATTTGTATATATGGTCTGGTAGATACAAAGAAAAAAGAGGATTGTTGGGCTCTATTTCTATTTTATTCATTTTGCGATTCACGCGACTATGATCTAACTGAAGCAACGTGTATCAAAATTGTCCTAATTTGGCAATACTGAGAAAATAATGTGAAAAAATGCAACGGAACGGATTATAAGGAATCTGTTATCAAGATAATGTGGGTTATGACATTGAAACGAATATTAATGGTGATATTTTCAAACACACCAGAGATGTAAGAAACTGTAAAAGGCATTTTCTTCTTTATATTCGGGTGCTTTGAGAATGATACTGTTCAATTCTTTTCCAGAATACCATTCGATATTAATTCTGTTTCGAATGCATTTTCCTCTCAGTCAATATTATTTGAAATTATGAAAGATTATGTTGAATATCCCACGTCAAGACATCAGTTATCATGTATGGTACTTCTTAGATTCATAAATAATAGAATATATTTGTACACTCCAGATCAAAGTAATATTCATCACATTATGATGTAGATGGAATTGACACTTTGCCATGATGATGAATTGAATAGTGCCTAACTGGCCGTTTAGTACTCTCTGTTCTCACACTATTACCCTGAATTTCGTGGTGCGTTTCTGTTCATCAAAATCCAGCGATTGTCATTACTGTGAGACTAAATGAATTTTTGACTATATTCGATTCTTCATTTATCAAATCTCAATACTAATAATCATTAGTATTGCCAGTTATATTAAAATTTTTAACGATAAGATCAAATTTTGGATCGATTATATCCCAGAAATGTGTTCATTTGTCATTAATGAAGTTTTTTTTCTATAATCTTCCAATGCATCTTTCTTTTTCCAGTCATTCTTATTCTTTCTTAAGTAAATAGGATGTACACCGGGGAAGAATTCAAGGCGATCATTAAATTATTAATAATGTGAAATTATTAAACAATTCCGGACCTACAATAAAGCTAAATAACACGACGGAAAGCCTTCATTAGGTCGATCCGACCAAATTAATTGCTGTCAGATATTATTCAGATGTAGTCTGTAACTATCAATTACACAGTCGTAGAAGCCGTTTCCGATGCTTCGACTCCACGCCACTACCTTAATCTTCTCCTGGCCAACTAGGTAGAAAGCTTGTCATTGGAATAAATTCTAGATGGCTACTACCACAGTACGCAATCATTGAATACTTATACTGAATTCGTGCTAAACAAAATTACATGGTGTTATTTAATGTATGGTGGTACCGCTCTTTATTTATGTTTAAAAAGCTCGCTACTGAAATGAATTATTGTTTAAGTTTTGATTAAGTATGCTTAGTGGGATTACGAGTAATTTTAATTTGACTTTTCTGTTACACCATCTTCATTACTTTTCTAGTAATTATATGTTTCATGTGTTTCTCATTCGGTCATATTTTTTTTTTATTTCATGAATCTATATGGATTCACTGCAAGAATGGATTTTTGATCGTCGTTTTGTTCCATGTTCCGTGAAGTCGTTTTCGGTTTATAATGAACCATATTTAACTCTTTGTTGTTCTAGCAGCCATTCTTGCAAAATGTTTCACGTTGAAGATCTGATTGGTTTCAAAATTTCCTTTGGAATAATTTTCTAATACATTTCAGAATGACAATCACGGAAACGTGCGATTTCAGAAATGGTCAAAATAACATCTCGACATCGTGTCATAGTCAGTCCCACCTCTAAAACTAACCAAAATAAATTTTGAGTGCTATTGGTTCGAACTTCCTTTGTCCGTATCATTCACTAGTGAAATATATCAGGAGTCCATTGGGACAATGAATCAAATTGAGAATGATTTATTTGAACTAGAAAATGTGTGAATAAACGGAAACGACAAAGGAACATCATATTGTGGCAAAATAATAAGCTCAGAGGAATGGACTAGAATGGATAAAAACAATTAGAAAAAAGACACATGGGCAGAAAATGAAGCAAAAATCGATTGGATGAATTGAAAATAATGAAGAAATTAACGAAATTTTCATTATTTATGTTTCTTTTTCATGGTTTTCGCTTCTTCATTTAATTTTATACTGATTTGTATTAATGCTTCTGATTTTTTCAATTATATTCATTGACTTCTTCTTCAAATAATCGACCACAATATTTAATTCGAGTGACTTTTGTTACCAATAATATTATTGGTGATATTGAGAAACAATTCATGTAGTATTTTCACTTCAATAAGCTTTACAATACCGTGACACGTGTTTCGCTCGACGATAGCTTCATGTGATGAAGCGAATAATTTAGTCAAATGGTGTCCTTGAAGAAGCTATCGTGTAGCGAAACACATGTCGCGGTTTTTCAAACCTTACTAAGGTGAAAATCTTACAGAAAACTGTATGAGTATTTTTGAATAACGATTTTCATCAAGTATCATTTTCATTACATCTATTCATTTCGTAGAAAAAGTATTTCGCTTCTGCTGCCATTTGAAGAAATCGGAGTCCAAGGTAATTGAAAGGTTTTGCACTGTTGATAAAGGAAACCTGGATAATTGGACTTATCTCACTTTGCTACATTGATTCTCAAAATCTGTGAAATATAAATCGAGTTAGGGTGCCACTGTTCCCTTGGAACTCCAGCATTTCTCAACTTTTCAATTTCGCACAAAATGTTAGCTGATGATGAAATGGATATTATATATTGATTCTTTGTTATAGGTTAGGGGTCCGAGAAAGTATAATAAATCAGCTCCAATCGATATGCATGTGTTCAATCAAAGCATTAATGCGAAGACAAAATTTACATTTTTTTGAATATACGTGCCAATTCTGGGTCGCCTTCATATTGGACATAATTTTATACGAAACTGATTAATGAATATCAACTTCATTCTCGAACTGAATATTTTCCGAGGAACGTTAAAAAATATCAGCATGAAATCGCAATTTTTGTGTTCGATCGCAATTTAATATTCAGAGATCACAGATGTCGAGATTTTCATTATGTGCATTATGATGGAGCTTTTTCATGTAACTTCATATCGATTTTGGACTAGGTTCTGCTAACATAGGTATTCGTTTCAAGCCAATTTATTCAATGCAATTTATTCAATGCCTACAGTAAATGTGTATATCTCTTCAAATAATATGGAATCAATCCTACAAGTAAGAATCTCTGTCTGTTTATAACATAATATGTACATCATGATAATTCAATTAGTGCCATAGTAATTGAAATGGATGATCGTCCCAAGAAAGTGATTATATCAACGTGAATTAACTGTAATAAACGCATTCGGCGGTATCAACGTAATTCAAATACCCACATTTAATTAGACTTGTATGATCATATAGACAGAAATATAAGAAAACGAATCATGTTTCTGAAATCGTTCTGACAGGATTAATAGCTGCACTATGAATTACGATTAATAAATTTCATTTTCAACAAAGAGTTCCTTTTTATTGTGCAGTGAATTTCATCTCTCGAAGTAAATAACGTTTTCCGTTATCAGAAAGTATTAGTTTGAATTTTATCTCTTTTTCGTGTCCAGCCATACGGTTGTGAAAAGTTATTCTGAGAAATAATGAATACGTTGGAGTACAATAGGTTCTGACATGTATCGAGTGGCCTTCCTGCACATATTTCACGAATTTAATATGTTTCCGTTTTAAAACTCATTACGGGTTTTCAAACGTTGCTACAGTAATCTCACGTCTTTATTATTTTTCCAAGTCAACGGCGAAATATTTATTATTGCCTTCAAAATGATCGCATGAACAACGGTTCAGTGGAGTTTTAGGGCATGATATTTTGAGAATCAGATGATAACAAAAAATGAAAATGTTAATGTGGATAGTCATCACATGAAAGGAATTACAAATATGTACATTCACATGGATGAGTCACACCTCTGTCATTCTATCGCAAATTTAATGGTGTTTCAATTGGAAAATTTGTATGTTATTCTCAATGGACAATGAGTTCGAATCCACCGGTCAAGATTTTCATATTCTGTTATGACGCTGAGAGTAATGGACTGGTTAGATAAAAATTATTATGATTGGTGATATCCATCGATTGCCTGACTGAAAATATATGCTTCGATAGTTACCTAAGCTTGAAAAAGAAAACGCACAATTCTAGACATGTCTATATTTATATATAATATATATAATATATATTTTTTATATATTATATTTATATATATATATATATATATATATATATATATATATATATAAAAATAATAATAAATCTTGGAGTTGCAGTCTTGTACTGGTCTTAAAGTAAACTCTTTGTCATTTTGTCAAGCTTCGGAAAATATTTATTTCCTCCCTCAGGACAAATAACTTGAGTAAATAGTGGAGATTAGCACCAAAAAAGGGATATAAAATAATGTAGAAATGTTGGACAGACAATGTAAAGATAAAATTTGAAGTATATATATATATCTTTACATTGTCTGTCCAACATTTCTACATTATTTTATATTCCTTTTTTGGTGCTAATCTCCACTATTTACTCAAGTTATTTGTCCTGAGGAAGGAAATAAATATTTTCCGAAAGCTTGACAAAATGACAAAGAGTTTACTTTAAGACCAGTACAAGACTGCAACTCCAAGATTTATTATTATTTTTATGTATAATATTGTCAGTCAAGAATCACCCAATTATTTATATATATATATATATATATATATATATATATATATATATATATATATATATATATATATATATATATATATATATATATATATATATATATATATATATATATATATATATATATATATATATAATAGATTATCAAATTCTCTGGTCTATCACAATTTGCATTCAATTCGAAATGCCCACCACAAGATAGCTAGCTATTTCTGGCTTTGGCCTTCATCAGCTGTGGGGTGGCATGGTCCTCGTATCGAAGACAAACTGTGATAGATATCCAGAGGATCTGAAATGAATCGTGCCTTTACGGCAAGCGACGCATAAATGGAACCACCTAGGGTGTAACACTATAAGGAAATGCTGTCATAGTTTTCCGTCAGTGGTGACAGTTCGCCACGTCAACTAACAACTGCGTTTGCCAAAGCCAGAAATAGCTAGCTATCTTGTGGTGGGCATTTCGAATTGAATGCAAATTGTGATTGACCAGAGAATTTGATAATCTATTTCTGATTCATCTTGCTTCATAGCAAATAACACTTTCTCTTTATATATATATATATATATATATATATATGACATGCAACCTTTTTGTTTTATCAGTTATAGTCAAAACCCTGGCAAGAAACCTTGATAATATTTGATGTTATACTTTGTTCCAAAGTATTCATCCATACATTCTTCACACTTTATGTATAAATGGATGTTTGGATTTCAAGTGTTGGAATATATACTATCTACCATTTCGTTCCTGGATAATAACATTTTTTCCACGAACTCTGATCACCCTTAATGTGAGAGTCTCACTATGAACTATGATTCCAACTTTACTGTCGAGGTTATGCAGTTTTTCTTCATACCTGATTATTTCGACCAAAGTAATTCTTACTCGTTTTAATTTCATTCCATTGATACTTCTACTGTTACTAATAGTCATTTCCTTTGTTACAGTCTATTCAGTTATGCAGTTTTTTCTTCATCCCTGATTATTTCCACCAAAGTAATTCTTACTTGTTTTATTTTCATTTCATTGATACTTCTACTGTTACTAATAGTCATTTCCTTTGTTACAGTCTATTCGCATCTGGTGCACACTACGGAGCTCATTCTCCCAGCGAAGCGAAATCTGGTTATCCTTATTTTGGTGCAATGGAGATGTGTTCGAGTAGAGTACACTGAACAGCAGGAACCTGAGCCATGTTAGGAAATATGCTTTAAGTTATTCGTAATAGTCATCCTATATGCAATAAATAGTTATATGTTGGTAACTCAAAAGGGATGTGTTATTGTGTTATAGACTGAAACATTTGGAGGAGTATAGTTTTCGAATTGCAAATCCAGTTGTACCTACCTAATTGTAAAGTACTTACTCCCTATAGAGTATAGTTGTACATATTAATTTATTTGATATTTTGTAAATATAATTGATGTAAATTTTGTGAATATATGGTCATAATAGTTGAATGTGTTTCAGTTGATCTATAGCAGATTTGAAATGAAAGGATGATGAACTGATTATGCCCAAAAGTATTATAATTGTCAACCTCACAAGGCCGATTTGGGAATGTAACAGGCGAGGATAAGTTTTGTCGCTGAAGTGATCAGCAGAGACCGATAATTCATTTCAATGAATCATTCACAGTTTTGCTATAATGTTGTTCATACCCACAAGAATGATCAATAACAGAAGACCATAATTAATGATGAAGCTATGAGAAATCACGATTTTTAAATTCAATTATCATTCAAACATGGAATTTCTGCATAAGTTCTTAACATTTGTTAAAATGTCTTGAAATGTCTAAGAGATAACTATGATTTGATTCATCTGCAGTATAGTCTTATTCCTCTGTGTGCCCCTATACATTTACCTGCCAATTTCCCAGATCCCTTACCGAGGGCCTCTCTTGTGCTGAAGAAGTCGCCTTGATAGCCCCTAAGGCGTGAAAAGTCTCCTCCTCTGACGTACTAATAAGTTGTCGTCAGGTTTATAATTATAGTGATCCAATTAAGTTCTAACTGGCCGAATGGGTAACTACCCAAGACCTTAAAAAAAATTCCATAAGTCAACAAGAATTAGAAAAATATCAGGATATAGCCACAGAAATTTTTTTTGTGAAAACCATCAATGAATGGCCAAAAGTGTTAGAGAAAGTGTATAAATGTGATGCATGCGAAACTACTAATTACCAGAGCTGAACAGTATTGTAAATTGTTTCCAGAGGAAAAAGTGCAAATTTGAAACAGATATAATTTCTTTCATTCATCAAGAGAGAACGTAGTCAGCTGATTAACGAAAAAACCCATTCCGAACTCTGACAAGAAAACCGATTGTTGCTTCGTTTCAAAATTAGCAAAATGAATTGTGAATTCACTAGGGTAACGATTCACGAAAATCTAGCTCTCTAGAACGTCAGCTCAGCGTCCACACGACAGTGCAATGATCTGATAATTCTTCCTCATCACGTAACTTCTTTTTTCGAAAACAGCATTCATTATAGCAGCGCTAAATTATACAACAAGTTATTCCCAATGTTTAAAAGCATGCATTTTCTAAAATTCAAGAGGTCTATGGAAAAATGTTAATTGGTGAAGCCTACTATTCTATTACTGAATTTTTTGACGATTCAATCTGAATTGTGCTGTTTCGTATATCATGCAATTATGTTTTTTTTATTCGATTTCAATTGTTAATCAATTTTGTTATTTTTCTGGGTTTTTATCATTATCTTGCTTATCTCAACATACTGTACACTTTCCAATTAACTCTTTGTTTTTCCGGAAATAAATGAATTTGAATTTAGCCTCTGAGCTCGAATCATTTTTTATGAATTATCAATTTATGAATTCACTTCATGTTTCAGCGTGAATTATGAAAGTGGTGAATTTGTTCATCTCTGCAAATCACAATATTTCCATTCAATTAATGATAAAACCAAATCATTTAGCAACACTACCAAATATCGAATTTCAATCCAAAACCCTTTTTTATAGAGCTTATAGCGCTGAAGCTATGATGAGTCATGAATTCAATCATTTTTCAGCGTTAATTGTGACTTATGAATTCAATTCACGATGGTGGTGATTGTGTCCAACCCTGCAAAATACACATAGTTTCATTAAACTAATGATAAAACTGAATCATTCGACAACTCCACTGAATAATGAATTTCAGTGCAAAACTCTTTTACCCATATAGAAAATATTCTCTTCTGATATTATTCTTCTCGTGTGTCAATATTTTTGGATTATTGATAGGTGTTTTTGATGGAAGATTGTCTGTAGTCAGAGTTCTGAACGATTCAAGTATGTCCAGTTTACCTCATCCTCGTCCACCATATTGAAGCCGCTATTTGGAATTTTTCAATTTTGACAAAAGAATGATAATTTTTGACCTTGAAAACTCTTCCTTAGAACGGCCATTATAGGTACTTTAATATTTCCTTTGAACTCACATTTGCATTGCATTATTTCATTACTTGAACAACATTACTCCAATATTTAGAAAATGATTATAAAAATGACGTACGTTTTACTATGGCATTTTAGTAAGGAATGTTATTCCGATATGCGTTCCCTGGCTATGATTTCAACTCATCAATAACATTCCATTCATATTTTCACATTTTAAATTATATAAATGTAATACAACAATGTCTAATCTGAAATCATTGTCAAAAGTAGGAAGCTAGAGTTCTTTTCGAGCAGTTGGTTCTGTGTAACTATGGTTTTGTCTTGTTGCGTGACGCGTAGCTATCATCTGTCTTTGTCATTCGTGTTATTCACCTGTCTCTCATCTCGAGCTCAGGGTAATAATAGAAATAAACTGTAACCAAGGTTTTACTGTTTCACTGATTGTGGTTGAATTTGTATATCACTGAATACTCAAAAGGTTAGTGAATTCATAATGTCTAGCATGTCAAACGTAAACAATCCTTATATAAAATGGATATATAGTCCCTATACATTCCTGTCATCCGCAACTTTATCATGTGAACAAACAGCCGAATGTAATGAAGCCGCAAGTTTTCAAGAAGAGGTGGTTCTTCAGCCTCTAGTGATTCAAAGATTGAGAATATACCAGATGAAAGTATTCCTTGTTCTTATTCTCATCAAAGCACATGTTCCTTCCGAAAAAAGGTTTTGGAATGTTGAATATTTTTTTGATTTTGTCAACATAATAAAAAACAATTCATTATTTTCTGCATATAAAAACACAGGACGGAAATATATCCTACAAATGTCCATTTGCATTTGAAGACCTCAAATATTCTATTATGGACGTCCTAATGATATCCTGATTATTGACAATGGACGTTACAAAGACGTCCATAAGACCATGTACGTAAAACGGATGTTTTGAGGATGTCCTGAATATCCAACTGGGATGTTTTGGAAACGTCCATGAGACGTATTCGTGCTATCTGGGTAGTAGACAGATTCTTAGAGAGAACTCGTGACGAGACCTGGGGTGTAGGCAGACTGAGGTCCCGGCGTCAAGTCACGAATCCTTTTCCTGTGATATCACCTGCGAGGAATAAACATATTGTGACTTCAGCGTAAAGTCATATCAACTTCTTGAAAATCAGAGCCGAAACATCGAACACAAAACTAAACGCGAACTCAACGACATTATAAAACAAAGTCGCTTCCCGCTGTCTGTCCGTTTCTATGTATGATTAGATCTACTACTCAACGAATTTCGATGCGCTTTTTTAATAGATAGTGTGCTTCGAGAGCGAGGTTTATATGTATAATATATGCATAATATAGTGGAGAAACACCGATAATTTCAAGGGTTTCTAATGTGATATCGTGAATAAACACATTTTTTTGCGCTCACATAGCAAACCTGGCTGAATCCTACCCAGGTACTAGATAGATTAATATACACCTTAAAAAGGTCGACAACAATCAATGATTGTTTATGTCTATCTCTAAGGGATAACCCACAATAACCATTTTTCACACATGCGAATTGGTATTTGAAAAAATTAATTATAATGTAATACTTTAAAATAGTCGTGAGAGAGAACTATTCTTCCACTAGAAAATTTGAGTAGGCTCGTTAAAAGTTCATGTTTCAATTTCTCGTTATTCAGATAATAAAATTGTATCATTTCGAGAATTGATATTTTGCTTACAGATTGAGGCATTTAGCTAAGAATATTTCGGGAATTGATCTTCACGAATATGTATATCAAACTCTGTTATTTTTGAGCAATAACAATCGAGCAACCAGTAATAGATAAAAAAAAACTCGTCCTACGGACTCGTGGTTTGCCGGTTGCTCTCTTGGTATTGCTAATTGACAATTTTTCATTGTTGAAAAATGGAAATTCATCATTCAATTCTGAGGTCTTGTGGTATTACTTTCGAAAATTCGCCTCCTCCTAGCTGTGATAATTTTGGCATTTCAAGGCACGATAGTTTTTAACGATGAAATTCCATTAATGGAACGTACAGGCCTAGTCATGTTACGTACTATCACTGCACTGATCAATTTCACTTCTTATTCATCATATCGAATTAGTACTGAAATAGTTCATTGATGAATATGGAAAATAATATTTGAAAAATTTGATATCGTTTGTGAACTATTAGGAATAATGTATTACCCCAGATAGCACAATGACCTATTTGAGACCAATAGGGGACAACGTTAAATCGTCCGTATAGGATACCGGTGGACGTCCCAATCGTGTCACTAGGAAGCGGAAATGTTACAAAATTCCTACTTCCTAAGCCCGACAGTATGAAAGGGGACTATATGGGATATGTTGGGAATCAAATTGTTTTGAGGAGATGCTGTTACGTCAGAAGGATATAAAGCGGACCTTTTTTGGTCTCTATATAGGGAATATTGTGGAATGATTCCTTTCATTCCACAAATGAACGAAAGTTCATTCATTACTTTTTTCTACAAGTCAAACAAAGATCCGAAAACTCATTCTGGAATGTTATATTGATATAACACATAATTCGTCAACACAAATAAAAATTCTGAGAAAATACGAAAAACTTGGGATACAATAATTATGAATTATTATATCACAGAAAAAAATGAAATAAATCCCAAGTATCCACTGAAGTCTTCTCTTTTTATCTGTCCTTTCTTTGGCATGACGCATAGCCAGCTCATGATTGTAACCTCCAATGAGGCTCCTGTTTGACTTTTTAGGGATGGTTTTTTCCTTATGCCTTCTGAAATCAGAATATTAACAGCTCAGAATGGAAAGCAAGTTTTCCTGAAACATTGATGGTAACTCCAAATTATCAGAGTCTTTGAAATACAAATTATCATAGCCCTCATCATAAGACATATCCATTTGGTCATTCAGTGCAAATGATTCATTCCTATGTTCACTTTGAAATTAAGGATAATCGGTATCCATCACATAATGAGATGCTCTCAATTAATTGTGTTTGAGGGATGTCGGGATTCTATATTGGATATTTGACTTTTATTCAAAGTCGTCATTTATGATTTCATCAAGCTCCAAAAGTCTATTTGTTCCTCGTTTGATTCTCATGAGACATGCTATATCACATTTTCTTTTGGACATATTGATTCAAACTAATTTAACTAACTTACCTGGAAATATTATTACTGACCTCTGGCTGCTGCTCTGCAGGTTTCTTTGTTTCTTCTAATTAAATCAACCCAGCACAACTACAAACACAAGCAACTGAACCAACACCATTTTTCACTCCATGTTATGCGAACTGTCAAATTCAACGCTAAACACAGACAGAATTAGTGTACTGTGCCATGGAAATATAGGCTGGAACAAAAGGGCTGCGAAAGTATAGCTGATACCTTAAAAAAATATTTAAAGCAATAGTGAGTGTACAGATATTGTAAAAAGAATGATTTTGCAATAAGTTCCGTTTCTCAACTGAATACTTGCTACTCGTATATACCCAAGTAAATGAGCTAAAGCGTTCGGTTGTCATCCGATAACAGTCGTGATGGATGATTCATATCGATCTATTTCCAACCGATGAAAACTGAACACGATAGCTCGTTTACTTGGAGGTTGCAGGAAATATCGGGTTTGTGTTGAAGAGAGTGTAGAGTTGTAGAGTTTGTTATGAATTGTACGATTGTTTGAACTTTCATCACAAAAGTCTTGGGATTCATAAAACAAATGAGATCTAGACTGAATGATTCTCATCACCACAGAGAGAGATAATGTAGTCCTATGATAAACTCAGGATACGTCGAGGACAAGATGAGGATATTGCTACTGGTATTTTTTTATAAACTGCATTCGGAATACGTGGGGTAATCCTGAGGACGTAACACCGTAATGTTACTCGGGAGGTCCTACAATAGTCGACTGTGATGAAATTTCGATACCCTCGGGATCTCAACTGGATATCAACTATGTGGAGTGACTGGCATCGACCAGGGGATAGGGTGGTGATCAGTAAGCCAGGATGTTCTGCATTGCTACATGGGCACTTTTATAATATCCTACGGACATTTAGGGGATGATTTATGTGGTGATATTTGTGGTCTCGGTAGTGTAGTGGTTAGCATATCTGCCTATCAAGCGGAAGGTCGAGGTTCGAATCCTCGCAGGGCCACCCTGCTGGGTAATTGCACGTTAAAAGGTCAGGCCTCGTTGATCCACTGCTCGCACAAGTTTCGACTTCTGAGGGTTGACGTTCGTCAGCTGGTTAACGGAACGAACAATTTAAGAACAAACAAAAACAATTTTTTTTAAGGTAAAGATGAATGATGGATTTGGGATATCCTGAGGAAAATGTGTGCTATCTGGGACTTGAAAATATTTGTAGGGAATTGAACTATTCTTACACTTAAAGTTGGAATTTCTCGTTATTCAGATATCAAAATTGTTTCAATTTTAGAATTGATAATTTGTTCTCAGATCAATGCATATACAGCCGAAAATATTTCAGGATTTAATCTTTACGTATACCACTTCACCAAAAGGCAGTGCGGGGCTAAATAGCAAAGTTTTTGTTGAAGAATGGAAATTCATCGATGAAATTTTGAGGTCTTGTGGTATTACTTTCGATACCTCTACTGTGGAATCAATAAACTGACGTCATACCTCTGCTCAGAGCATGCATACGCTGGTTACACAAATGATAATCTGTAGCCGGAGAGAAAAATAAAAGTGTCTGCTCAGTTCAGGATGTGTACTAGATGATTTGCCTTTGAACACATTACTTCACCATTTTATTTCCGTTTTGTAGTCATTCACAATCATTATAATATTTTTGATATACACCATTGATGAACTATTTTTCCTCTTTTTTCTTGAAAACAGAAATACGAATCTTCTATAAGAAATATGTAGAATCTTACAAAATTCTCAAATTCGTGAACATTCATACAGAAACTAATAGAAACGTTAGGTGAATAACAAGTATGGAAAGTGATACATCCCAGCATGCGAAGGCACGTCGATTCCGTAGAAAATAATTCCCTCTTGTGTTATAAACAGAACTTTCCCTACAAGTGTGACTACATATTGTACTTGGAATTTCCATGAGAAAAATGGTCACCGAATAACTTCTATGAGATTTAGAACCCCTTTCTGCGGAAATCCAGTTCCAATAATATGAGAAAACAATCACATTTCTAGAAATCAGAATGTTGTGAGTATTTTCCATTGTATTTCAAATCTTCCAATATTCATATTCTATTCTTAATATTGATTACTTCCAACATCATTTTCACTACAATTCCTAAATTTTTTGTATGAGCAATTGCTTTTCACTTTTCAGTTTGGTGTTTTTATTTTTAAAATTCACTATTTGTAAATTTTCCATGATTTTTTATTTTCATTTATGGTTTTCATCTTGATTTTTCTATTTAAATTTTTTTTTTCATCATCGAGTTTTTTCAATAATTAATTTGTATTTTGATTTTTTGATATATCCAATTATTTCCTATTTTTTACATTTGTTTTTTCCATTTCAACAATTTTCGTTTTATTCAGTTTTTTAATTGTATTCCTATTCAAATTTTCAATCATGTTATCAACTATTTTCCATCTTTCATAGATTCACTGCATTTAATTTTTCATTTTTCAAATTTTCAATTGAATTTCCTTTTCTTCCACGTCCAATTCCTCGGAGTTTTATCGTTTTTTCACGTTCAGATCCATCAAGATTGTTTTACGGGTTTCTTTCAGTAAAAGAATAGCTACTTTTCGCATGAGAAAGCATTGAAAAAAGTAACGTACACTTGCTCGAAAGTTTTTCTGTAATTTCAGTTCCATTTAGAATGCTAAAACTTTCAGATATGGATCTGAACATATATATTTCAAAATCACGTGTGGATTTATTCACGAGATCTCACAAGAAGAGTCTTCGCCAGGAAACCGTAACATTCATCTTATCTGTCAACAGCCTATAAAGGTAGAATACACCTTCGGGAATTGACAAACTGTGACAATGGTAACACTATAAAGGCAACAAAGCTGGTTCGACCTGCAAAGAGGTGCTTTTACATTTTTGAAGAATGTTCCTCATTGTAGGAAAACGCCGTGGGAGGCCCAATACGGAACTTTTGATGCGGATGTTCCGTATCGGGAGTCAAGCTGTAATAGATTATAGGAATTAAAATTCGAATGCATACAAAAAGTCGACGGAAGTTTTTATGAACAACATTCCGAAGTGGATCAGATTATTTAATTGGCATGAATTGACATGATTTTAACTTCTTTGGTACCTTCAACAGAAACTTCCAAAAAACGAAATTCATGCGATTGAATTGAAATTTAGTTATGACGATAATGCCGAAATTGTGACATCAAAACTTCGTTCTGTATATGCGTGATGGGTAGATAAATCGTTAACTATGCCTGTGACAGAACTCTAGTACCAATTTCATCATACGGGCAATTATTGAACATGCTGACTTGCCGAGTTTCAAATATATGCTGCCTGATCAGTCTCTCACGTTTGGCATTAGTTTTTGAATTTTGAAAAATTATTACACCAATTATGCTCGGTTCATAAACCAAACTTTTACTTTTGATTTATCTTTTGCTTTCAAATCCTCACAATGCCAATTAATCAATGGAAACGTTCATACACGACACTTTTACTTTAACATTTTGTGTATGAACGCCTCCATTTATCAGCATTATGAGAACTTTCTTAGAGTTGAAGTGAATTATGAAGTAGTAGAAAGAGCGTGGTCTATGAACCAAGCATAATTGAGAAAATGAGACACTTCAAAAACACTCAAGGGTGTAAGAATAATTCAACATATGTTTCAAATTGCGATGCCGCCAGGTATTAAAATATGAACATCTTCAATAGGCTTGCAGTTTTATGCCACGACCTCTTAGACTACGAAGTTATTGATACGTTTCCCGAATTGTTTATTTTGCTGTCGTGCTCGCTCGAAACCCAGTCGGAGATTGGGTTGAATGCAGAATCCCTACAAAGTGTGCCACGCGGGTGGCTCAGATAATAATTTTATTATACAGATAGTTGAACGAATAAACTGATCATCTGATTGATCTTTTAAGCTTTCCTGATATGCTCGGTTGAAAAAAAGAACGCTCCATGGCTAATATTCATATAAGAGGTGTTTTTTTCTTCGGTGTAAATAAACACATCTCAACGTTGATCCTTATAGGCATAACAGGGCATAACGCGGTGCTTTTAGTGGTACATTACTACATGAAACACATGTGAGATTTCTCTACTCGACCGACTGCTAGCTTATCAATACACTAAAGTGAGAAAGTTTATCTGAAGCAGGAAGCCGCCATCGTCAGTACTATGTTTTACTTAGATCCGAGTGAATTGAGGGGAGGAATAAACTAAAAAAAGTCCCATTGATTTGTTCAGGCAGGACCTGGACTCTCAACTGAGGAAACCAGAAAAAAATGTTTTTTTTTCTTAGAGACTTTGAACGCCCCTCTGAAGGTACCATTATACTGTATGTGGAGTGACGCGCCTGGCGTGTGGAGTGTGGTGCTGTGGCGCTGATGCGTGCTGGCACTCCGTGGAGAACTTGTCACGCCGCAGCATTCTCACGACGTGTGAAGTGTCAGTTCACACGCCAGGCGCGTCACTTCACATGCCGTGTAATGGTACCTTTATGTTTGCAATTGTGATCTATAATACACAACTGGGAAAATTATTTCGGAAGCTTTGTGTGATATTCCATTCAATTTAATTTTCGATGTGGTCATTATCTTATAATCACAAACCAGTAATGAATTATCATTATTCTTATTATGCCGTGAAAAAGATTATGATGGTGGCATTGTTCACTCTCAAATGTATTATTATCAGATACAGGATTCTAGCTGGAGTCCTAAGATTTTTACTTTTCGAAAGAGCTAATTCAGACATTCAGACTCGATTTCACCATGAATATTCTCACCAGATGCGATTCGGAATGATTGGAAATTCATTTCACCAATGTGTTTTCATCATTTTGTCTTTCTACTAAATATAATTCTACTTAAAAAAAATTAAAAAACTAAGTCATTGGATCGGTTGGTTTTTCATGTTTTTCATGAGCTATTAACATTCAAGATAATCTGGGAATCACTTTGTAGAGATGCGTGAATTGCAAACTCATATATGGTTGATGAGTTTGGAATGGCGACATGCAATTAGGTCACAATCCTGTTTAATCAAAAATCATTTCAGGGCATTGGGACAAATACACACGTATGTTAAGTATTTTACAAGGCTGTCCGTCATTCACAATCTGAAATCCTGCATGTCTTTTTCATTCTACTGTGTAGATGAGGCAGAAATTGTACTATAGAAATTAGATTTGCTTATATGTTCAATTTTATTTGCCAGTACCCAAATGTGTGACAGACTTATGTAGTTTCTAGTACAGTTGACATATTTATCACTTCTTTTCAGGCGTGAACCTTGAATTATTTATTCGACGCGAGCTTCGCTAACAAGTTCATCATCGCCAGGAGAAGAAAATTGATACAGTACAGTAGTAGCAGTCGAATGCAAAAAATATTAGTTTGATGTCAGCGTTATTGATATCTACGAAAAGTTCCAACGTTTACATCAAAGGCTCCAACCTCATCGTTTATACTTGAATTTATCAATGAGGTTGACTTGACCATGAATTGAATATACATGTCATAATTCACGTGAAAAATTGATTTCAATTCATGGATTGAAATTCATCAGAGAAAAAAAATTAATGGAAGCCACGAGAAGTTTCGTTGCCAGAGTTTTTCTGTTGACCAGCTGACGCCCTCACCTCTTCATGGGGAAATGAAAAAAGATATATCTGGGACGTTTGCACCTTCATCTGGGAACAAAATAACTTGATCAAAAATTTGTCGTCTTCTTCAAATATTTCCCAGATAACTTGATTTTGTTTTTTTTCAGAGAGAAATGGTGATATCTATGGAAAATCAATGATATTGATATTGTACAACCACAAAATAATTTTTTGGTAATTCATCTTTCCGTTAATAATTAACTCACGGACTCACTAATTTCTCTGTAATTGATAAAAGTCGGCAATTGATCCCTTCTCTATCGAAAATTGCATCAAAACTGCTTTCCTGCTATGTCGTCCCTTATTCTTCCCTTCCCATATCCATCAAAGTTGGTTGATTTATCTATCACAGTTTTACCAGCCGTTTGTATTGTGTGATCTTGAAAATCTTCCAAATGACTTCTTTTTCCATTTTCCACTCTTGTATCTGATTATCATATCGCTGAGTTTCATTTGATGAGTAAGAGTCACGTATGATTCAAGATTAATGGCACCTAGATGTTGATTACATGACTGTAAGATGTCTTGTCAGAATTATCACTGTTGGAAGGAATACGACCCAAAAGTTCACACCATATGAATAAAGAATCATTATCAATTTATCAGGAAAATTGTATTACTCATAAGAGTTGGTGCATGGTCTATTATACGAAATGCTTTGAAATAATATTATATATTTTTCATCGTATGAGAGTGACCTGAAAAAAAGGAACTCTGCATCCAAGAGTAAATGAATCATTTTTTCTTTTCATGTTGTTTTTGTATTCAAATTATACTCGAATTATCAACTGAAGCCATTTACATTATACACTGAGGAAAATATTTCCCTTTGTTTTTCTTCAGTAGTTACTGCAAGCTGCAATAATATGTCCTTATACTCCATTCATTGGTAGAATAAAACCGTTTCGATCCCATTAGCCCATTGATGTTCCAAATTGTGCTGGCAATCATAAATTGCGAGATTGTTCAAAATCAAATAATAATAATCCTCAATGTGGGATTAGCATTCCTTCAAATGGTAAAAATCACACGAAATACAACCTTAATCATTCGGCAGATGAACAATCACGCGCTTCATTTGAAAATTACCGAAAATTTCCACAGAGATCTATAAACTATTGCTTTACACGATAGTACTAACCTCAAACTCAAATATTCTCTACCCGAACGTGAGATCGCTGAAAAATTAAATGGATCAATTGGAAATTAATGCAGAGTAATGCAGGAGAATGCAGTGTGATATTACAATAATTTCTGAAACATGGATCAGAAAATAGGAGAAACAGTATTATAACTTGAGAACATTCAATTTTATTTATCCTTCTAGAGTCGGATTTGGAGGTGGTGTCGGTATCTTCATTGGGAATTATTTGGATTTCGCTGTAGTTAAGAAACGGGAAAGGATATGTTCCTATTTCTCAATAGAAATAAAACCCCAAAATATAAATATATGTGGATTTTACCGTTCACCAAAAGATAACATTCAAAATTTTCTATAGTTCTTAGGTGAAAAATTGCAGAGCTCCAACATCAACTATATAACTCGAGAACATTCAATTTTATTTATCCTTCTAGAGTCGGATTTGGAGGTGATGTCGGTATCTTCATTAGGAATTATTTGGATTTCGCTGTAGTTAAGAAACGGGAAGGGATATGTTCCTATTTCTCAATAGAAATAAAACCCCAAAATATGAATATATGTGGATTTTACCGTTCACCAAAAGATAATATTCAAAATTTTCTATAGTTCTTTGGTGAAAAATTGCAGAGCTCCAACATCAACAGCAAATAATTTTTTTGTTACGGGGTTTTCAATATCAGTACTTTGATGATCACCATGGAATGCCCTAAGTTTAAGGATATTTATAAAGCTAACAATTTTCTCCCGTGCAATACAACAATGCCGACAAAAGAAACATCCACTAGTGCTAACGGCGAAAACCAAAAACCCGACAAAAGAACAACCACACAACAAAACCCACACCACCCCCAAAAAAACAAAAACCCCAAAAGAAAAAAAAAAAAAAACCCCGAAAAAAAAAAACAAGCACCTAACATGAGAGAAAAGGCGACGTCCTTCTTTTTTCTCCCACCCTCTTCTCACGAGCAAGGGTGAGGAAGTTCCTCCGTCGAGTTTTCCTTGGGGAAGGGGACATTGATTGATCATATTTTGAGTAATTTATCAATAGCAGTTTCCATCATACAAAATCCACAACCATATCATCGATGTTTCCAAAAGAAATTATAGGAATGTAACTATCAGATTTAGAAAAAAATCAAAACCTTCGTTTAATAATGGAATTGCTCAGATCATAGAACTGAGGGACACAGTCTACTATAAAGAATAGTCCTTACATCAATTCTCTCAAATTCATACGACTATCGCAATGAAATAGTGAGAAAAATCGTCCTCAAAGCCAGAAAGACTCAATTTCGAGAATTATTTCGAAATACTTCTCCGAGTGAATAGTGAACCATGCAGAAAATAGTCGCATAGTATACAATATACGAGAAAAAAATTGAAGATGAACAGAAGCTTTGTGAATATCTCAACGAGTACTCCGTGAATATAGGACCTGTGTTTTCCAGAAGGATTCCAGATATCGAAGAAAATCTTCCTCTACAGAGATCCCCTGATCCAAAAAGTTCAAAAATAATTGACAACTAGGAAAATAGGAAAGTAGCAGGACTTGACAGAATCCATGTTGAAGTTGTTAAAGCGGTCAAATATGAAATTATTCTATTATTGAGCAAATAAGTCAATGCATCGTTTGATACAAGTATATTTCCAACGCGATTGGAAAATGCAAAGTTTGAACCACTCTTCAAGCCTAGTGAATAAGCGACTTAGGAAATTATCGGCAATTTCACTATTACCCATCGTGAAAGTGTAATGGATAAAAAAAGGAGTAATTATTTGAAAAAAATCCAAATTTTTGTATGAAGAACAAACAGTTCTCGCGTTCAATTATGTTTCAGATATACATCAGATGAGGAATATAAATTAATTACCTTTTAAAACGAACTTTGGAAAAACATCATTATTTTATGAGGGAACAGAGCTTGATAACGAAACACCACATACATTGAGAATCATTCAGAATACTTTTGAATTAAAAAAAGAGCTCAGAAAATATCTGCTCAGTCCATAATTGTTTTTGTTTCTCACATTCGTCTGCTCAAATTTATTTTTTTTTCAACTTCCAACTCTTTATACTCATAACTTAATGGTTTGGAATCGTTATGATAATTCCACCAACCACAGAGAACAAAATACTTGGTTACCAGGGACAACCTAGTAGAAACGTCACAATTCTGGTCTGTCCGCCAAATTATGAGAATTTTTCAAGAAAACATTTGAAAAATCAATGATATTAGTGATTCATCTCTGAAAGAAATAGAAATTGATTGCAAAAATGGTTGTTAACAATGATTGTAATACCTATCTCGATTTTTCCGTTGTATTTAGGTACTATTTCATCTACAAAATCACTGCTTTGCGAAATCTAAAACTTCGTTACTGTCATATTCATTGATATTATCAGTGTATAATATATAATTTTTCGTAACAGATTAATTCACAAAAATTAGTGATTATCTATGATGAATCTATTAACGGCACTCCGAAAATAATGATTAACTGTAATTGTTCCAAATGGCCTCGTTGATTGAGGCGTAGGCCCTTTCACTTTAGAATATTTGGTGATAAAATTCAGAAACGTGGCACTTTGGCTGGTAGCTTACTTAGCAATCATGGTTCATTTGAAGTGGATAGGGAACCTTGAATAGCACAGTGTTTTCGTAGGATGAATCTACCACTAGACCCCAGAGGTCCAATTTTTGACCTCCCCAGGGGCCCTACTCTTGAATCATTCGCAGCACACGCTTTCAAGATTTCTGAAAGTAAATGAGGTGCAGCAGATAAGCCAAAATAAAAAAATTTAAATTCAACAATTTGCTGTCTAGATTGGAATCGCAAATATATCTTGTGTTCATCGGCATCTGTCAGATCCATTGAAGCCAAAAAACCAATTTTCAGACACCAGATTTTTCACTTTATAAAGTGAGGGCCATTCAATCATGTTTTCTGTCTCTGAATGAAATCCAGATTGATGCCCGAAGGAAAGCAAGACGGTTACATAATGAGAAGGGCTTGATTGATCAGTCTTCATCTTGGTCTCGAGAAGCCCTGATACTGAGGGTACAGGAACATTTGGAGGTCCCGAAGTAGAGAAAGACTTGACTTCATTGTAGGAGAGATTACTGGCTAAAGTAGTTATAACTGGACTACCAGGAATAGCAGAAGTGGGTGCTCAATCACTTGAAAACACTGAAATCTAAAAGGCTGTTGGTATTGATTACATTTTGGAACCTATGACATATTAGATATCATAGTTTTTAGATTGAAATTTCAATTGAAAACGAGAAAGAGCTTACGTAAAGTAAAGTTGTGCTGGTAAAGTTACTTCAAAAATTAATAGTGTTATTCTTACTGAAAATTATAGTCGTCCTATTAGTCGAGATAAAAATTCAAATCCAAAAATTCAAATGACATGAACAAAAAAAATCTGCATGAATTCGTGACAGCGTGAGCATATTTCGCAAGTTTTTCGGACGCGGAATTCCGCGGAATTCAAAATTCCAGTACACGGTCCTCAAGCCCGAAAAACTTGCAAAATATCAACACCGGCCATGAAAGCCTACATTATTTCATAAGCGTAAGCATGGTTTGATAATGTACTAGAATATTGAGCTTTGTCTAGCAGTGACGAGTATGGTTGAAATCAATAATTGCTACGGGTTATAACACCTCCAAGAAGATTAATGAGAATAAAAACAAACGTTGGAAAGGTCGACAGAAGCAATATCGAATAAACACGAGAAATGTTTAAGACTACTTGCCGAGTCGGGTGATAATTATGATGAAGGAACTTGGAGCCTAGTACATGTAAAGAAATACAAACAAAAAAAAGATCGTTACTCCACTTACTTTTCAAATGTGAGGAATTTCTATCCATGAAACACATCAATAAAATGTCCACATATGATTGCATACATTTATTCAACCAATTTATATTTTTATTTTTCAAAACTACGAGAAATATCTATTAATAATTGCTCTTTTCGGTTCCATTTTTACAGGCATGGAAATTGATCTATGTCTAGAAATATTATGTGAAACGGCAAACTCTGAATGATTTTGGCAACCTCATTGGGGCTATAAGGTAAGGCCCTATGACCATGTGAACATCTGAATCTGTCTTTCAATGATCCTATAGTATGCTCCACATAAATTCTAATGGCAAAGTATCATTAACCATAGTTCCAACTGTCCTACTGTCTCTGATAAGGTTATCTGAAGCATTCTCTTTTATAAATTCAGTTTGTCACTGATGTCTGTTTTGGTAAACCATCTTAATGGTAGAATCGTGGACAGAACGAGAAAATTCCATATTCATGTTCAGGATTTTCTTATTGTGAACAAAAATGATTTGAATATCAATGGAACAATCATATTTCTACAATAGAAGACTGGTCCAGGATGAAAAGAATGATCTGCTGGAGGTGAAACAATTATAAGTGAACTTCCATCAAAAGCAGTCTTTGAAATTGTGAGTGAGTGGAAGTTTTCTTCGCTCATTTGATAGATGTCTAATATTTACACTTCTGTAATACATCTGCTAACTATTGGCTGAACAGAAAACGAATAGCAGCTCCCCTAACCTGCTTGATACTTCCTCTACCAAAAAGATTCATTACTGAGAAAATTCTTAGCTGAATTGGATTTCTAGAACCTCTGCTAGGTTGATTCATAAGGTCAGCTAGATTTTCAATCAAATACTGGCTCAGCGAGACTGAAACGTTTAAAAAATATGTAATCTGGAAGCTCAAAGGGATTTCTTGCATCGTGCGAATTTATACGAATCAGTTTGTTTTCTCATCTACAAATGTTAGATAACAAGTATGTTAACTTCTTTTAAAATACAATATACATACATTCGTAGTTTATTCTCATCATCTTCCTCGATATTCAAATGGACCGACTGTCAAAAGCCATTGAAAACATTAAAGGGTCCGGATGAAGTCAATTCTGACTAACGACTGCTTTGAACATGCATCTGTTTCATTTTTGACATGTAAGGGTAGACCTAACATTTATGACTTATCATTTAAGTCTAATCACTTAAGAGAGATGGAACATAGGAATAACATAGAAAATGTTATAAAAACACTTATGGCTTAACATTTTACATATAATACATATAAGATTTGAGAATATGGTCAAGTTCCAACTTAAGAATTGTTTCATAAATGAAATAGAATGTGCGCGAGAAATTTACGCATTTACCTATTTTGTTTACGAATGTTGATGAGAATTGAGAGGTGAGGTTATGCAATAATATATTTTATTTCTGATCGGGATATTATAAGCTTATATCGTCATAGTTACGTTATCAATAGAGAGGGTCATAACTCCCTTGGGACATTATAGATTTTATAATTCCCTCTACCTTCCACAAGTAAAAATAAAATTATATATATATATATATATATATATATATATATATATATATATATATATATATATATATATATATATATATATATATATATATATATATAAATAGTGAGTAGTAACATTTTTCCGTGTCAGCCAGTCCAGATATATCTTGTATTCTTTTTTTTGGTATACGGCTTCACTTTTCGATGGAATTAATTAATGATTTCTTGCTTGTTGCTTTTTTAAAATATCTCATTATATTTGGGGTGAAAACACGTTCGAGCTTGTAGTTTGTTTGTTGTGAAGAACTCTACTTTTAGGTCCTTTTTCGGGAAGGTATGATTGGTTTTGTTTGTGGAGAATTTATCTATGTACCACGGGAATTATGAGCCTTATAACTCAGGCAATTGCTGTCCCTTGGGCCAGAGGCCCTCGGGACGCAAACTTTGCCATCGGAATAGGCCCTCCTAATTCCCTTGTCTAAATAACTATTCAATCCCTGGGAATCATTACCTAAGAATAATATATAAGAATATTAGCGTTTGATATCTATTCTCTTATGAAAAAATGACGAAATCTGAGATTCAAAATAAGCCTTTTTATTGCTCTACTCAATGAACAGATATCAGTATTGACAGAAGACAACTTATCTCTTGAATCTTAGTTTTTTTTATAATTGAGTCCACTATCCTGCAGTGAGTCTTAAGGTGACATGTTGAATGCTAAATGTGAATAACTGTTATTTAATTAATGTTAAAATCAACATATTTCACTTACGGAAAAGGTCATAGATTTTCAACGTATGTTTGGAATTTTGATATGCTTTCAATTTTAACATGGCCATACAGAATTGCGACTATAAAGAATAATTGTTTGGGAGGGCATCCGAATCTGATAGGGAGACACTACAAAAATATCTCGACTACTGTTCAAGAATGATCAAGACAAATTCGAAATTTTAAGAAATATTTTGAACGACATGCCCAAACGTACGATATCGTTGATATTCGAAGTCGCAATTTTTCTCTGAAAAGTAAAACTTCTACTTCAAAAATCAGATACAGATAATCCATCAGACAGACTCATGGAATCAAAACAGGTTTGTTTTCATGAAAGGTTAGCATTGTGTGTGGGGAAAGGGTTTTTCTGTGTTTGTTGATAAATACCCAGAAATCCAATTCAGCTGTTTACAAAAAACATGTCATTATACTACAAGATCACCGTTTAAGCTGACCCAGCTACATTCATTCGACCGAAACTAAGCTGTTCAAAATAAGCAAACTAACTCGAAGTGCCAAAGACTTGACGGATACCAAGTGGAAATTAGATGTCAAGTTTTCATCGGATTATTATTGTATTTGTTAGAAACATTGACACGTGCTAATGGCTTATTGTTAATCTGTTCATTTACAGTCCATGCTAAGCTGATACCCACTGAGTTAAAGTGACATTCAAATTGAATTCACAACTTAGTACTTATCCTATTGTATGCAACAGAATAGGCGAAGAATCAATGAATTCCAGAGGATGGATAATTATAGGCTTCGATGAGGTTATTTCAGGAGTTCTTTTTTTTTCAGTATTTCACAGAACCGTTTCATCGTCCAATGGAACAAACAAGCGCAGATATTGCAAACGATACATTCGGTAATATTCATCTCTCCCAATTATAAATCCTACACTTGACGTAAAACTGGTTCAACTGCTTAAAGTTTTTCTCTGTATTAGTTTCAAGAAAGAAAATGATTCGATTCAATAATATTGATCGGAACCCTTTTAAAATTTATCTTTGTTAATCAACTGGATTGGGTAGGGTGGGAGCCTAGGATTCAATAATTGATATCGGTGTGAGAACTGAATAATTGGAAATGCTAAATGACTGATTCATCTTATTTTCTATTGGATTATGAGATAAGTGATACTGGTCTCAACTCTCATTGTGATCGGGTGAAAAAACTAAAATGAAAAAATAAATCATAAGAAGACAGATGATTTTTTTTAGAGAAAAAAATCAAATAAATAGATGAATTGTGGAGAAGTCTATTTTTTGACTGTATGAAAAGGAATGAGAGAACAGTGATAATTGAATAGATGTAGTCGAAACGTTGTGAATACTTGAACGTTGTGAACTTGAAACTTCTTTCCGATATTTAATTCTCGATTATTGATTCCTATCCATCAGCTTTTCAATCAATTCTTGTTGAATTCTCTTCTGATCAATTGACTCTTTTAATGTTTGTGCCTTGTTTTTTTTTTTTTTTTATTTATTATTTAGTAACATTTGATTGTTTCTAGTTTTTTTGGTCAAAAAAATTATTTCCATTTTGTTGTTGAGATTTCTCGGTTCTACTTGAATAATGAAAAACTCAAGTTGTGAATTGTTTATTTTCAATATATTTTCAAGAACGAAAGTGACCGAACCTGTATATCTTAACGACTCCATACAAAGTACGCTAACCCTGACATAATATTTGTTTTCAAGGTAGAGAAAGGTAAATTAAAGTAAACACAAAAACAACAGAAAAAACCACACAACAAGAACCCAAAGAGAAAAAAAAGAAAAAAGAAGAAACAAACAAAAAAGAACAAAGAAACACACACAAGAGAGAAACAAAGAAAAAGCCCAGTGAGCCAGCATTTTTTCAGAGAAACCTGGTATACGGCCCCACAAAGAAGGGGAGCCCTTCAACACGCGGTGGAAAAAACCCGAGAGGGAAACCACCCTTCGGGAGAGAGACCCAACCCCGACAGGAACGTTTAAAGAAGTGAAAGAACTGCCGAAAAAGTTTTTTCCTATCCCTGTCCCTTGATACGCTGTGTTCCGAACATCACGAGGGTTCCTTCCGTGAGAATCGGCTTAAGAAATCCAATTAAATGTATATTTCTAGTTTCTAGCACAGAGATCCATCCAATAGAACTCGGAATTGGTCTTAGATGATGATTCAGTTGATGTAATTTTGCTAACCCTTGAAAGTGTTGAAGTTTACTCGAGTTATTGAAATTGTATGCGTATAGTATATACGAAGTCAATTCGAATGCCATGAAAACTGAATAGTTACCGAACGTCGGCAATTTCTTTGTATATCAGTGTTTTATTTACCTGTTCAGATTGATTAAGTATGAACTATACTGTTCTGCAAGGTGTGTTTTATTCTCATTTATGCCTTGTATATTTTTTTATACATATCGTTGTTTTGTTTTCAACAACTCATACTCATTTCACTGCTAGAGATGTATTATGATCTTGTAGTTTTCATATTCATTGGTTCCATGATAACCGTAGCATTATCTTCATCAGCTAGAAGTATCACTGCCAAATTGAAACGTTTTGAAGATAAGTTTTCATTGATATTCATCAACAATCGAAGTTGCAGACATATGTCGAGTCACCGAAGACACAAAAAAATGCGTATACCGAATACCTTGTTTTTGCGGTCGAAAATATATCGTGAAAACATCGGGAATTCAGGAGTTCTTATCAGGAACTGCCATCTGAGCGGCTCTAAATTATCGGAAAAAATGTTCACCGCCTTCAGCATTCATAGAATAAAATGGAATGACACTACACTATAAAAAAAGAGAAAGTCATGTGATGACACGAAAATTGTAAGACTCTGCCTTCTCTGTGATATTTGAAAATAACAGTCAATGAACAAATTTCCAGGGCATGGATTGTACTACGTTACCCATCTTGAAAGTATACAAATCAAATTTTCGCAAATATAGGTGTGATTTACAACACCTATGATATTGTATAATTGCATTCGAGAACAGTAGGTATTGGAAACAGCAGATTTGGCTTTTAAGTGTGAATATCTCAGAATCTATTGATTTTTTCAATTATCTTCTGGGAAAATGTATTTCTAGTTGAAGTTGACAACTAGGTTTATGTTTCACCCGTCAAAAGGAACATTTCCTTTGGTGCAACAATTTTTCGAAAAATACTGTAAATCTTCCCTTATAGAATCCAAGTCGATTTGAACTTTTTCTTTTCAAATTGTGCTTGGTTGAAATGATGGAAAAGTTAGAAAAATTGTTTTGAAAAATTGTTCGTTCCGTTAACCAGCTGACGAACGTCAACCCTCAGAAGTTGAAACTTGTGCGAGCAGGTCCTACCCTGGACGTGCTTACCTCTACACTACCGAGGACCAAGTGTATGGGTTGAACGAATAGTTTCTTCTCTGGATTTAATATGGACGAATTAAGTGAAAATTCATCATAGTCACGCCTCCTTAACTCTATTCCTATTATTACCATAGACAAAAGTCTCAAAATCTGTAGAATTGTTTTTTTGAGTCACTGATTGATAATTGAATGATGGACATCAAGTCTTGAAGATTTGAAAAATAGGTCGAGCAGTGAATATCAGCAGAATAAAGAATTGAATTTTGTTGTTATGAATTCTGATTTTTTTTTGAATGAACAAAAAGTAAATTAGTTGTACTTCGGTAGTTGAAATATGTTAATTTCGGTCATGCTGAGATAATTATTCTTTTGGATCATATAACTTTTTTGAAAAACACTTCTATCTGTAATATTTCCTTCTGATTACAAACAATATCACACGTTCATTCAAAGCAAACACCTCGTCTTCACGCATTTGTGTGGCAAATAATTACCGTCAATATGCATATAAAATGAATTATCATGGCTTACACGTCTTCGTCTACCATCGTATAAATACGATTATTTTTCGTTCAAAAAGGCAGAACCAACACAATTAATGCCCGTGAGACAACTAGAACTGAATCCTTTTCGGAAGACTGAATAGAGGCATACGTAGCAACTTACGAGCAATTCAAATAATGCTGGTGGATGCATAGCAAAATTTTGACCAATAGGAAAGTTGGCATTAGGATATATTTAGTCTCAGACGCCGCGCCGTGCCGATTCACATTAGCCCTTTGTTACATTTTTTTCAACAACAAGCTTCCCATCGAAAGAGATGCAGCGATTGTCGGCTACCTACTGACAAAGACAGAATTATGTTAAGCGTTCAGCTGTTCTTTTGCACGCTTCACGCTGAATTTTGATCCAAATTTTCGTGTCTTTGAAATTTGATTATCACGGGTGTCAGTAGGCCACCCTGCCTATATACCACCCCATGAAAAATGTGTGTACGTAGCTTCTGCAAGGGGATCCACGGCAGAAATCATGGTACAGAAGTCGTTAATGATCGTTTTTGGGATTCTGCTAAACAGTTAGTCAAACAGCAAATTTCATTGTTTCGGATCAAAGTGATTCTGGGGGTAGTTATACGAGACAGCTGACTTTGTTATAGAGTGAGTTATGAACGTTTTATTGTTTCCTGAAGAACTTTTTCGATGACAATGCGTTCAATAAATTCTATATTTCACAAATGAAATGAAAAACCAAACTCACATATCAAAATCGATACTACAACGGATAATTGGAATTTGAATACCAAATAACTTTACATATATGATTACAAATGGGTTTCAAAATATGCTGGAAGGATTCAATCAGATGTTCGAATGTGAAACCAGTGAGATTACCTTGAAGGAAAATGATCCGCCTAAGATTTTCGGATATTGCATCGATGGCCAGTTGCACCGCTCTACTTGAGTTGTGATTAATATGAGCCAGGCTCTGTTGCTATGGATTAGCCAATCAGCTTCCTTGTTCCCCAACGGTTAAACTTAGCTTAGTAGAATCTCTATTGAGTTGGAACGGTGCAATCGGGCCTGAGCCATCTCAAAATCAGATAACTGAATATAAGCGCGTTATATGCATTTGAATAGAAAAACACATATAACTTCCCATGTTTGCATTCCTCCTTAAAAGTTCTCCGAGAAAAATTGAAGGTTGTATGAATAAATAAGGACCAATTCAGAAATAATACCGAAAATATCTTCAAAAACTTATGCTACTGTCTCCATTTTCAGGAGCTCCTCGGTTGGATAATCCATTTTGTCATCCATGATTTTATTTTGAAATTGTTGTTTTTTTGTTGTGGGAATGAAATGTGACCTGAAAACACTTTTCCAATTCCGGTTCAACGAAAACTTATATTTTTTTCTCGATGTTTCCAAATGTATATATGGTGTTCCTTCGAAGATCAATTTTGGAAATAAATCATTGTTTGTGGTAATACATTGGAGGAGATTCTGCATATACATATATATATATATATATATATATATATATATATATATATATATATATATATATATATATATATATATATACAGTGTCACACATAAAGTTCGCGACATATGTTTTTTTTATTAATAGATATAATGAAAATTTGGCTTGGCAGTTAGTTTGTGCTTGAAAAATTAGTAAAAAACAGCCTCTTTCCTTTTGTTATGTGATACTCTAAACCTGTCAAATTTGACATTTTTTTCGAAAATCCTCAAAAAATCAGTTTTTTTTGGAAATTTCGAAAAATGCCAAAGAGAAAAAGTGCTCAGTTTCCAATTTTATACCTCTGCTCGAAATTTGGACTCTTTACTGTCACTTCGACTTTTTTCCAATTTTTTTAATTTTTCGAATCTTTCGCTCTATCGATTCGAACGAAACATGATTCAAATTTCATAATTTTGATGAATACGAGACTTCAATGTCATATCTCGCCCAGAAAATACCCGCATTGGCCTGTTACCAGAAAAAGAAATGAATACACCTCCAGAAATTCGTCTTTGTTGTTGCAAAGTTCATCTAGTTTTTTCATTTCATTGTTAAACTGATTCGGTTTTTCAATGTATGGACGTTAATATGTCAGTAATCGAAAAAACGTATTTCTCTTCATTCTTATTACACTCGTATTTCTTTTTTTAATAGATTTTTATCCAGTTTGATTATTTTTCTGACCAATAATTCAGTTACAAACTAACCCGAAATATCATACTTTTCTGTAAACTAAACATTGACCTACAGTTTCAAAACTATTCAAAAGACTTTGGTTCTAGCGATTTGTACTAAACATGATATAAAATTATGAAATTTGAATCATGCCAAGTCAAATTATATCTATTAATTAAAAAAACTTCCATATGTCGCGAACTTTATGTGTGACACTATATATATATATATATATATATATATATATATATATATATATATATATATATATATTTTATATATATATATATATATATATATATATATATATATATATATATATATCACCAGTCTGTCTGGTAGCGGCGAAAAGTCTCTCTGATATAATCCAATGCCCTTCCGTAGTATTTCAAGACTGTGTAGCTAGTTCAAACTGGCTCAAACATACCGTTCGGAGGACTTCGGATGTTGCTGAGAATCAGTGAGCTCTGATACTTAGCTGGCGAGTGAAGGGGGTTTATCTTCATGTCAGATACTCCTGACTCATGAAATTAATATTCAATGCTTATCAACATTGAAGTTGGCAATTTGAAAAATAATGTCAAGCTGTCAAGGAAATATAGAGAACAAAATAAAGGTACATGAATATTTACTAAAGTTGGTGAATGTTTTTTCAATCTTCAACTCAGGATTTCGATATTGCTAACTGATGATCTAACTTTTCAGACAAACTGATTCATGTCAACAATTTTTTATATATTTCAGTAATTTCATTGATCAATTGGATTATTTTTTATAGTTTATAAATATAAAAAACTAAATAACTAATGGAAAATGAATTGAGTGTTGAGTTATTTGATATTGAAAGTCGTTCGATTGAATGAAAAGGTTGAATATAACTTACCTGTATATCACATTGAAATTGAAACTTTTATTGACATCTATCTGCGTATGAAAAAAGGTGCCATTTTCAGGAAAAATATTTAGTTTTTAGGCTAGCAGTAGGTATCCCCTTTTTTAACGTAACTGTCCCAAGAACGTTTTTTCAATAATACGTCCTGAAAGTTGATATTCTGGTTTATTTTCGAATTTCATATGAAACGGTATACTCTCAGGATCAGTTTCAGTTGAACAATAGAAACGCCAATGAATTCAAGTATTACAAGAAATTTTCAGTAACAATTTTTCTCGTGGCCAACGTGTAGGTACAATAATAACAATGTTGTAAATAGTTTTCCCAGATGCATTGGGATTTTTTCATTGAAACTATATTATTTCATATAAAAAATTGATTCGATGCAGTCATTCACTAGGTGCATTTCTTCGGCCATTCAGGCCTGAATCACCTTTTTTCCTAACAATCCTGTGATTGATTCTTTATACTCCATATCTAAAATACATCGTATTGGCAAACCATACTTTCATATTGAAATTTATCATATGTCGGATGTTCGCAAGTTAATTGATTCAATTTTCATATGCTTGGTATACGAATTGAGCAAGAAAAAGTGTTTTCTATGTAACCCAGTGACCGTCGTCGCCATATAAGCAGGGTAGTATCTGTTATTGATGGACTTTCTCTTCCTTTTCGTGAACGAATCATACGTCTTCGAATTATATACACGTACCTTTCACAGAGAGAGTTTGTGATTTTTTTTTATTTCACTTACTAGAAGTTGTTATTTGAAGTTTTTGATTCGGAGAAGAAAAAAGCCAAAGAAAATTCATCAAATATCACAAGAGATTTTTATAGATTCAATGGAATGTGGTGAAATTGTGTCGAAGAGGATCATCACTAATAAATGTTTTATACTCCATACCTCGGAAGCAATAACAATTGTAATTACCTTGGGCAAGTCGTAATTGAATTATCCTTCAGATGAAGAGTTGAAGTAGAATAATTCGATGATCAAGTCGACAACAAAAAAAATTTTAGCTTTCTTTTATGTCTGTTTTCTGAATTACATATCTAAAATTTAATAGGTACTTAGGTGGAATAAGAGAAAAGAAAAGAGATTCGTTCAATCTAAATCGACTTTTTCATGTTCTCATGTTTTTTTGCAGCTTTATTTGAAAATGCACTAGCTAGTTGAGACCTGTTGTATTTATTTAATATTCCATTCGTTTCAATATTATTAATATTATCTCAAATATATAGAGACACAAATTTCTGATGAAACGAAAAAAAAATACTCATTACTTTCGATCAATGAGAATGTTCAATATTTTTGCCCGTGTGAGAAATACTTAAGGTAAACCCATCTTTTCTATCAGATGTATACAGCTGTTTGAGTTTCATTCACTACTAATACGGTATGACATTGATCCTATTGGACGAGGTTCGATATTTATGCGTTTTTTTCAGGTTTTGAAATTTACTGGATTTTTTCCTTAACATATTTTCTTTTCAAAGTGATGCATTATTCATTTTCTATTGACAGTACTGTATTGCGTTAGGTGAAACCATATGATTTTCTGGTAAAATCAAAGAAATTCAAGATTAGGCAAACATATACAAAAATCCATATGTTTTCAATCAGCTCATTGAGCTTATTAACATTATCAAGCATATTAATGAATCTTTGGGTGTATGTAACTATGTATCGAATAATGTGTTGATGAATCAAAAAACTTCAATAAGAATAATTCGGACATGTTTCCACATATGAATCCGTTAAAATTTTGATAATGAATGTATATTTAATATAAATGGGACTATGATAAAATAACTGTGTTGATATGTATATCCTTAGTGTTACTACTGGTGGGTGTTCTCATGATGTTTCTGTCTTTCAGACACAATCTGCCATTGAAGACTGTTCAATATACCTCGAAAAATTATAGTGAGATCTTATTGAAAGAAAGTATACTTAGAATACAATCATAACAGGAAATAAACATCTTCTGCTAAGCAAAATAGGCATATGAGACGGTTGAGTAAAACACTGAGAACAATAAAATATCTAGTAGGTATAGAAGTATTGTTGAAACAATAGCAATGATTAATATTTTGTTTCGTCGGCACGGCAAAGCACTTCTTGATCAGCGTGAAGACTGCATACTCACGCGCTGATTCCTAAAATGATTGCATTGCTGCAAAAAGCAGACTTGAAATGTGCCGCTGGATTTCACTTCATTCATATGTACTCTGCCAAAGTATTTTCAGAACGTTTATTGTGAGCAATTAATGCAGACCGAATAATTTTCTCGGATGTTCCATCACAATCGTTTTTCTACGGTTAGCAGTGTTATCGGGCAATATGGTACGAAATGAAGCTTTACCAACTGGAAATCAATGCTGTCAGATTGTTTGATATCGTCTCTTCAAGCAGATCGACTTGAATATTTCATATAATTTCGAGCTCATTCAGTTTATTTTATCTTATGAAACGAGCAATGGTAGTTGATGACCATTTGGATTTTTTATATCAAAAACTTCTTATTTCCATGCAAATTATTCTTTAACCTATTCTGTGATATGATACACACATCATAGTGAAAAAAATATTATGTGTTCCAGGTTTCAAAACATTCTGTTATCAACACAGTAGTAAATACCAGTCTCTCCTTATAAAAAATGAATTTTTGTGTTGGCTGGTGTCCCAATTTGTTGCCTAGTCTTCGCTTCTTCTGGCTTCATTATCTCGTGTGCCCGGTTCACGCTGCTACTTACGTCTATTGAAACTACATAATAACAACATTAAATACAACTACTTGAATCAAATAAAGGCTTACTTCGATTTTGCTGACTGCTCAGATCTATGGCCAAGATACCTCTGTAGCAACTCTAAGTCATTATTGAATCAGATTATGGACTGCTATAGGAACAAACTTTTAGATCTTGATAAAGAAAAATTGTCTTTATCGTTTTACCCTCTCTTATATTCACAAATTTCAACATCTGACCAAAGTAAAAGCTATCTCCAAAAACTGGCCCCTATTTATATTTCTAGAATTATAGCTCAACTTAGATTATGTGGCTCAAATTATCTCAAAATAACATATCAAGGTGTTACCCATCTTATAGATACTTCACAGATATGCTCACTTTGTAACCTTCATTCAAATGAAACACTTGCGCATATGCTTCTTGATTGTCCTATATTTAGTGGAATCAGAAACTGCCCATTATACACGCATATACAAAATATGAATGATATCATTGTTTTACTGAGTTCTGGTGACTTTCCCAAGCTTTCAAGCCTTGTTCATGTAATCATCAACATACTTCGTATTCGATCATTTATTTTAAACGAATAACGATTTCACTTTTCTTTTTCTTATTGTTTTCTGTATTCACCTAATGCATATCACTCACTGTGTATGTATGTATGTTTCTGATGTGTGTGTGGGTATCGTATTTATCATACATAAGTATATAAACTAACATAGGGTTATCGAACTTCTTGTAATGAGATGTAAATATTTTTCTCAGATACAATAAAGTTATCTATCTATCTATCTACTATGTTTTACTTAGATCCGAGTGAATTGAGGGGAGGAATAAACTAATAAAAGTCCCATTGATTTGTTCAGGCAGGACCTGGACTTTCAACTGAGGAAACCAGAAAAAAATGTTTTTTTTCTTGTCTTTAACCCCCTCTGAGGTACCATTATACTGTATGTGAAGTGACGCGCCTGGCGTGTGGAGTGACGCGCCTGGCGTGTGAGTGCCGCACTGTGGAGAACTTGTCACGCCGCAGCATTCTCACGACGTGTGGAGTGTCAATTCACACGCCAGGCGCGTCACTTCACACGCCGTGTGATGGTCCCTTTATGTTTGCAATTGTGATCTATAATACACAAATGGGAAAACTATTTCGGAAGCTTTGTGTGATATTTTTTCTTTATTTTCGTGTGGTCTTTCTTATCGTGTTGTTTTTCTTTTTGTTTTTTTTTTGGTGCTTTTTTTGGTTTTTTTTCGGTTGTTTTTTGTTTTTTGTGTCGTTGTTTGTTTTTGTCTTCTGTTTTACTTGAATTTATCAATGAGGTTGACTTGACCATGAATTGAATTTACATGTCATAATTCACGTGAAAAATTGATTTCAATTCATGGATTGAAATTCATCAGAAAAAAAAATTAATGGAAGCCACGAGAAGTTTCGTTGAGGTCAAAATGAGTTTTTCTGTTGACCAGCTGACGCCCTCACCTCTTCATGGGAAAATGAAAAAAGATTTCTGGGCGTTTGCCCTTCTCTGAACTCTTGTCTTTGTCGTCTTCTTTTTTCCTCTTGTTTTGTTTTTTTTCGGGTTCCTCGTTGGTTGTTTTCTTCCGTTTTCGCCGTTTGTTTGTGTGTCTTGTCTTCCATGCTTCTTTTTCCATTTTCCACTCTTGTATCTGATTATCATATCGCTGAGTTTCATTTGATGAATCAATTTATCAGGAAAATTGTATCACTCATAAGAGTTGGTGCATGGTCTATTACACGAAATGCTTCGAAATAATATTATGTATTTTTCATCGTATGAGAGTGACCTGAAAAAAAGAAACTCTGCATCCAAGAGTAAATAAATCCTTTTTTTTCATGTTGTTTTTGAATTCAAATTATACTCAAATTATCAACTGAAGCCATTTAAAATATACACTGAGGAAAATATTTCCCTTTGTTTTTCTTCAGTAGTTACTGCAAGCTGCAATAATATGTCCTTATACTCCATTTCTTGCTAGAATAAAACCGTTTCGATCCCATTAGCCCATTGATGTTCCAAATTGTGCTGGCAATCATAAATTGCGAGATTGTTCAAAATCAAATAATAATAATCCTCAATGTGGGATTAGCATTCTTTCAAATGGTAAATATCACACGAAATACAACCTTAATCATTCGGCAGATAAACAATCACGCGCTTCATTGAATTACCGAATTTCCCGAGTCTTAACTTGGCTTTCCTAGTACTCTCCTCTTCGGTTCTTCTTGTTTTTGGTTTGCTGTTGTTGGGGGTTGTTCCTTTTCTCTGTGCCCTTTTTGTGGTTTTCGTTCCCGTTTCTTTTCTTAGTTCTTGTGTTGCGAGCTCCACATCAACTATATAATTCGAGAACATTCAATTTTATTTATCCTTCTAGAGTCGGATTTGGAGGTGATGTCGGTATCTCCATTAGGAATTATTTGGATTTCGCTGTAGTTAAGAAACGGGAAGGGATATGTTCCTATTTCTCAATAGAAATGAAACCCCAAAATATGAATATATGTGGATTTTACCGTTCACCAAAAGATAATATTCAAAATTTTCTATAGTTCTTAGGTGAAAAATTGCAGAGCTCCAACATCAACAGCAAATCATTTTTTCGTTACGGGGTTTTCAATATCTATACTTTGATGATCACCATGGAATGCACTAAGTTTAAGGATATTTATAAAGCTAACAATTTTCTCCCGTGCAATACAACAATGCCGACAAAAGAAACATTCACTAGTACTGTTACATGTTTAATTTGTAAACGATTCAGAGCTGAATTTTATGCTACCTTGTGTGCATTCTGACTCTTTTCGTACTTTCATCATTTCTCGCTTTTTCTTTGTTTGGCTTTCGTGGTTCGCTCGGTTCTTCCGTTTCGGTCGTCCTCTGTCTGCTCGATCCCTTTCGTTCTCTTTGTTTTTGCCTTGGTGTTGTTTTCGTTCTGACTCCCGCGATTTTGGGTGGAGTCTCTGCTGTTCGGTTTAGGCTTCTTTGGTGGTTGTTTTTTGGGTGGTGCTTTTTTGTCTTGGTTGTTGGGTTTTCTTGTTTGTTTTTTTTTTGGTCTTCTGGTGGTCTTGGTGCTGTTGTGTTGTGTTGTTTTTTTGTTTTTTTTTGGGGTCTGTTTTGGTTGTTTGGTTTTGTTGCTTTCATTTTAACTGGCCATACAGAATTGCGACTATAAAGAATAATTGTTTGGGAGGGCATCCGAATCTGATAGGGAGACACTACAAAAATATCTCGACTACTGTTCGATGTCGCTTGTTTTGTTTTTGGCTGCCCGTGTTCGTTGTTTTGGTCGCTTTTTTCTGGTTTCTCTTCTGTGTTCTGCGCTCTGGTCGGTTTGTTTTTGGGTTGCTTGTGTGTGGGGGGGTTTTTTGTGTTTGTTGTTCCGTCTCGCTGTTTTGTCTTTGTCCGTTTGTGCCCGCTCTTCTCGCCGTGCTGTTCTGCCTAACTCGAAGTGCCAAAGACTTGACGGATACCAAGTGGAAATTAGATGTCAAGTTTTCATCGGATTATTATTGTATTTGTTAGAAACATTGACACGTGCTAATGGCTTATTGTTAATCTGTTCATTTACAGTCCATGCTAAGCTGATACCCACTGAGTTAAAGTGACATTCAAATTGAATTCACAACTTAGTACTTATCCTATTGTATGGAACAGAATAGGTAAAGACTCAATGAATTCCGGTGGATAGATAATTATAGGCTTCGATGAGGTTATTTCAGAAGTTTTTTTTTCCAGTATTTCACAGAACAGTTTCATCGTCCAATAAAGCAAACAAGCACAGATATTTGAAACGATACATTCAGTAATATTCATCTCTTCCAGTTATAAATCCTACACACAATGAAAAACTGGTTCAACTGCTTGAAGTCTTGCTCTCTATCAGTTTCAAAAAAAGGCGAAAAATAAATATTGATCGAAACCCTTTTAAAATTTATATGTGTTAATCAACTTGATTGGGTAGGGTGGGAGCCTAGGATTCAATAATTGATATCGGTGTGAGAACCGAATTGGAAAAGCAAAATGATTGATTCATTTTATTTTCTATTGGATTATGAGATGAGTAATATTGGTTTCAACTCTCATTGTATCGGGTGGAAAAACTGAAATTAAAAAAAAAATCATAAGAAGACAGATGATTTTTTTTTTCGAGAAAAAGAAATCAAAGAGATGAATTGTAGATAAGTCAATGTGTAGACTGTATGAAAAGAAATGAGAAACCATGCAGTGAGAATTGAATAGTAGTCGAAACGTTGTGAATACTTGAACGTTGTGAACTTGAAACTTCTTTCCGATATTTAATTCTCGATTATTGATTCCTATCCATCAGCTTTTCAATCAATTCTTGTTGAATTCTCTTCTGATCAATTGACTCTTTTAATGTTTGTTTTAGTAAATTTGATTGTTTCTAGTTTTTTTGGTCAAAAAAATTATTTCCATTTTGTTGTTGAGATTTCTCAGTTTTACTTGAGTCTCTCATTATTCGAAATTGTTTATTATCAATATATTTTCAAGAACGATACTGACCAAACCTCTATATCTCAACGACTTCATACAAAGTACGCTAACCCTGACATAATATTTGTTTTCAAGGTAGAGAGAAGTAAATTAATGTTTTTCTGGATGTGAGAGTTTTCCTGATTTGAAAATGAGACCCCTGGTGTTAGCAATGATGCGATATTACTGGTCAAAAGTATGCAACATTTATTCCAGATCGTCCAGCGATATCATCAATCATTTGATAGAGCCCAAACCAGAATCAGCAAACATCATTCTTCCACCATACTTTTGAAAAGTTTATATGAATTTCCACAGGAGACCCTTTATATAAACAATATTACTCAGAATTTGAGAAAGAGGTGAGATCATGGTTATCTCAGATTTTTATTGGCAAAGAGAAATCATTATTTGGCAATAGTTTTTGTATATTTTTAGGATATATAATCCAGCAACCACATTCAGATTCGTTTTTTACACAGATATTCTATGATTTGTTATTTTGAACTTGATCATTTCTAAAGTTCCATTTCTAAAGTTCCAATGAGAGGAACTTTTGTAAACAAAGTCTAGACATCGGAACTCAAGAGTGCTCCCCAGCTTGAATTTTTAGCCATTGTCATTTTTTTATTCTATTCAGAGGAAAGCAATCCGCCTTGCTGGTGATTCTTCGCTCACGGGCTCGCTCACTTCGTTTGAACATAGTAGAAGGGTCGGAGGTTTGTCTCTCTTCTATAGATATTTCCACTGTCGGTGGTATGAACACTCATGACCCGACGAGGGCAAAATTCCTACCCTTCTGTTGTGAGCTTAGAGACCTGTCAAACCTCTCTTGCACAGGAATCTGTTTTCAATAGAACAGCTGAACATTGGAACTCCTTGCCGAAAAAGTTTTTTCCTATCCCTGTCCCTTGATTAACGCTGTGTTCCGAACATCACGAGGGTTCCTTCCGTGAGAATCGGCTTATAAATGAAACATCCAATTGAAACTGCTGATAGCATAATATACCTATTTTTTCATTGAAACTATATTATTTAATATAAAAAATTGATTCGATGGAGTCATTCACTAGGAGCATTTCTTCGGATATTCGGGCCTGAATCACCTTTTTTCCTAACATTCCTATGATTGATTCTTTATACTCCATATCTAAAATACATCGCATTGGCAATCCGTACTTTCATATTGAAATTTATCATACATATCCGATGTTTGCTAGTTAATTGATTCAATTTTCATATGCTTGGTATACGAATTGAGCAAGAAAAAGTAATATATAACCCAGTGCCCGTTGTCGCCATATAAGCAGGGTAGTATCTGTTATTGATGGACTTTCTCTTCCTTGTCATGAACGAATCAAACGTCTTTGAATTATATACACGTACCTTTCAACAGAGAGAGTTTGTGATTTTTTTTTATTTCACTTATAGAAATTGTTATTTGAATTTTTGAATCGGAGAAGAAAAATGCCAAAGAGAATTCATCAAATATCACAAGAGATTTTTATAGATTCAATGGAATGAGGTGAAATTGTGTCGAAGAGGATCATCACTAATAAATGTTTTATACTCCATACCTCGGAAGCAATAACAATTGTAATTACCTTCGGCAAGTCGTAATTGAATTATCCTTCAGATGAAGAGTTGAAATAGGATTATTCTATTTCAAGTCGACAACAAAAAAAATTTTAGCTTTTTTTCTGAATTACATATCTAAAATTTATTAGGTACCTTAGGTAGAATACGAGAAAATAAAAACTTCGTTCAATCTAAATTGACTTTTTCATGTCCTCATGGTATTTTGCAGCTCAATTTGAGAATGCACTAGCTAGTTGAGACCCGTTGTATTTATTTAATATTCCATTCGTTTTTATATTATTAATATTATCTCAAATATAAAGAGACACGAACTTCTGATGAAACAAAAAAAAGTACTCATTATTTTCGATCAATGAGAATTTTCCATATTTTTGTCCGTGTGAGGAATACTTGAGGTAAACCCATCTTTTCTATCAGATGTATACAGCTGTTTGAGTTTCATTCACTACTAATACGGTATGACATTGATCCTATTGGACGAGGTTCGATATTCATGCGTTTTTTTCAGGAGCATGCCCTGGTTTTGAAATTCACTGGATTTTTTTCTTAACATATTTTCATTCCAAAGTGGTCGCATTATTCATTGTCTATTGACAGTACTGTATTGCGTTAGGAAAAACCATATGATTTTCTGGTGCAATCAAAGAAATTCAAGCTTAGGCAAACATATACAAAAATGCATATGTTTTCAATCAGCTCATTGAGCTTATTAACATTGTCGAGCATATTAATGAATCTTTGGATGTATGTCACTATGTAGCGAATAATATGTTGATGAATCAAAAAACCTCAATAAGAATAATTCGGACATGTTTCCACATATGAATGCCTTAAAATTTTGATAATTAATGTATATTTAATATAAATGGGACTATGATAAAATAACTGTGTTGATGTGTATATTCTCAGTGTTTTCTACTGGTGGGTGTTCTCATGATGTTTCTATCTTTCAGACACAATCTGCCATTGAAGACTGTTCAATATACCTCGAAAAATTATAGTGAGATCCTATTGAAAGAAAGTATACTTAGAATACAACAATTATAACGAAAAATAAACATCTTCTGCTAAGCAAAATAGGCATATGAGACGGTTGAGTGAAACACTGAGAACAATAAAATATCTAGTAGGTATAGAACTATTGTTGAAACAATAGCAATGATTAATATTTTGTTTCGTCGGCACGGCAAAGCACTTCTTGATCAGCGTGAAGACTGCATACTCACGCGCTGATTCCTAAAATGATTGCATTGCTGCAAAAAGCAGACTTGAAATGTGCCGCTGGATTTCACTTCATTCATATGTACTCTGCCAAAGTATTTTCAGAACGTTTATTGTGAGCAATTAATGCAGACCGAATAATTTTCTCGGATGTTCCATCACAATCGTTTTTCTACGGTTAGCAGTGTTATCGGGCAATATGGTACGAAATGAAGCTTTACCAACTGAAAATCAATGCTGTCAGATTGTTTGATATCGTTTCTTCAAGCAGATCGACTTGAATATTTCATATAATTTCGAGCTCATTCAGTTCATTTTATCTTATGAAACAAGCAATAGTAGTTGACGACCATTTGGATTTTTTATATCAAAAACTTCTTATTTCCATGCAAATTATTCTCTAACCTATTCTGTGATATGATACACACATTATAGTGAAAAAAAAATTATGTGTTCCAGGTTTCAAAACATTCTGTTATCAACACAGTGGTAAATAACAGTCTTCCCTTATAAAAAATGAATATAACTTGTTCAAAATATTATAAAAATATTCTCATGAAATAACATATAAGTAGAATGTGTGCAAGTAACTGTCAGTGTCAATAGGAACCGAAATTCAAAATTGAACAGTTTTTGCTAAGATGGTTAGGAAACCCTGGTGTATCTACTTATACCTGAATAATTTTGGGATAAACTTGGCGAAAACCGATTGCTCGATTTCTGAGGTCGCAAAAGCTTCAGATCGCTATTGTAGATGGCGATCAGTCATATACCATATGAAGCTTAATTTTCAGTAAAGAGGAATGTGCGACCGAATATTCTACCACTGTTTATTATTTGCCTACTGAGATTTTGACAGCCCTGACAGCCAATCAAATGCGTTTCAGAAAACGTGCATGTAACGTGGAGACCTACCGTTAACAACCTGTCAATATTGTCACTGTCACCTGCTACCTCTACAAGTTTTTAGTGTGTTTATATCATAGAAATAATAATAATAAATACTCAGTGGTTTATATCAGTTTGTAAGACTAGACTTTGATTCCGAGAAAATATACTTTGCCCATTCACCTGAGAATGTACGACAAAGTTCATGCTAGTGTATTGAAAGTGATAGGCTGTCTTGGAGTTGGGGATACACACATCAGTTATGCAACGGTTCAAAATACGTATCACATCGATATTTCCTTTATTTAAACAAAACTTTGTTTTCAATATCTCATTGATAAGAGCTACAGATGTTTCCTCCTCGATATAAGACTTTCGCTCAAGCTGAAACGAATAAAACTAGCTACAACGCTACATTCATGTTATTATTTTGGGGCGATTTGTTTTGTACTTACTTTGGGTACTGAATAAAGAAGGATATTTGGATCCCCAGATTTGACTGACCACACAAAATACGAAATCTTCTACACATCGTGAAAAAGTATTGGTAATAACTTCAAAACCTATTCTACTTATATAGACTTTCAAACACTGTTGAATGCGAAGAAATAATTTCTGAGTTTTCATTGACAACAATAAACCACAAAGTTACGTCAATCTGACAAAACCGAGATTTGACAGATTTTCGAAAATGCTCACATATAACGCCCCCTATACAAAAATCAGAAAGCTTTTGTAATCGTCGATTGTTTTTCGCAAAAAAATTCTAAACAATATCGAATCACTAGATACACCAGGGTTTCCTAGACATCTTAGTTTTTGCCAATTATTCACTGTTACTTATGGTGAAACGAATGATCCGGGAACATGATCTAATGGAATACGTGAAAAAATCTGGGAATAAAGAAGAATACAAGACATTTTTCAAGTATGACATTTCAATTTGACATTTGGCAATATTTATTCAAAATGTTCCTGGTTCTAAATTGCTGGCATTGAAGCATATTCGGATATAAGTAGGTACAACAATTTCACCATATTCAATTCACTGTATGCTTTTATTTATTTCCCATTCATATTTTTCATCTTCAAGAATTTTTCTGTATTGGAATTACCCTGGGGTAGACTCTGACTGTCGTGGAAGGCGACTAAAAGTATAACCTTTGGAGGAAGATGATCTTTCTATCGCCTGGTGAGATACCACCATATCAACTATATTATGCCGGTTTTTCCTATAATTGAATTTGAAAAATGATGATAATGTCTCCCAGATAGGACAAGCGCCAGAGCAAAAAAAAGAAGAGAAGTATCCCCTGAAGGTGAATCCGACTTGGCGGGACGAGACGGGGGGCGCCCGCGTCAGCCGCCATTTTGAAAAACACGTTTTATCAAATATCTCGCGAACCGCGCATCTTACGACAAAAATAGTAATGATCATATAGATAATGATGTTTGCCGTTTTTTTTATTCAAGTTCCTTCTTCCGAACCACCGTCCGGAAAAACAGATATCCTAATAATATTCGGAAGCCGATCAAAATGATGATTTTGGCCCTTTTCTATTACTTCAGTGATAAAAGGATCAATTTTCAAACATGTTTGACTATTCTTCATCAGTTGAATTTCCAGGAATGAAAGGTGTTCCTATGTTATTACTTCCTGATATGCCACTCCAGACGTCTCTTTTGGGGTATTGAGTATAAAATTCGCCGAATAACGAGTTCCTCAAACCGAAGCGAAAATGATTGCGAAGCGAATTTCGCGGAAAATGAAAAATCGTTGCCATCTATTTTCCACACCAACGCGAAATATTCGTGCGGAATTTCAGTTTTTCAACACCTCAGTTATAAAAATGACGTGGTCCGATAAAAAAAGGCACTTCTTCTATTAGCTTTGTTGGATGAACAAGAAAGAAAAGTAAATACTATTTTCCTATTGAGATAAATACAATCTCTTTCTATACCAAACCTATCTATACTTCATTATTGTTGAAATCGTCGGTAGAAAATATTTCACGCAATACTTTCAGAACAAGAGATTGAGATATTAGAGCCTCCACAAAATAGAATAGCTGCCTTTGAAACGTTGAACTCGATGGGAGTCGGGCAACCATATCAGCGTTTTCTATTAGGGAAAACTTTGCTGAATACTTCAACTCTCAAACATGTTTTGGAATTGATTTTCAAAATGATTCAGTACTTTGTTTTTCATGTTTTTTTTATGTTTTTGATTGAGATCCAAAATTTATCGTTCTGTGTAATGTTCTCAATTGAACGCTGGCTCATTTTTTCACAAAATTGCAACCATTTTCGCATTAAATAATAATAATATGTATTCATTCACTTTTTTGGGATTGTCTACGGCAAAACTGCATTTACATATAGGAATAGGACCCTGAGAAGCTGGATCCAAATAAATATTTGGCGATGACCAGGAAGAACCTACGTTTAACAGTGGGATTTCTGACTGGACACTGTCAACTAAGGAAACACCTCCATATTATGGGGCTAGTGGACACACCTCTATGCAGGATGTGTGAACAGGAAGATGAAACTGTCAGGCATGTCTTATGCGAATGTCTGGAGCTATCGTCGATAAGAGAGTGTGTGTTCGGTGAGTCTTGGCCTACACCTGCCGATATCAAGGAGATGTCCCCTGGTGACCTGTCCTCCTTCCTGGATAAGGCAGGATGGACAATGTCCTAGGAGGGCGACTCCTTGGGAGGATGTACAATGGACCATATTGTGGCCTAAGTGCTGTGGGTCTATACTCACCCTCCCTACTCTACAGATACAGATACATATAGGAATAAATAAAATACATCCTACGAGGCAAAATGATCTGACTGTATATAAGAGATGAGAATACTGAGTCTGATGAGATTTATGCAGCAAACATGTACAAAGATGTCAATTTAAAATAGCTACATTTGAACAGAATATAAATAAATGAATACAATCGAAGTATTGAAATGAGTACTAGAAATGGATAAATGTATAAGTTTAAACGGGATACGAATAATAAAGAACAATCACTGTATTTAATGACTACTAAGTATGAAAGAAAATAGAAGTTTGAACTACTTGTGACACAATATGAAAAAAATTAAGCAATCAATGAATTGAAATAAGTCCTAGAGATCAGTTATGAAAGTATTAGTTTTAACTGAACACATGTCAACAGAATATGGACAAATTGAAATAATCGATGAAATAGTGGTCAAATACAGAAGTATACCATTATAAAATAGAGTTATGAAATTTATGTGAATTCAATCGTGATGTTTCCAGACTGAAAACAAATTAATACACACTATATATATTTACAATCGAGGAAGGGAGTATTTAAAATTATATTTGTCTATTTATCTCTGCTAGTGTGTATCTAAAAGTTTCAGGAAGAAAACTGAAAAGTTTTGGTCCTCAATACCAGTGGGATTTCTGCCCAACTAATTTGAGCATTGATGGTATAAAAATACTATGATTCCGACGTGTAACATATTTATGGGGTTGAGTAGTTGATCTTTTTTATTTTCATGCTGTACGACAGTAATATCAATAAGAATAGCAGCCTGAGATCAAACATTCCAGATCCTGAATGAAGTAGATAGGGGTAGTCGTAACCTTTCCGTAGGATACTTCTGATGAATCTCTTCTGCATAATCTCAAGAGAATGTAGATGAGATGGTTCCATCTGAGATTGCTGTCTAAAATTATTCCAAGATATTTCATTTCCTTCGTAGATTTGATGACTTGCGTATTGAAGATTCGAATGTCATATTCTGATAGAGAGATGGCATGACTACTGATTGGTAAGTAATCGTTTTTCTCAAAGTTAATAAGTAAGACTTTGTGGTCGAATCATAATTTGATTTGATGTAGGTCATGTTCTGATTTATGTTTCAAATTGAATCAGTTCTTGTCTTCGCAAAACAACACGGTGTCGTCAGCAAAACTCAGAATGTTGGAGTTGTTGTCTTGAAAAAGACACCACATGTAAGAATTTATTTTCCACTTATATCATTTCTTGCCTTCACCCTTTGCTCTCTTTCGTGAAGATAACTTTCGAAAAAAATTTTTGCTATACCCCTAATTCTCACATCATCCAGAAGAATCAATAAGACAGAATGGTCGACGGTATCTGGAGCTTTACTATCCAGCGATAGAAGGTTTCGATTCATCCAAACTTGAACAAATTGGGTGGGTTAGTGTTTTTATTGAGTCTTGGGTGCACATCTTCTCTCTGAAGCCTCGTTGTGATTCTAAAAACAAGAAACATATTGAATCTCTTTTGAATAAGCATCTCAAGAACTTCAGCAATACTGGTTATGAGTGAGATTGTTCTATAGTTTGCTGTATCGGTTTTTCATCCACTTTTATAATATCAACCAATCTCTGCTCTAATGACATATCCATTAGATGAAGTGGTTTCGTTATATAATCAGACACCAGTTTCATATATTCAGCTTTGATATTATCATAGCCTGGAGATCTTTCAGTTCTGAGTTGTGATATAATATATATTTTCTCGCTTTCAGTTGTAGGTTGAATGAATATATGGAGTGTTCACATATAATCTGCGACTCAGAATAGTCGGGTTTGTTTTTATATTTCGTGCCAATTCTTCACAATTCATCAACCCACTCGTATTCCTGATACCAATAGCCAATTTGCCAATACACTGGATCTGTTTCTAACCCCTCCTTGGATGATTCTGATTACACTTTAATTTCAACAACTTGTTTGTATTCGGCTCCAATAAATGGTGAGTTACAGGTACGTTTTGTATGGCATTAGAAATCATCAGACTGGGGCGTCTTCGAATGTTTTTCTCTGATTTTCCTTGAAGAAGAGTCTGTTTTCCATTTGGTGATCCCACTCTATATGCTCACGCAGTCTCTGATGCTTTCATTCTGGAAATAGAAACATTTGATCCAAGTGGTGCGGAGGCACCACAGTCTGAGAAACCATGGTTCAATAAAAGCTACTCTAAGTCTGTCACATACAAACAAGCGGCATTCAATCGCTGGCGCCAAAATCCAAGTTCAGAAATGAGATCTGAGTAAATTTGCTGGGTTTGTTTTTGTATTGGGTCCTGGGTTCACATGAAGCCGTGTTGTGATTCTGAACAACAAGAAACATATTGAAATTCTTTTCGATAACCTTCTCAAAAACTTTAGCAAGACTTGTTATGAGTGAGATTGGTCTATATGCTACATCGTTTCTTGTCCACTTTCATAAAATATAGGCGTTATAACGGCTATTTTGAGAGATGAGGGAAAACATCCCTGCTGTAATGTCATATGGACTAGATAGTTTAGTGGTTTCGTTAAAAGACCAAAAAATTGTTAGTTTCCGTTGACCAGTTGACAAACTTCAAACCTCAGAAATCGAAACTTGTACTAGCAATGGATTAACGAGGCCTTCTAGCGTGATTACCCAGCACGGTCGCCCGGAGGGGAATCGACTGGCTCCCAAGGCATCGATTTACAACACGATTTGTAATTCACAAAAATATCTGGAAATATATCTATGAGCGCCACCCGTTGCAGAATATTGTTATATAATATGTACTTTTCAGATTGGTTGTTGCTTTTCAGAACATCTTTCACTTCTGTATCACTACTCAATAAAAATGTATTAAGTTTGGTTATACTATATGTTTTAGTTTTGCTAATTTACAATAAAGTTAGGATCTAACAATTGGTATATGTATTGAAAACATATATGGTATATCCATTACAAAAATTAGTCGTTATATATACGTATGATATACGTTGCTTGAGATACGTTACGGAACTCGAATGAACCCTCTTGTCATCTCCATCGCCTATGTATTTATTTTTCATGAAAAGATATAAAAAATAAAAGACATACATGTCATTTGGTTTTTTAATATTCTTCGCAAAAATAGTGTTCGGTTATATGTATGTGTGTATATGCACGCATCACTCATCACTCCTTCAAACGTCGAAAGTTCATTATGTTCTGTTAGACATATCAAACATTGACTCATTTCAAATCGGAATTATCATCACCATGATGTTATACTTTCACTGCCGACAGCAATGACAGTAATTATTTTCTCTAGCTAAGCAGCTGAAGATATAGTTCCTTAGTATGAGATAACTGAAAGAAAAATTATAACGTTTGAACTTATAGCTTCTTGGCAAAATGGTTTGATTCAATCAGCATTTTTTTTCTTTAAGGTAGTTGAATCTTCACGATATCAGGGAGAATTGTTGGAAGTAGGCAAATGCCTAAAGCCCCTTTATAATTGAAAGCGGAACAGTGATACCTATGTGATACCCTCGAAACACATTAACATTTTACCAAAGAATGGGTTCAGATTTAATGAATGTGCTCCCTGTGGAAGCTCCGAGCCTCTGGATTAAAAAAAAAACACCTCTCACTTTTCATCCTGTCTCATAAATTCATCAAACTCTCGAATTCTTATATGCCGTACAGGTCAGAACCAACTAATCTCTTCCTACCTGCCTCAAATTATAATTTCTGACTGTTTGAGATATTAGACCTATTAATATCACATAGAATTGAAGAACATTTTTGACTAGTCATGAAATTAGCAGCTTTTCTGTCTAATCGCAGATCCGTAATGAATTTCATTAAAAATATTCGAAACGTGTTGACTTCATGGTGCTAAGAATAATAAGCTCCAGTTTCTTGACTTTCGACTCAATACGTTTACTCATTCATAATTTCTGAAAAAACTCTGATGCATGAACCAGTTTATATTGTTGTAGGCTCACCATACAGATCGTACGATTCAGCTGTTCGAAATTTTTGTTGTTCTAAAATTGTTCGTTTCATTAACCAGCTGACAAACGTCAACCCTCAAAAGTCGAAACTTGTGCGAGCAATGAATTAACGAAGCCTTACCTTTCAACGTGCGATTACCCATCACGGTGGCCTGGCGGGGATTTTAATTCGAATAACATTTCATTCAACCTACTAGTTCAATCCTCATAACAATAGTTTCTATTGAGAGAACCAAAAAACTATTTCTGTTTCGCGAGAAAATAAATCACCAACAGCTTTATCACTCTTTAGCTACATCATTGTCTGAATATCAAAAGAATTCTCTCAACAAATAATTGTCAAGTGGATTTTGACAAGGTATAATGAAAAGTTCACCTATTGAAATTTGTTTTTCACCAACAACCATCCAACCTGAGCCGACTTTGTAATTTTTGTGATGCAATAATTATATTGTGTAGTTCTTAGTACCAACCTACTGAGTTTTGTCAGGTTCATCACAGTTTTCCCCTCTGGGCGCAGTCGAAAGAGTGTTTGATAGAAGTCGAAAATTTTATTATCCCATTTTTCCACCCCGTTAGGCGATAAATTTTAAACAGGTGTTAACGTCATACAAAAAACATACTCTCCAAGTTTCAGATCTAAACGCTAAGCGGTTTAGGCTGTGCGATGATTCATCCCCAATTCAAATTCTACCCTTTTCTTACTCCGTTATGCGATTCATTTCAATAAAATACGAAACACGTCTCCCATCAATTCTGTTGAAGAATGTTCATGCAAAAATTGAAGTAGATTGGACTTAGGAATCACGTTGTCCCATACAAACTTTGACCCCGTTTTTCGCCCCTTAGGGTTGGAATTTTGGAAAACCCTTTAGTATTTGGATGCCTACGTTAAACAGAGAACACACCCTTCAAGTTTCATATCTCTAGGATTAGCAGTTTTGGCTGTGCGTTGACAAAGGACAAATCATTTTATATGTATAGATAACACATTTGTATTGAATCAAACATGAAAGCTAGCTTCACAGTACCACATATATTTTTATAGAACAAATGGGGAGCAACATTTTTGGTAGACATTATGTTCCTCTATGCCGAACCTTTCAGCCAGCGCACACCGTTAAAGCATAACATCTGGCCGCTTTTCTAAGACTTCATTTACATACACTATCACTTCACTCTGAATTTTTTGTTCAAAAATGGAAATATATATACTATATCACTCCTGAATAGTATAGCTTTTTTTTAGTGAATGAATTTCATAATCTGATCAGTTTTTCCGAAGATTAGCACCTACAAACAAACCAACAAAGTCAGAGACGAACCTCTTTATAAAATTTGTATAGATAAAAAATGAATACACCTACAGTGCGGTTGTCAGAAACTATAACTCTCTATAACTTTTGATTTGGATAATATATCAATGTCGGGTGATGTTCCCATTAAAAAACACCATTTCAACTCCTTTTTGATTTAAAATGTGTGAGGTCACCGTTTGAACAGAAGAGAGGGAAATCAACTTTTTATTCGAATAGGAGTTTAATTTCCTCAGTCAAATAAGTTGTTCCTCAGGTATAACCAGTTCTAGTTTATATTTGAAGTCTGAAACATAAAATAAAATTGCAAACATCAAATTGAAACATTGTTTTCAAAAACCTGCTGAGGGTAGAATGTGATTCAAATTCGAGATTGACGTTATCGAAATACCCAAAAACTATAAAGAACTTCATCTCACCTCCAATTTTAAAACTCATTCATTCCTATCTCTCTCTTCATGTTCCTTTCTTCGTGAAAAAAATCCAAAATACAGGTTTAAGTACTGTTTGAATGTATTTTTTTTGGTGGATGAATTCTTTCATCGTAGTTGTTTTGAGTCGTCAACCTAACTCAATCTGAAAACATAAGAATTGATATTTAAATATCTTCATAATAACCCAAACCACCATTCAAAAGTCAAAAAAAAAAAGATTGTTTAACGTTTTTCAACTAGAACAAAGATAGTATGCAGTTCATTAGAAAAAGCCCAACGAGTTCATATCATCAATATTGAAGGAAAATGAATATCCAGAGAAATTTATAGACAATACATCGACTGAAATTGAAAATCGTATCACACCCATATACAACCTAGAAACTACACGATATAATCTCTGGTTTTTGAGGTCAAAAATATATCGGTCAAACTTCCAGACTTCTGGAAGTTCGAAAGAGTTAACACAATATGTACATCAAGAACAGACAGATTGGTGGTTATGAATGATTATCACTGCCGATGTAGATCACAGAGTGGAGTGAAATGACACTCGGGTTGAAGCAAGAGAGCACTGGCAGGAGAAGAAAGTTCAAGGAATCTTCTTTCATCATGTTGTCTGCGGATACTTACATCCCAACGATTTCAGTTGATACGGTTCTTGACAGTCAAACCAGAATTTTTTTATTTCACGAAGAACGAACCTAGAAGCGAATATTTGTGAACCGGTTTCAAAACCGGAAGAGGATTTGTTTTCCGAAACGTTACGTATAATTATTTTGATAAACAATAGCTCTTGTATTTTTTACGAGAAGTTAACAAGAAGTTGCCTACTAATAAAACGTGTTTTCGAGGGAAATGTTTTTTAATTGACGCATCAACTTTTGGGGGCAAGTTAAAAATCTGCCCCTCTACACTTGTAAAGATTCTATTATCAATTTTTATTTTCTCAGAATGTGGTAGGTTGCGATTCCGACAAAAATTCTGAAGAAACAGGTTTAAGCATTACAAAATTAACCAGAATGAATATTCAATATTCTCAAATATGATTTACGATATATTCTAATTTTTTGCCCCTTTAAAACCACGCCTCTGTTTGAACTTTACAAAAATAAATGAAAATATTTTTAGGATACTTCAGAATAATTCCTATAGTTGCAAATAATCATTCGAATTGAATTTCAATCGGACGAATATTCTTGTTACCAAGCCATTTTCCAACTGCGACCGTTGAAAACGATGTTTCCAGTTATAATCTCCTTAGAGCATGAGTTATTTTCCGTTTTTATCTATGAATTTGGAAAAATACCGAGGCGTTAGCTGCAGGAATGTTTTCCTAAAGAAATTTACAATCGTGAAAAAATTTGCGGAATTATTTCAGCTCGCAGGAGAGTTGAAAAAAATATGCCAACACTATATGAAACTGAAATTATCAATGTAAGGTAAAATATAATAATAATATAATCTGGTTCATTCGCCTAAAACTGTCTAGAAATGTTCATTTCAGACATGAAAAATATGTACTCCGTTGGAAATGCAAAAAAATATCAATTTTTCTGAAATAATTCAATTGACCAGTTCTCCTTTGAAATTTACCCATGTATTCATCAACAGACTTCTTTTGCGTGACACATTCCCACCCTATGGAAGGAGTGGCCTCCTACCCCGAAAAAAATAAATTATACAAGAAGAACCAGGGAAATTGACTGTTTTTTGGTATGAAACATGATCCATAATGTTTCACTTCAATACATCTCAGTAATTGGATTCCGATGTTTGAACCCCCACTGAATATAATTTTCATTTATATTTTTGGACTATAAATTATATTGATATTTCCATACCGAACTATCAAAAGCCCAGATCTGATCATTCTCGTAGGAATGGTGAAAATATTGAACAACATTCAGCCTGTATATTTGAATATAATCGACTCGCATAATTCATCTTATCCTTGTCTGTTACACCCTAATAGTCGGCCTCATGTGAGAAATCCTTCGCTCTGGTCTCATCATACCATTTTCTTTATCCAGATACATTCTTTAGATATGCTATAATTTGGATTTATAACTCTCAGCGCTGATGATTTCCCTACATGTATTACCCGAACAATCACTTAAAAAACAAATTGTTAATATGATTGATAAATGAATGAAGATTCAAAATGAAGAAAAAAATAATAAAACTCATACTGAAGAAATTGAAATAATTATAGTGCGTAGTGATTATTGAAAGAAAGTAATTCCATGAGATCTATTGAATTTGCAATTTTAGCTACATATGCTTATTTGAGAACCTATAAAAAACACTGTTCAAATGCGATAAATCAAAATGAAGAAATCCATATGACCAATTGATGGAAAAACTACTCAATAAAATGATATATTGCAGTGAATCATTCAGAAAAAAAGGAGTTGTGAATAGGATACAAATGTGAAGATACACAACGGCTTACACCTATTCTGGTTACACTGAACTTGAAACTCCGTTCAAATTTTCCACTTTTTTAATCCTTTTGAATTGGTTTCTTTTTTTTTCGAAATCTGCTTTTTCCAGATAACCGACTATTCTTATCTCATACCACAATTATGTTGAAGTACAATGCACACCTTTCTATACTTCTCGTATTAGATGTTCTATCATCAATAAGACAACACTCTTAATTAAATGTTGTTCTCTGATTCTGTCGATTGATTTTGTTTTTGGTTGTTGAAGAATGTGAATGTAACAAGATGGAGAATAAAAAACGAGTATTGAAATAAGAAGTTTTATCAAAGTAAATACAGCACAACTAAGATAACTGGAAGCAGAAATATCAACAGTGGTAGCAGAGCGTGGTTCTCATAAGCATATACCAGATGACGAACTTACGAGAAAGATTTTCAATTATACCATTCGCCGGCATGGACTTCAGCACGTGGTCATCTAGAATAAAAAGTATACTAAAGGAAAACGGATTGCTAAAAGCAATTGAAGAGGAAGCATATGGTGAGAATATTGTGAACTCGTCAAACGAGGCGAAAGTGCAGGCGATTTTGATAGCCGGTGTGGCTGATAGCCAAATTGAATATTTGAAGAAGGGCTCCGCATTCAAGATGTTTGAGAATTTGGAGAAAAACTTCAAAAAGAAGAGAGTACGTTCCAAATTGTTCCTACGCAGAAAGTTGTCAGAAATGAAATATACAGAAAATTGTTCGCTGATAGAACATTTCACAAATATTGAAAGAATTTTCACAGAGTTGAAAGAAGCTGATACAGTCTTGAGCGAAAAAGGGAAGGTTAATTATATATTATTGTCCATGCCTCAGTCATATGATGGCATAATAACAGCTTTGGAAACAATGGAGAACTTGAAACTAGATTTTGTAATGAATAGATTACTAGGAGAAGAAGAAAAGAGAAAAGGGGAGTTGAATGGGCCTGGAAACAAATCTTATACCACTACCTTCTTATGTTTTTTGTGTGGTAAACCTGGCCACAAAAAATGTCAATGTTACTTGAGAGACAGAAATCAGTTACAAGAAAATTATCGAAGGGGTTCCGGAAATCATCATGGACCTGAACGTGGACATCACAGAGTCTTCAGACAAGACGAGGACACAGCCAAAGCCGAGGTTATGAAAGAAGAAGAAGAAGTTAAAAGCGATAGGAATTGGAAATATCGAAGCAAAATGTAGAGTTGGGAAAGAGGTTACTAACTGTACTATTAAAAATGTATATTATGTACCAGAACTTAGAAAAAACTTATTGTCAGTGCCCAAAATGGAAGCCAATGGTTTGAAAGTCACTTTCTATAGAGGTAAAGTCAAAATTTATAATTATTATCAAGTGATAATGATAGGTAGCCTAAATGGTACTTTATATACTATTGAAATGGAAGTAGATGAACGAAGTTGTAGCTATAACGTAACAAACAGTTGTCACACAATATCACAGTTGTGGCATAGACGCTTGGGTCACTTGGGAATGAAAAATATCAATATATTAGTGCAGAAGAACCTAGTAAATGGCAAACATGATTTTCAAAACAATGCAACAGATGATATACTATGTGGACCATGTTTATTAGGTAAAATGACGAGACATCCATTTAATAAGTCAGGGTATAGGGCAAATAAACCCCTAGAGTTGGTGCATACTGATGTTTGCGTGCCAATTACCCCAATAAGTAGAGAAGGTCAAAAATATTTCTCAACTTTTATTGATGATTATACTCATTTTGTTATAGTATATTTGATAACACAAAAATCAGAAGTTTTTGAAAAATTTGAAGAATATTATTATTATGCAACTAAACATTTCAATACAAATATGTTGAAACTTCGTTCAGATAATGGTGGGGAATATGTGTGAATTTCAAAGATTTTGTACTCAGGAAGGCATACTATTGAACTATACAGTACCATATAATCCAGAGATGAACGGTGTAGCGGAACGTATGAATCGAGCCAGAATAATATTATTAGATTCAAATCTTGGAAAAGAATTTTGGGGAGATGCTGTATTATATTCTGCCTATAATCTGTTGGAAGAGAAGTAACAGCTAGTGAATTATGGACCGGAAGAAAACCAGATATTTCAAATATGAGAGTTTTTGGTTGTATTGCATATAATCATGTACCTAAAGAACAAAGACAAAAATTAGATAATCCAGGAAAGAAAATGATTATGATAGATTATAGTTCTTCAGGATACAGACTTCTAGATACAGAAACGAATAGAGTAGTAAACGCAAGAAATGTGGTATTTGATGAGAGATTAAAAGATAAAATTAGATATTTTTCTAGTAGCGGGGAATCTACTTCACAGGAAGCAAGAAATGAACAAGACGATATAAAACAGAGAATGGAAGAAAAAGATATTGAGAGAATAGAAAATGAAGTATCTGAAAATATTTTGAGAGAACCAGCATCAGAAGAGCAGGCTGTAGGGAGTTAGGAGAAAAACCTGCAAACCAAAATGGCAAGAAGATTATGAAATAAATTTCAATGAAGAAAGTGATGAAGCTTTATTTGCATTGGTTACAAAACAAGGAGATGAACCTTTGAACTATCAAGAAATAGAAGAAAAAGAAGACAAAAGGGATTGGAAAAAGGCAGTGAAGGAAGAACTCAGCATTCTAGAAGAGAGTCAGACATGGAAAATTGTACCGAAACCAGAGAAAGAGAAATTGTTGGACAGCAAATGGGTTTTCACAAAGAAAAATATAGGAGAGGAAGAAATATGTAAAGCACAGCTGGTAGTACGTGGATTTCAGCAGAAAGAAGATTTGGGTATTATTTATTCACCTGTTTTGAAATTAGAAATTTTGAGGGTACTTTCATCCATTGCCGCTTACAGAGGATACCATATTCACCAAATGGATGTAGAGGGAGCATTCTTATATGGTGAAATACAGGAACATGTTCATTTAAAGCCAGCAGAAGGATTCGAATTACCACAAGACCAAGTTCTTGAATTGTCCAAATCATTATATGGGTTAAAAAAATCTCCCAAATATTGGTATGGAAAATTTAATAATACTATCACTGAATATGGATTTAAAAGATCATTAAATGACTATTGCCTCTATAGTTTAGGGGATATATACTTATCACTGTATGTCGATGACCTTTTAATACTAGGAAATGATTTTAAAAAAATGGAAAACGTAAAAAAGTTTTTGTCGACAAAATTTAGAATGAAGGATATATGGGTTGTGAAAATTCAATTTATTTAGGGATTTCAATCATTCAGCAGTCAGGAAAAATTCTCATGGATCAAACAAAATATCTGCAAAGTATTTTATGAAAATGAAATATGGAAAATTGCAACAGTAGTAATACACCTATGGATGTGAACTTTAAATTAGATGAAAGCACAGTGGTTGATATGAAATATGAATTGAAATGTAGATCACTAATAGGATCCCTAATGTATGCCATGGTAGATTCAAGGCCAGATTTAGCCACTTCTGTATGTTATTCAAGCAGGTTTCAATCAAACCCAAGTGACAATTTGTGGAAAACGTTGAAGCGAATACTTAGATATGTGAAACAAACTATAAAATATAATCTGATTTATTCTAAAACTTATGATAATACATTATCACCATTGATAGAATATGCTGATGCTGACTGGGCAAGAGATCATGAAAGGAAATCTACTAGTGAATATGTTTTTGAATTGTATGATGATACTATTGCTTGGAGATCTAAGAAACAAACAACTGTAGCACTTAGTTCAACCGAGGCTGAATTGATCTCTTTGTGTGAATCTGTTGTAGAAGCATGTTGGTTAATCAAATTATTGTTAGATTTGAATGAAAATGTTCAAAATGTAATTGTTTATGAAGATAACCAGAGTAGTAAAAACTGTTCAGAACCCAAACCCAAAGAACTGAAACATATGGATATTAAGTTTAATTTTGTTGAACAAAAAGTTGAGGAAGGTTTGATTAATGTATAGTATGTTAATACTTAATTTCAACTAGCTGATATGTTCACAAAACCTTTATCGAAAAATCTCTTCTCACCCCATATTATAGAATTAGGTTTGAAAGATGTGCATTGAGGGAGAGTGTTGAAGTACAATGCACACCTTCTCTACTTCTCGTATTCTATGTTCTATTATCAATAAGACAACACTGTTAATTAAATGTTGTTCTGTGATTCTGTCGATTGATTTTGTTTTTGGTTGTTGAAAAATATGAATGTAACAAAATGGAGAATAAAAAACGAGTATTGTAATAAAAAGTAAATACAGCACAACTAAGATAACTGGAAGCAGAAATATCAACAAATTATAATTAGCTTTTTGATCAACTGTATATTTTTCAATTTTCTAATTCAGATTCATAATAATATCTCAAGGTTCCAATGGAAAAACTATTTCAGGCTTGAATTGAATAGAGATGGTAATGAATCTCATTATAACTAGGTTTACGAAATCTGCAACGGAACTGTATATTAATGATGTGGATTAAAGTTTTTTTTTGTTAAATTTCGATAGAAACAGTTGATGAGGTACCGGAGTAAATTTATATGCCTATCTTTTTTATACGTGTAGGCTCTTCTACCTCATTCCTTCAAATGTTTGAGCGTTCAATATTCTGAATAATTCGATCAACTGAAATGAAAGGTTTCTGATTGTTTTATACTCTCTTCCATAAAGCAAATCGATATATTTTCATAATCATCTCTTATTCAAAAGTTGTTCAGCACATTATGAAGAAACCTGCTCACGCTCCTGCCATAGATTATATTCATAAGGTTGCCCTTCATCCAAGTGCACTCATTTACTATTTTCAGATTATTGATGACCTGTTTATACAAATGTGTTACAATTAGTAAATGGTGAGCAATTAGTTGAACGCGCCTCAGCAGAGTAGACCAAATCTTGAAATTAATTTTAAAACGGGATAAATCATGTTGAATTGGACGTGCGTGCATTTATCAAAAATGTTTTCGAATTTTTCAGTTCACGCTTCTTATATCGGACACTTACCGATTTCGGCTAGCACAACACGCCCGTGATTTCATGGCGTTTACATTGATCCATGCAGGTAGATTGGCATTTATAAATGCATGCTTTTATCCAAACGAACATCAACAGTTTCAATCATTATGCACTTGAAAAATAAATTTCGGAATTCTACTGGAGATCATTATCCTCTGAAAAGTCTGAGGTGTTCGACTCTGAAATCTGGATGATGATGCATGATAGTTTTCAGTAAATCAAATAGATCTAAAGTCACATTCTGCATGAGGAGATGTTTTATCTGATTTATGTCAATAACACCATCGAAGAGTTATGCAGATGCTTATTTTAAGATGATTCAAAAATGTCTTTATGTCTGATCAACACTCAAGTCAAAATATTGTATAAAAAATTCATAATGCATGTTCTTCTCCAAGAATTACGATTTTCCCTAATCAGTAGTGAATGATGAACGTGCATTATGAATATCTTCATATTTTTGTTGAATTTTATGATATAATTGATATTTCTAAGTATTCGAACAGACTGTATACATTTTGGTTTATATGAAGGATAACATTTTGCTTTCAATATTGCTTTTGAAATGTATGGTTCGTACAATAGTCGTAGACAAAATATAATATTTTACTCGCGTATAATGGCTATTATTCTCACGGCGATTCAGGCCATTCGCCTGCGCCTCGTGGACGTTAACTCCATCTCGTGAATAATAGCTATCACTATACGCTCGTTTAATAATATACTATTATTCACAATCAATTGCAAATGTGCTTGTTTTCAACCAACTATCAGGTTGGGAAGTGACCAACTGTTCACTCAGATGAAGATGAGGTATAAAATAAGTAGGGGGCTTGGCGGAATAAGGACCTCCCCCACCACTTTTGACCTCATCAAATAACCTTGATGATCACTTTCAAAGACATCTGGTCTGTGTACCGTCTGGTGTCTATAAGTTTGTATTCAAATCATCATCACCACAATCTTTTGTATATTCTAAATATCGGATGAATTTGTGCAATGTCATATGGAGGAGGAATACATGGTATCGTATACTCTCTAGCCTAAATAGCATTGCCATTCAATAACCTTGTTCATTCGCAAACAACGAAGTGTTCTGAGTCTACGTTGAATCATTTTGACCTGAAGATTACCTTCTGAGCGAAATTTCAAAATATCGTATCGAGGTGTGTATGGTTTAGTTAATACATAACATGGATAGCATCGCCCTTGAGTAAACTTTACGATGAAATTACTTCAAAAAAGGCTGAAATTATTTGAGATAAATGTAGAGGGTGTGTGTACGTGCAGGGAGTTCGAAGTCGTACCCCAACTCTTTCAGAAATTTCCATAGTTGAGAATATCGAAACATATATTATTTATGTTCCAAGGTTACACTCGGAAGAATCCATCCATGATCGTTATGAAGGAAGGTTTTTTCATTTCATAAAACTATACTTTCACAATAATTTGATATTCGACATTGAGAAGCCTAATTCTGTTATAGTTCAGCAGGCTGAAACTATTGAACAGAAATCTCTCAGGTCATTATTTATGAGTGTTATAACCTTGAGAAAATGTCATTACTCCCAAAACTGGATTTGGTTAATCCATCCGAATTACTCTGGAGATGAAGAATGAAAAACATTCTTCAGAGTATGGATATCAAAAAGTGTGACAGAGAAATTAACAAAGAATATTATTCGAAATGTGACAAAGATCTTCGGAATATTCTGAATACTCTTGTAGATATTTTCTGGTTGAGTTCAATTTATCGGATTTGAATCACTCTTGTAATGCCTTGTTCACTCCGTTTCTAGTGAAAAGTGTGATATAATAGTTGTATGTATATATAGTCTGTTTTTTTCTCCTGTATTTTATTTTTTCACTGAAATGTTATTTACGTTCTATCAGAACTCTTCCCAACCTACAGATATGTGGATGCACTATTCCAGTGAATATCAGGAAGCACTGAATTTGGGTTTTGCCATTGTAACAAAACCCGTCATTGCTTCTAGTATTCGTCTTTTCCTTCACCCGGTATATTAAAATTATTTTCTTGTTGCGCGCTTGGGCCGAACCATCGGTAGCCTACACCGTAAAAATATTTTGTGCGGCAAAAACAACTGTAAGTTTTTATCCGGAGTACTCGAGGAATTTATTTCACTTTTTTAGATTCTTATTATCGATCAGAGTACAGCTGATTTTTCATCTCGCAATTCAGTGGAAATTATTTTTGTTGAATGGTTTTATGTTCCTCCATAAAGTTTTACTTTGTGGAGACTGTGCCTGCAAATATTTCAGGGGGGTAGTGGTATTTCTCATACTAAATCTATTGATCAGTGTGTTTGTATTTTTTGAAACATGTCGGCGTTTTTTACCTAAATGTTATTCAAAATTGCAATTATTTCAGACTGTTTGTCGACTACCGAAATTCAGAATGAGTTGTAATAAAAGTCCATAATCAGGAGAAGAGTTTTCCTTTAGAACCTCCACTTTCTTTGAAAAATACCCTGAGAGAAAATTGCTTCATCACACTATTGAGATTGTTATACGAATCAACTGATTTGAGTTGGAAAGATCCCCATGTATCTAATTATGACTACGATATAATATTCTTTGATTTATGAACAAGTGTAGAAATTTTTAAAGTTCAGTGAGAATTTTGAACTTGATGTATGTGTAATGGGTATTCCTATAGAAATATTGATTTGGATGACTTTTTTTAGCTGATAGCTTAAGCTGACTGAAAAAATTCCTTTCTTTACATATATAATCACCTACCATCAAAAATAGTAGATGAATACCAACTGGAAAAATTCGATTCCAACTCATGAGAAAAGATGGAGATCAAAGAAGAAGAGAACTATAAATGAACCTAATTGTTATCATATTGTTTATATTCATATGTTGGGGATGGAATGAAAGGAGAGAAATGGTGAAAGTATAATATTGGATTGAAGATATTTTTACAATTTCATACATCTTTTCTGGTGCTGATCTCTACCATTTTACTCTTTTGCTCAAGTTGTTTGTTCTGAGGAAGGAAATAAAGATTTTCCGGAAGCTTGACAAAATGGCAAAGAGTTTACTTTAAGACCAGTATAAGACTGAAACTCCAAGATTCATTCCTGCTATATTAATATTGTCAGTCAAGAATCATTCAATTGATCAACAGCCTATCTGGCCTATCAACTTCCGAGGGCATTTCAGGATCAACTTACACTCACTCGATGGTAAACAGATCGGAGATCTTTCAATGTGAATCATTATCATGATTCTCAAGGTCGAAAGTGGTGGGGAATGTCCTCAGACGCCGTTGGCCAATAGATAGCTCAAGACGGAAGCGTATTTTCCTCCACCATTTTTGACCTAGGCAAGTCACCTCGAATGACTTTTGGTGAGTGGTTTGTGTGTACACTGTCTAGCGAATACATGTTTGACCTTGAATACCCTTGAATGATGTCATGGTCTAGCTTCAACAGTAATGGCATTGACTAACATTGAAATTACTTTGTGAATCGTCTCTGAGCTGGTTGCGACTGAACAAGATCACAAGAATTATTTTTCTATTTAACATCGAATGCGTTTGTGTAATGTCATATTCATGGGAAATAAAAAGTGTGGATACTCTCCGAGCAAAATATCGTTGCGCTAGAATAAATTTGTTTGCTTGAAACAATGGGAAATTTTGAGACTACATCTACATTGAATAATGTTGGGCTACAAATAACCTGGTCGAACAGATTTCCTCTCATATTGAGATGTGTATGGTTTGGATAATATCTATCAATAATAGCATCGCCCTTGGAGATTTATAGAACACGAAGTTGCTTTTTGGGACATCGATATTCAATTATTTCAACCTACAAATAAGCTTGAGCATTCTCAATGATGGACTCCATTCTCGAATGTGTGTGCATGTGCAGAGTGTTCAAACTCACATGTGAATTTTCATGCAATTCCTATATGAGCTCGGAACATTATATTTGCAGTCAATTCAGATAATCTTATCGGTTATTAGATGTGCTTCGAGGTCACACCAGCAAGAACACATCCACTCAATCCTAATTTTATATTTTCAAATTTTACTTTTTTGAGAATGGATAATTCTAAACTCAAAACATCAATGCTATAGTTCAGCATACTGAAAAGAAAACCGATGACGGTTATAAAATTTAAAAAATCATCACTCTCCACACGGTATAGTGAGTCAGTCCATTCAAGTTATATCGATAGATGAAGAGAGTGAGATTATGGCTTTCACAGAGCAATGAGGAACCGGAATTGAAAAAATGTTCCTTTTTTTTATTTTATCTGATAGAGCATGAAAATCTGTTCACAAATATTATGTAACAAAAAATATCAAATGATGACGTCAACACGTTCATTCATAAGTACAACCATATGAAGTTGGGTTTCGGTAAGCCACACCCCTCCTAATTAATGAATGAATATCTTAGAGGAATTCCATTTTTACAAGTTGCAGGAACTTATTACTGTTGACATTCTTTTGCAATTCTTCTAATGGGAAAGATTTCGCCAATTTTCATGTTATTTCGCGCTTCAACGGAAAATTTTCCGAAATTATGGCATCGAAGAGTGATTTTGTGAAGTTTTGTTTGGTAACTGAGAGCAAGAACAACTCTAAAGTTTCCGCAAATAAGTACTTTTTTCTGTTGCCGTTCGATTCAAAGAGAAGGAATGCCTGGTTTACTGCTTTGAATGGATGCGATAGGGTTTCTATAGAAGTTAGGGCCTACGATTGCGAGGATCATTTCAACGTAAGTAACTGATAATTGTGATTCGGTTTAGGAATTGATCGTATAAAATACTCTTAAAATGATTGCTCGTTTCTGTAATAATATCTAAAAACTAATCCAGAGTAATAACTGAAGTTCGTGCACTTGTAACTACTACTATAAGAAATAATAATGAATATGACTTCGAGAAAGTGTTCATTGAATTGATATTTATTATAGAATTTGGCTAGGCTTAGCTTTGAGGTATTGTAGCAAGATCACACTCGAAATCACATTTGCTAGTTCAATAATCTCGAATTCCATTTATAATCAATAGACCAAAGAAAAACGACATGACATACCTTTTTTGAGTTGGAAGAAGATGCAGATAATTTTTTGAAACTGAAATTGATGGATGATACACCTAGATTGAAGAAGGATAGATGTGTCTGGTCGGGGTGAGAATGGAGTTGAAATGAAACGAAAACAACCAGCTGAGGTGAGTGAAAGAGTTCAGCTTGAAATCATATTCTGGCCCATCAATCTCTTACGAAAAAAAACAATTACTAAGTAATATGTATTTGTAAGTACCCAACAAATTCTAATAATAGTACTGCTTATGCTATTTCATAGTTTTTCTGTTTAAGAGTATTTTTATGTATTATATTCATTATAGTGGCTCGTTTATCCCTCTTCCTATGAAATTCAAGTTCAATTTCACAGGTTTATATTTTTGTCAATGAATCAACACTTTTGACAATATACTCATGACTCACTGGAGTTTTTATCGATGATATGTATCACCATTTGGATGTAATCTAACAGATCCATTGAAATAACTACAAATGAAAACATATATTGTAAAGAGTAGAATAAATACAGACAAAAGATTACCACCAGCTTGTGGTTATTGGAGGTATATGTGTTACCGTTTATTCGTTGTTGCATACCATTCAGATTATTTGCACTTAATGTTGTTTCTCTCTCTCAAAGCAAGGGTGGCTGACTCATTTTCTCTTCTCTTTTGAAAATATACTCATGACTCGCCGGAGTTTTTAAATCAGTACATTATTGGAGAACACTCAATTAAGATCAACAAACATTTCAGGTGAACAAGGACCATCTTGAGCAACCTGTGCCAGCTGAATGTGAGAGCGGTTCAAAGAGCAATGATGTGCATAGTAAAAAACTATCCAGTTCCACCTACTCTCCAAGCAGTATTGATACAAGATCAGCAACATAAAGATTCTGGCTATGACCCTGATTCTTCAGATTCTGCTAGTGGTGATATCCACAATTGTCTACAAATTACTATAATAATGATAGAAAAAAATCCCGAAATATTTTCAGGTTCTCCTTTGGAAAGTTACTTTCAGATAAAAATGCTCTCCAATTCAGTATCTATGAGTACCGACAATATTTTGATGACTTTGAAAAAGATTAGACTTGATTATGCATTCAAATTATTAGGTATACATTTCGGGATGACAGATAGTATTGGTAAAATATTTAGGAAGACAATAATTGAACTAGCTCAAGTACTTCAGGAACTAATTGTTTGGCCGGATTCCAAAAAAATTAAACTACATTTACCGGTTTCTTTCAGAGCTAGATATGGAAAAGTTGTAATTATCCACTGTTTAGAAATCGAAATTGAGAAGCCTTCTGATCCAGTCCATCAGGCACTTACCTGGTCCCAATATAAGCATTGCAATACAATCAGATATCTTATTTCATGTCCTGATGGATTGGTCAGATTCATTTCAAATGGATTTGGTGGGAGAGCAACCGATGTTGATATTGTTGAAAATTGTGGATATCTGGAAAAATTAACACCTGGTATGGAAATGATGGCAGACAGAAGGTTCAAGAACATGTCATCTCTGCTGACAGAAAGGAGATGTGCTTTGATAAGACCTCCTTCAGTTTCAAGTTCAACTCCAAGCTCACCTGCAGAAGTGAAGGAATCAAAGAGATAGATGCTTTGAGAATACATGTCGAAAAGTTATCGGGAGGCTGAGAAATTTTAAAATGTTAGAACCCCATTCTTGTATAGATCATAATCACATACAGTTATTGGATTATATCGTTGTCATTGCTTGTGGAATTAATAATTTCCAGGGCCCTTTGTTCAGAAATTGATTACACACTTTTAGATGTGTGATTTTCAAAGCAGTTATTTGTGTGGAAGGTGTGTTTTTTTTTCGGGAATGTCAGTTGTTTAGCACTATGGCTTGCAAACCGAGTAACCGATTTATTTCGAAATTGTTTTTCCTTGAATATTGAAAAAATCCTCATCTTGAATACTTTAATGAGTTGTATGTATTGTGATTGAGTTTTTGAATGATTCAAAGGTCTTTTTTGGCATTTCAATGTTTATATCTCTAAACAGGACAATTCGTGGAAAATATTGCTATAGCATGGAAAACGTTTTATCTCTTATGAAATAATTTTATAGTGATTGTATTTCAACTGTCCAATTTAATTTATTCACTGTCGAGTTGTTCATTAGTCATACGTTCTGCTAACCACTTACCTTATATATATAAAAATTGTATCATTATACTAGTTTAATACACAATGTAATCCAAAACTATGTTCATGAAATGCTCAGGGTGCCATGTATCAGAAATATTATCACCTATTTTGAAATTTGAAAACTGTGTACAAATAAATAGATTTTATATTCATATTTTTTCTTAAACCCCAATTTATATAACATGGCCACATAAAATTATATTCATTTTCAATCATTTGAAATATCAACTCATGGTAAACTGAGATATAAAACTGATTTGAAAACTGATTGATTGTTTGGTATAATTTTTTGAAAGCTCATTTGTATAATATCTTTCAATAATTTTGCATCATTACTATTGGTATATTTTTTTACTATTGATTTACTCATATATTTCATTATATATTTCATTATATATTTATTATATATATATATATATATATATATATATATATATATATATATATATATATATAATTTAATGCCAGGGCCTCAATCTACCCACTCCCCAGGTATTCGTATAGGACAAAATTGTAATCATTGCTTTGTAGGTGATTTCATGAGTTTTTGGTGGGTTTTTCTCATGGTGGTATTTTGAGGAATTGAAAGCATTCACTTCAATTTCTTTCCTTGAAATAATTGTTTTGCTTTAAATGTAGGCAAATTTTCAACTTCTCAAAATACAGCAAATGCATCACCTCTTATTTTCCAACAAATAATTTCTGGTACAAAATTAATTTTCATTATTATTTCAATGAATTATGGAATCCAAAACAGTTTTTTTTATTCAGCAAACTTTTTGGAAAGTATCAAAAAAAACATTCAGTGTTATTATTTCACAAATGATCGATTCAGAAATGATATGGACTGGTTGAACTGAAAAATCAGGATAGGAGAAAAAATTATTCACAAATTGTATAAACATTTTAATGTTTATTATAACTCATGAGGGTTTGGACTTTTTTTGAAAGCGACAGGGGGTAATACATGTATAGTACACAACTTACTGATCAAATACACATTACTCACACATAAATGATAGAGGGCATTAAATAAAACATAAAATAGTATATTATGCATGGTCATATAATGATGGTATTGATAAATGAGTATTCTTGCATAACGCAGTTCAAACCATAAGGGACTGTCCGCTTTATCGCAAACATATTTTTTCATGAAATTCTGGCAAAACTCCAAGAAATCTTCTTCTCTTCCATTTTTCACATCAAAGTATGCATTAAGTAGATAAAAAGGGAGATGCTCAGTATTATCAAATTCCCTATAGTATTTAGTGAGTTGGGTATTCATTCTTTCACTAGATATACTATTGTCAACAACATTTTTCAAGAAAGTTCCCTCTCCAGCTACCATAGACTCCAAATCTAAAGTTCCTATTTCTTTGGCAAGAATGAATTTCTTTGACGAAGCTATTGACGCCAACTCAGACTTCTTCCAGTAGAAAGTGACTGCAGTAGGAGAAGGTTCTTCACTACGTCGATGAATCCCAGTCAAGAATGCAATAGCATGGTTGCATCCCCCTGAAAAATAGTCAAAGTGGACTATGTGTTGTATAGACAAATTATTATGAGGAATGTTATTCTCACACAACAGCCACCTGTGAATACCACTGGCTGTCAGTAAAATGTAACCAAAACATGCATGTCAAATAAAAGGAAGGAATGGTTTAATCCTCCCAACTACTTTTGGTTTCATACTTGGAAAGCTCTGATGATATTATAACAGATGTGTTTGTAGGTGAAATGTCTTATATTGAAAATAAATACAATCAAAAGAGATATGTTTATTCCAGATTCCACATCTACCAGGAGTCGTTTTCAGAACTCTAAGGTATTTTAACGGATACCACCATGACACGCCTTGAATAATACCCCACTTGTAAATATGTTTCTCACTATGTATAGATATCATCATTCCGTCTTTTTTGTTTCTTGATCACTCCAGTGGCAACAAAAGTTGTGACTTTTGAAAGTATAATACTAATCATTTCAATAACTCCTTCACGATCCATATTGATTCCGACTGATTTCAAGTAATACTGTCTTGATTAAACCAATTGATTTGTATGACACAAACTTCCTCTCTTCACAATCTTCAATTCGTTTTTGAACTACTGGTAATGTCAGAAAATATTGTGTTCTATGCACATACGTTAAGTTCATAGTTGCTCATTCTTAGTTGAAAAGACGACCATCTTCTTAGTTGTTAGTTTTATTGACAGACGAAAGTTTATGAACCCCCAATGGGGTTTCCCTGTATTCATTCATCTTTCTTAGTTATTAGTAGTTGATTGATGTTAGTTTACTTGAGTTCATAAATCCAGCATTGGAAAGATAAACGTTTCACTTATTAGACATCTTTTTATTTTAAAGTTCATTGAGTTGCTGATCCTAAGAAATGAATTCTTATATAGCGATGTAAATACAAAAAAAATGAAAAATTTAAAATAATGTCATGAGATCATAATACCACAATAAATGACAAAGAAAAAGATAGTAATATGTATTGAAACAGTAATGGTATAACCAAATAAAAAAAATGGATACATAAATATTTAGTTGATTTTGTTTAGCCCAGGATCTCACTTTTTATTTTTAAAGTGATGAAAAAATGAAAAACTAACAATTTCAATATTGTTTTGAAATAGTTATTGACCATTTGAAAACCATACTATTTTTTTTAGTTTCGTTTTCGAAAATTACTATTTCCTTACTAAAACACCGGCCAATTTGAATTAATAGTAATATTAATAATACAGGAACAAATGTTTTTTCTTTCACATTCTTTAAACAGTTTTATTCTGTTGGTTCAAATAAGAGTGAAAGATCTCACTTATCTTTATCAATATAAAACCTATTGAGAAGTATTGTTTACTTCTCTGAAAATGTAGCTGAAAAACAGAGAACTCAAACTGATAAGAATTTCCCGAAGGCAGATTCTTTGAAAAGACATAGTACTGAGGGTGTTTAGTACGAGGTCAGGTGTGCCATGTGCCACCATCAACTGATCACACACAGATCAAAAATACAAGTTCCATTTCTAGCCCAAAGGATACTGCATACCACAGTTTATCTTCAACTTACCTAAATGGGCAGCACAGTCTTCACATTTGACAAAGTTAATCTCGTTCTCTTCTTCGTTGAACTCCATTACAACTGAATATGCTTTATTCCTCACGTTATGAATACACACATTGTCATCTTCATTTAGTATTCAGCAAATTCATTATCTTCTGTCTATAATATCTTGATGTGAAGATTTCTTTCTGCCTTTTTACACTCTAGCAACCATTGCATCCTGATAACGTTTAAAAAAAACTCACTCGCTTATCATTCGAAACGCCTTCAGATCCTTTAAAACTTGGACTCCTTTCAAATACTTCCATAGTATTTCTTCTCATACCGCTGAAATCATGTTCATTAAACAAAATGAATTTTTTCCTAACTAGTTATAACATGAATAGCAACTATTCCAATTTCTCTAGCATCTGCCCAAGTAGGTACAACAGACTAGCAACAATGCAGCGTATCAATGTTGATATGCTCATCATTGGAGAATGGAATGCCAGGCCAAGTCTGAATGTGAAAGTACCCATATCTTGAATCAACTTCATCTTCCTATAAACACATCATTGTGAAGAAAAAATAAAAATTCAACCTACCCACCTACATTCTCATTCAACATGATCTTCATATGAACATGGCGAATTGGGATAATCAAAGGAAAATTCGTGAACGTTCGAGTACAAATTGCTCGAAAAAGATAAAATAAATACAAAATTATGAGGTTATGTTACACGAACATAATGAATGATGTGAACCTAGCTGCTGTCAAATTAATCTCGTATTTCCAACTCACTGTAGTAAATCTAAATATTTTAGAGTATTTCGTAGTATTTTATCGTCACTAGAAGGAGATGGAGAGCATTTATGAATGAGTAAATGTTGACGTCATCATTTGATATTTTTCGTTACATAGTAGAGGTTTTTAAAAAAAATTGTGGAAGGATCGAGGTCAGAAGGGTATTTTTGTGAACAGATTTTCATGCTCTATCACATGAAATAAAAAAAAGGGAACATTTTTTAAATTCCGGTTCCTCATTCATAGAAAATATCATTCGAAATGTAAATTATTCACTTGCCGGAACCCGCTCTTTGATTGAATTCAATTCGTTAGATTGGGAGCATTCTTTTTATCTTCATTTTACCCTCTCGATGAACATAGTACGTTATAATAGTTTGATAAAAAATATATATCAGATCTCACACTTCGAAGACCTTCGAAGTTCAAGTGACTGTTTTGTTGTTTTCTGTTTTATTTTCATGTTTTTCCGCTTCCTCAGCATCATTCTAAAAGTCATTGATTCTATTTTGGTTGTTTTAGAACTCACCTCGAAATACGAATGTTCAGATGCACTATTCGAATGAATGGTATTCGAAGGCTTTTGATTCTGCTATAGAGAGTCTGTCTTCTGAATTAGCTGATTTGAGTTGCGGAGCTCTACATGCATCAAATCGGACTGTGATTTATGCTTTGATTCAGCAGTAGAGCGATAAGTTTTGCAGCTCAATGAGAAATATAAACTTGGTGTAGCGCTGTGTAATGGATATATTTATGGAAATATCGATTTGAAACATTTTTGTGAGCTTATAATTGGAGCTGACTTTTTCTCCGACATATGCACTTACCTGCCATCAAATATCATGGATAAATACAAGGTTGGAGAAGAGGGAACCTAACTCACAAGAACAGATGGAGAGTGAGGAAGATGAAGAAATTCGAACTTCAAATAATGTAATTTCAGACGAATGATATATTATAATGTACATAAAACTTAAAATGAACCTTATTGTGACCATATTTGTTTATGTTCACAAGCAGAAGCAAATGCTACCACCATTATGTAACTGTACAGCCTATGGATTAAGATATTGGTAGTCAAGAATTTTCTAGGAAAATACATTTTGTAAAATTGTTCAGCAGCAATATGTCTGCAAGAAATTGAAACTTTGATATGCTAGCGGGCGATGATATCAACAATCATCAATGGGAGCAGTTGAAAGAAGGTGAGGTAGCCGCCAAGGAAGAAATATTTGATCATCTGAAAGTAAAAGAATCCGATGAGTATATCGGATGTGACGCCTACGACTATCGCCCTGGAGATGATTCTGGCAATGCGGATCAAAAATTCTGTTTCAGTTCACATATCAATGCCATCATGAAGAAAACTTATTGCTCCCTAAGAAGGCTATACATGAGTCGTGATATTCTGAATAGAGAACTTAAAACTCTTCTCTGTGAATCCTTGGTTCTGTCATTTTTCAATTACGGTGACACGATCTATGGTTCCTGCCTTAATAAAATTTATAGTGATAAAGTCCAAAAAGTTCAAAATCGCTGTATTAGGTACATCTTCAATTTGAATAGAAGAGATCACGTATCTGCAAAAATTAAATCATTGAAAGAGTTGAGAATGGACGTAAGAAGAAAACACCATTTTGCATGTCTGATCCATAAAATAATGCTAACCTCCACTCCTCAATACCTCAGAGAGTGCCTGAAGCTCAGATCGTCCATACACAATCGAACCTTGAGACATATAAATCTCCTGCATATACCAAAGCACTCAACTACCTTTTTCAAAAAATCTTTCAGCTATGCCGCCCCCTCACTCTACAATTCAATTCCTTTCACCATCAAACGAAATTCTTTACCACGTTTTAAAGAAAAATTCAAGCAATATTTATTGGACACTCAGTGAAAATAGTTCTCAGCGGTAAACCTGATCTTTGTGTATAACGTGATGTCATATGTTAATTGCAAACCTTGATGCGGATAAATCTTTGTCATTGTCGTTATATTACTCCTGTAATGATAGAATTCAATTCATTATTTATTATTTTAATTCATTCTTTGTTATTTCAGTAATCATTTTTTTTTGTACTAATTTAGCTATGTTACTGTAATAACATTTTTAAGGTTGAGTGTAAGAGCAGTCTCTGACTGAACTCCGCCTGAAATAAAGACACTTTATTATTATTATTATTATTATTATTTCTTGAAAAGCTACTCTCAATATCAGCTACACTCTCGGTGATACGGCGTTGTTCAGCGTAACGGATTCTAATGCGGAGATTGAAAAATTAATAGTGAAATCGAAGGAATATGTAAATATGTTTTCGAAATTTACCATTCATTCAAGAGACGCAATTGTGTTGTAGAATATGTAATAATCCACTGTGTCAATTTCGATTGAAACAGGCGTATCATACATCTAGCTCTGTTCCACCAATGCACCAGCAAGTGTGAATTAGGTAAGACTGTTGTTCTTGGGGTGAACACAAATTGGTTGGTGGATGAAGAATGCTGCGTGGTTGGGTAGCATTCAACCTATTCCCACACATTTATGTCAACTCGAAAATGAAACACATTTCCAAAGATTGCATAAGATGAAATTACATTGAAAAAACAATGTATCAGATAATCCACATGATATTGCTTACACATATATAGATACTTCAAATTGAAGGTGGTACATTTTGGGTATAGTATGGACGTTGCCTGGAATTTCTCCACCATTCCCTGCACTGAACCATCTAATCGGGACATATCCTAGACTCTAGACCAATGGGAAGTTCATTCCTATTTCCCAAATTCTGGTCGAAAGAAATTCAGCTTCTTAACTACCCCTCACCTCAGATCATTAGATCAGATGAAAGTAGAAGGCTATTCTGCAGGATAGAGTAAACTATGCAATAGTCGACATTTCCTGATTAGTACGGGATTCCCTGTATGAACATTTTCAATTACCTTCAAGTCTTCTTATAAATGTTTGACAGTATTGCGTAAGGCTTTATTTGTTTGGATAGAAAGTTGGGTAGTTGGTAACCAATGTGAATAATTAATTTTTTCAGGTGGAATACTGGACAGTGAGGCCTTAGATGTCAACAAAAGCAAATCGCAAGATGCGTGCGTCTTCAACTTGTAGTAGATAGCAAGTGAATTATAATTCTGCTATCAAACAAACCAATATGCTAATTCTGCTATCAAACAAACCAATATGCTAATAAAACTTCTAAGAATTCAGATATAACAATGGATGTATAATAATTAATCTGTCTTTTTCAAGATTGATAATATCATCAATTTTCACGAAGGAGTCCTGATAAATGATTAGGTTGAATGCCGCCTCGTTATCTTGCAGGATTCTGTTTCCACAAGCCAGTAGGTGTGTACTCCAAGAACAAAGTATAACCTACTCATCAATGATGATGATGATATCGGGTTCGGGGCAATCTGACACTATAACAATGCCTGGTTCATTGTATTGTTCGACCCATGAGTCAGAATCAACTCGAGGGGTAAGAGAGTCTTTAAATAATGGGGAAGAACTCATTCATTGCCCCAAAGTCCACATCAGGATCCTGCTTCACCACTCGGAACTTCAATCGTAGTGTTGGACCATCCATCTTAGTTAAATCGTGGTTCGCTGGCGGAATCAGCTTTCTGAATAATTGGTTCAACAGGATTCATATAATCAGTCATTTCCGTATGATTTGAGGAATGTGGTGGTGAAAGATGGGAGTTAATTGTCCTTGAATAACATTGACCTCATATGGACTTCTGAATGTTGGAGCTTTCAGAAACATATACTCCATTGATAATTCTGTTTTTCGGTAATCTTTTTTTTTCTGATGTTGTATGAACTTTCCTGTCGCTACTGGTCACTACACGTTTGAAAAATGCAAAATCACCCCGACATTAAAATTACTTCGGAAATGTTGAAGATTTCAGAAAAACACCCAGTGTGAAGAGGTTCGTCCTTGAATTTTTCTTTAAATAGAATGACATTTTCTGTCGATACTTGTAACCCCACACTCAATTACTCTTGTATAACCTGGAGGTTCTGGAAATGATATATCCACTTCGAATATTTTTGCCCTTCAATAACCTTTATGTCTACGATGCTGAATGAACATAAGCATTCATTTTCATAATTTATTCGAATGTTAATGATATAATTGTTTGGAATAGTACGTTTTTCATTCGAGTAAGAATATAAGGAAGGATGAGCTGTTATTTTTCATTGAAAATCACAGACATTGTACAGTAACATTCTCATTGGACGAATGTAATAGGGAATCGAGTAATCCAAAACATCCATAAATAGACGTCCGAATAGATTTCTGATGGATTTTTGTTGATTGACACAAATATTAAGAAGTTATTGTTATCAGAGAAGCTGAAAAATACATACGAATGGCATGTATATTACCTGAATCCTGAAAAACTATCAGCAAGAATAAAATTGAAATGAAGAATTCATCATAATCAAAATTTCAAATTCAACACATAGCTAGTGATAGATACAAATTTTTGTTCGCTTCTTTGGAATTGCGCAGGCTTTTCTCAATTGATTCTTCTTTTTCTTTTCATTTTTTTTTCAATATCTCATTTAGCGGTGAACTGCGAATATTCAACTCCTTTTAATTATAATTATAAGTTAGAATGTTTCTCGAATAAGTAAGTAGGTAATTATTGAACAGAAAATCCCCCGCGGCAAAAAATATATGATTACAACGAAGATATTAATTTGTTTTGCCATTGTATGATATTCATTAGGTTGTGAAAGTACTGAAATTGTTCGATTCAACCTTTGCGAAAAATCGTCCAAAGAATCAGGTTGATATTTACAAATGTTTCCAGTAAAGCACTATGTGTTCTTATTCTTTTGAGATTTCTTATGAAGCTAACAAAAAAATCAGAGATAAAATCACCAAACAAAAAAATCAATTCAACCTTTCATATAATTGGTGTTCACAAGGTGTTACTAGCATATTTTCTTGGCGAATAGCCCCGAAAAACTGATGAGTACTTCTATTTTCATTACACCTTCCTCAAACCCGTTTTTATTAGGTGATTCTCGTCAGCGTTCGGCATCGAGTAGCAACGTCCTTTCGGAAGGTGTAGAATTATAAGAAGTTAAATTTTCATTAAACGTATTCTCAAAGGAGTGCAAATGTTTCAAAAAACATTCTCTCCCTGAATGGAAATCGATGTTTAGCTCGAAGTTCAGGAAAAAGTTCTGAATAGTCAGAAAAATTGGCGTGAATTTGTTCTCGCCTTCATTTGTCATCATACTGATTTTGATCTTGAATCGAAGCATTGCTGTTCTATCCTGAAGTTTAGGCTGAGGCAATAACAATCCCAGTCGAACCTCCTACTAGAAAAACCCCCTACCGTTATCATTTAACATACATAAAAGGGAATATTGGCTCCACACGAAGTTGTCCCATTGGCTTATACTCGCATGCCATACGTATTGTCAAAGAGTATACAAGAGTGTGCCCGACAAAGTAGGGCGGCACTCTGTCTTCAAAAGCCCACACCCGTTATGGTAAATTGAATAATATAATATACCATTCACAGTCAGTACACCATACTTTATCCCTCATCTGATTTTTAGAATGAGAACTGGTTTTCTGGAATGGGTGTTACGATTTTCAGATAAAATTCTTTTAACCTTTCTCAATTGACGTTGAAAAAAAAAACACGAGCCAGTATCAGATGATGAGAGAAAAATCTCAAAATCAAAAAGCCTCACACTGGTCTTGCGTATTAATTAACCATATTTAGGTGCAAAATTAGGTTTTACCTTGTAGACATTTCATTGTGCTGCTCCGAACATGATTCTTTGTGTGTCTTTCATTCCTTTCAAATTGTTTCGTGTACTTGAATACTACTACCTAGGAAAGATCATTGTTTCCACCTTTTTTTCAACCACCGTTATATTTTCGTTGGCTATTGAATGGACTGAAATTCAGAAATGAATATTATCAGTGAATATCACATTCAGGAATGTTCAGTTGCACACAGAAATTGCTTTCAATTTTGTATTTCGATCTCATACCAAATTTCTGAAAAATTTCAATAAGTTACTAATTGATTCGCCAAGTTCACTCAATATTTTTTCAATGTGAGATGTTTGGCCACTCAAAGCATTTTGTGATAATTCAATTCTTGGCAGAACTATTTCCAGAACGTGCGTTTTATGCTGCTGATAGGTCCGTTTATTTATTGGTGACTGGGAAAAAAAATGAGCTTATTACACCCAAAGCGTCGGTGTTGTAGGAAGGCCATTTATGAGTTCTGAATCCACGTGAATGAGATTGAATAATCCTATTTGAGTAAGTTCTGAGAATGGAGATGAAACGGTGACTGAATGTTCGTAACTAAAAGTGATATCAGTCGATGAATAGTTGTATTTTTCATCAAGAGTGTTGGAAAAATTGTTTCTGAGATTGATTTAAACCTTCGCCTTCAAACATTCCACATCCGCCAATTGACGTTTTCTGGAAGTGAAAATCCTGTACTGATACTGATTACCCCTGATACAGATAGTTTCCATCGGCAGTTTGATAGTTTCCATATACATATCCTACATTCAGTATGTATTATGTGTATATACATAATGTATTGAATTGAGCTGGCCGATACTTGATGATAATTCTTATCAATACAAATATCACAGTTTTCTGTACGATTCTCACTGACAATGGCTTCACAAAACTGCCCATGTGTTTCACTATACAATAGCTTCCTCAAGCAGAACAAAAAAATATATACCGCTTGAGGAAACTAATGTTGCGGTTTTGTGAACTCATTGTTAGTAAAAATCGTACAGGAAACTGTGATTTTTTTCTTTCAACATATATTGCTCACTATATTGATTTATGGGCTTATATATATAATAACAATAATATAATAATAATAATATCGTTTATTATGCATGAAAAAGTACATTTTATACATAAAGGGAAAAGGGTTAGCCAAAGGCTATCTTCCACCCCTCCCAAAAATAATCAACTGTGTGTAAGTTAATCATGATAATACAAAAATACCTTTTTACTATCAATCGAAAGCTTAACTTTGATCAAGCAGTACTAAAATGGTGACTTCTGATTCATCTCTGGTTCTCGCAAGATCGTTGATTACTTTCAAGAGGGCAGTCTGTGTTCCGTGTTTTTTGCGGAACCCAGACTGTTCATAAAGGAGTATTCGATTTTCTTCCAGATAAGCTTTAACTTGACGGGAAACATTTTTCTCGAATATTTTAGAGAATTTTTGGAATTGGAATTATATTAGCAACCTTCCTAACATCTGGAAAAATATCTTGTCTGAAGGACTCGTTAAAAATATGTTTTACTTCATCAATACAGTGTGGTATCACTAAAGAAATCATCTTGATATTTATTTTGTCAATTCCTAAAGCATTAGATTTTATTTCTTTAATGGCAGTCAAAATATCATCTTCACATATATCGGTGAGAGAAAAGTTCAAGGAAGCGTTCAATTTGTTACTGTTGTAGAATGAAGAATATCGGGCGAATCAGAAGTTCCAATGAAAATATTGTCAAAAAGTATGAAGGTTATAACATACCATTTTACTATTAATACTATTAGAGCTCTCACAGATTTCCCAATCCATGAGTTGTGTGATTTCAAAAACTTTCCTTCACCATGGGACCTGTTCGCCCTCATGAAGTGATCATTGCAATAAAATAACTCAAAAACACTAGTTCTCGCGAAATACATGATTTGAATAGCGAGATGATACAATTAGTGGCTGATAAAATGGCGATTCCTTCGACATCATTATTCAACGATATATTTTTTCCAGATTATCCCCTGATAATTACCACCAAACTAACATAATTCCCATATGATGAAATCTTGTCTGCATTCTTATTTCGAACGGAGGTTCTATTTCAGTGATCCACTATATGGTTTTTGCAGAGACAGGTCAACTACCCAAGCCGCTTATTAACTAGTGTCGGAAATAGTCGAAGGACTCGACAAACATACGTCTTTGACACTATGTGACCTGACGAAGGCATTTGACTCAATTCTGATAATGGGCTACTATAGCATTAGGGGAACTACCCTCGAACTTGTACAATCTTATCTTGGAAAAAAGTACCAATATGTTGAAGTGAACAATACGGAATCGGACTTGAATAAAGTGAAAGATGGTGGCGGATGATACGACTTCAACATGCTCCAATGAAGATTATACTGCAGTTTACTCCAACAAAACACAGCATTTACTTGTATCTTCGAATTCACGATATCGCCAAAATAAATGAATCGTGTTTTGAGGTTTCACTATTGGCGATACATTGAGCTGGTCGAATCATATCGATTCTGTGGCCCGCAAGCTGTCAACTGTTTTATTCGTTTTGAGGCGATTGTGGTAGGCTCAATGACACGCAAAACAGCCTACTACGGACTGTATCATTCGGTCATTTTATACGGTATTCTGATTTGGGATCACTCAAAGAACTCGATACTTGTATTTGGGTGACGGAAGGGAAATAAGAATATTTGAAAAAGAAGGGTATAGAGATTATTGCCGTCCTTTATTCGTTCAATTTGACACAATGCCACCTCCCACATTATTGATCCATACAGTATTAATGGAAGTACACTGAATTTCAACACATTCAAACAAAGCAAAAAATGTTTTCTTCAATACCACTTTCTATTTTTTTCTCGATTGTTCTGCCACGGTCGCCAATAAATGTTACATTTCAACAACCTACTCGACGGATGAACACGTTCGAAGAGGAACTGGAAATTCACAAGGAAAATGAATGTGACTAAAAGTCCAATACAAGTCTGTACATAAGCTTGAGAGGTTGCACAAAATCTCCAGAGTTCAATCAATGAATCAATTCACATATTAACTCTCTATAATAATGATTGAATATCAATTTTGGAGAACTTTACATATAACTAAAATCTGAAGATAAGATTCTCGAAATCTAATAGACATCCTGAACATCCATTCAGTATTCGTGACTTCCATATATGTATGTGAAATTGTGAAATAAATAAGTCTACTGGACTCCATACGTTGATAAACATTGATAAAATCGGCATACTCCCAACGTATACCGCAAGCAATCATCAGAATATTCGAGAAATATTGTACTTATAACAAATATTGGAATAATAGAAAAAAAAACATGCTTTGAATATCTTTATCGGAATGTCATTGTAATGTATGTTCCATATACGACTGAAACGAGACAGCTCGAAAGTACCTTTGCCTAATTTCCACCGAATATATATATATATATATATATATATATATATATATATATATATATATATATATGAAACGACACTGATACTAATCGTAATGAAAAAAGTGTATCAAAATATATCTATAGATATATCTATCTGAGGTAGGATATCCTTGTATACAATAAATGGTAAGAATATACAATAACATAGTAAAATATTGAAACAATATATGAAATAATACAAATGTGTATAACATCGAAATATGAGAGTGGAAGTCATCAGAACAAAATGATGACACACACCAATTACAACATATATAATGTATAGAAATCACAAATAACAAAAGTAACAAAGATGAAAACCTATATTGATACAATCCACATTAAATATAGGACTATATAACAGCAGTTGGCTGAGCATCAAGGAAAATATCAAGGGATAGAATTATAAAATTCTTTTTTATGAATTCGTTTTAATCCTTTTTGGAAAGTATTCAGTTTCCCACTATTCTTCACTGGCATAGGTAATCTATTATATTCATTAAATCCTTTGAAAAATGAAGAATTTATGGTATTAAAGTGATTTGTTCTTATGATATGTACATTACTTCTATTTCGCGTGAGTTAATTGTGAACTTCTTCATTGAAAACTATATATTCGTTAAAATACGAAGTAGCCAGATTTTTCAAAATTTTGTACATAAAAACCATACTAAAATAATATAACCTTTGGTGAACACTGAGCCATTGTAGTGTATCCAGCATATGATCAATTGTGGTATGACGGTTTGACTTCAATATGATACGCATTCCACGATTCTGGAGCTTTTCAAGCTAGGATAGTTTGTTGAGGTTGAAAATATATTAAATTGTTGCACAGTAGTCAAAATGTGGTTGGATGATAGTCTTATAGACAGTGATTTTGGTTTCCATCGATGTATTGTTTTCAAATCCCGAAAACAAATGTAGTTTTTCAGATAATTTTTTTCTTTATGTATTCGAAGTGATTTTCAAATGATTATGTATTATCTAGCTGGAAGCCCAAATATTTCACTGTTCTGACTTTTTCGATTCTCTCATTGCTCATCATCAAATTTACATCATTAATATTCAAGGAATTTATATTTGGTTGTTATTATCAAAGCTTCTGTTTTGAACACGTTCAAATTGAGTTTGTTGATTTTCAGATAACCCTGAACAGCTAATAAAATGGTGCTGATTCCATCAATTGCTCTTTTCATATCAGAGTCACTGCAGGCTAGTAAGGTGTCATCTGCAAACAAGTGAATGTTTTTACAATCAGTAAAGAGATTAATATCATTCAGATATAGGATAAATAAGCCTAATACACTACCCTGAGGCTCTTTGACTGCATTCACCGTTTCATTCGATGTTAAAATCCCTACCCCAACTCTTTCTACCTGTAAGATTATCAGCCAGCCAACTATATACTTCCCCACTAAGACCATATTGGCTCAATTTCGATAGTAATATGTCTCTGCCAATTGTCTCGAATGCTCTTTTGAGGTCAATAAATACAACCACAACATATTCATTGTTATCCATTTCATTCCTGAATTTATTCAATGAAAGTTGCAGAGATGATTCGCATAAATGTTTTTCGCGGAAACCTGATTGATTATTCATCAATATAAGGTTATTTTCGATATGTTTTAATGATCAGTTATGGACTACGATTTCAATAAGTTTCTCTATTGGATGTAAAGTATTCATACTCCTGAATTTATTAGCTCTGGTTGTATTTTGAACTTTGGTATGGGAATAATTCTGCAGAACTACGGAGGAAGGCAGTAACTGCCTGTCAACAAAATTGTAGGGAATCGACTTCAACTTTGGTGGCCTCAGCCGAAGGCTTTCAAGAGCAGATTGCAAATCAAACCAGTTGGAATATCGAAAAGGGTCTTCGAATTCATTGAGAACGAAAAAAATGCAAGCGAATGATATTTCACTTATTAAAGGCACATACTGCCTTCTGTAGTTGAGTTGAGCAGTTATTCATTCATATTCAATAGTAGTAAGTGGCATATGCTGCTTTTATGTATTGTTTCTGCCTTAACTGCTTTTTTCATTGCAAAAACGAAAAGAAAACAGTTTCTGATGCATTTCATTTGGTCTTTCGATCACTACATGTTTTCCCAACAAATTTGGCATTGATATCAACAGGCAAATCCAGCAAGAACTGCTTCCTGTTGGCATCCATTAGTCCTAATAGGTTTTTGATAATACCTTTCTTCTTCGCTTCAGTTATCCCACATGGAATACTGTGGCGGATTGGATCTGGAATTTTTTTCCTTGTAAATAAGGCCTCGTTGAAAATCAAGTGTTTTAAATTCGGTTGAGTTCAGGTCGGATTTAACCTGGAGATCAAAAGAACCTCGACAAACTTTAACTTGGTTGATATTGGACAGGGAAAATTTTTTCGTTTTCGAACTTGCTCCTCTTGACGACAGAAGAAAATTCTTTGAAATCATGAAAATCGTTAATATCCATGACTCTTGTTATAATCTCTCTACTGTTCGACTGTTCCACTGCCTTAACAAAGTCATTGAAATCTCGAGCCATTTTTTGTTGCTTCAGTGATAGTTCTATCTGATGATGTTCAAAATAATTCACCAAGATTGTCTTAGCGGCTATCTTGGATTAATTTACAATATATGCAAGGACATGAAGGCCCAGTTTTTGTTCTGCGCTGAAAAATTGTCCAACCAGAATATGAAATTTTCGGCATCACGATTATGAAGTGTGAACCGAAAGAACGTGCTGATAATTTCCTCCTTTCCCCAGCTACGGCATGTTGTTGGTATAACTGTCGCGCAGCTTTTGCACCACTTGATATGCTCCCATTTCTTTCATGTGTCACATTCTGGACTGAGGTCTTCCCGTTTATGAGGATGCAGAACCATCATTTCACAGTGCTCGCATTCCTTGTTTCCAAGTTTAGTGACTCTAATATTTTCAGAGAAGAGTATTTTTCTATAAGCTTCATACCCACATTTACGCTGTGGAAATTCCTTGGGTTTGTTGGGAGGATTTTTTCCCTTAGGTCCTCATTTGGAATGATAGAACCTGCTACAGTTTTATGAAGCACGTTAAAAATTATTTTATCATCCCTTACTTCCAATACCCGTTCGCGGTCTCATCATCGGATCATCGAATTGTGGCATGACAAATGTGATTATTTCTCTGCTAACTCACCTACTTCGCGAATGTTTATCTCTATTCAAAATCGTTATATCATATATTGTCTGCAAAATAGGTTTTTCCGTAATAACTTGGCAACGCTGCAATGGAAATTCGAAAATAAAAATTCCTCGGAGAGGTAAAAAAATGTGGAATCGAATGAAGTATACATATACTGGGTGTTCCATTCAAAAAAATATAACTTTGGTTGTCCACGCTCAGCTGAATCATTCAGTATGCAAGAAAATAATTTTGAAAGATAGGTTTTATCGATATGATTGCGAAAAAAAAATGATCAATTCAAAAAATTGTTCCCCCTGATAGCAATAGACCGAGGGAATCTTGATGACCCACCCTGTATTATCCCGTTAGCCCGGTAATGCAGGGTCACATCGATAGAAAGTTAGTCCATGGTCGTCTCCCCTTTTTTGTTGGTGAGGAAGAAGGATAATACTTACATATTTTGTGTGGACTTTAGGAAATTAAATGAAGTTACAGAACGTGATGCTTATCCCCTACCTTATATTTCTTCTACATTAGATAAACTTCGAGATGCGAAATTTTTCAGTTCAATAGATGTTAAGAATGCATATTTCCAAGTTCCGCTTGAGGAGTCCTCTCGTCCCATAACAGCCTTTATAGTTCCTAATCGAGGTTTATTCCAATTTCGCCGTCTTTCGATGGGATTGTCCAACAGTCCAGCTATTTCTCGTGCAATCATAAACTTTCCTGTGCCAGTGAAAATTCCTGAAGTTTATCGAATATTAGGTTTGGCGTCATGGTTCCGACGCAATTGGCTGATGAATCATTGGGTAAATTGAAAGAATGTCTTATAAGTGCATCTGTGTTATCGTGTCTTGACTTTTCACTACCTTTTACTATTCACGCTGATGCCTCAGGATTTGGGATAGGGTCAGTTTTAACGTAAAAAACATGCCGATGGTGAGAAAGTGTTATTTAACTTAGCCAGGTCTCTGACTCGATTAGAGCGAAATTATACCACAACCGAACGCGAGTGGTCAGAAGTTCTGTGGTCCATTGAAAAGTTGAGACCATATGTTGAAAGTTCTCTTTTTTTTATTATCACTGATCATCAAAGTTTGCTCTGATTAGATAGATTACAATCTCCCGTCCGTTTAGCTCGTTGGGCCATTAGGCTTCAGCAGATCATATTGTGCCTGATACATTGTATGGAACAGTTCCCATTGTTGATACCATCAACAATACCTTAGGTACTTCACCTAACGAAGGATGTGATTCATGGTATGATAAGATGATTGAAAAAGTATCTAAGTCACTTCAGAAGTTTCCAGCATGGCAGATCGTAGAGGGAAAGTTGTTCGAAAATATCACCCCTCCTATCCCTGAATTGGCTACTGCTTTGGATCATTGAAAAGTAGTTGTGCCCCACTCATCACAAACTGGCACAACAGTATTACTCGCCAAAGATGCATTCTGATGTCGCATCACTGATCAAATGCTGCACCGTTTGCCATTCGATCAAACCTGAGCAGAAACGACTGATGTTATCGAAACAAGCATCCATTTCCCGTCCTTTCGAGTTACTTTTGGCGGATTTGGTAGGCCCTTCACCGAAATCTCGTTCTGGTAATCAATACATTTTTGTCGTTTCCGATTGTTTTAATAAATTTTCCTTTTTATTTCCTCTTCGTAAAGCTACTACTGCCGCTATTACTGAATTGTTGAAGGCTCATGTCTTTTCTATTTTTGGCGCCCCAAATTCCCTAATTGTGGATAACGGTTCACAATTTCGTTCAGAAGAATTTATGAAATTTGTGACGAGTTTTAAGGTGAGAATCCAATATGTCGCTTCATATCATCCTCAGGCCAATCCTGTTGAAAGGGTCAACAGAGTCATCAAAACTATGTTGAGATCATATCCCAAGTGAAGTTAGGATAGCGATTCGATCCACGCAACATGAAGTTACCGGATTTTCTCCAAGTTTTAAAGTGTTTGGAAGTGACTTACCGATCCAGGGTGACAACACTTGTCCGGGCGAAATAAGTTTCGACTGAACAGCCTTGACCAACGGTCGTGAAGATATTTTCAATAAATTACACCATAAAGTTAAACTCCAGTTAGTGGAAGCCTATGACCAAAGCAGGAAAACCTATAATCTTCGACGTCGTGACGCATGTAAACCAACTGGTCTGGAGAAAGAATCATGTTTTGTCAGATGCTGCTGAATAATTTAGTGCCAAGCTTGCACCAAAATATATTGGTCCTTTTATTATTACGAAACGTGTGTCCCCTTGGGTTAATGAGCTAACGTATGGTGCACTTAAAGAATATGTGCTATTCGCCTGTCGTCCTAAGTTATTTTTGGTATGTAGTCAGCTTTGAAATTTTTTTTGTTTCTTCAGGTACCTTCTTTCTTACTTTTCTGTCGAAATAAACTCTTTATGCTGGGTGCTGTATGCTGTAGGTATGATCCAAAAGGGATTTTGTCTTCCCTTCTCTCTCCCCCTCTTTTTTTTTGTTTTTTTTTCTTCTTTTTTTCTATTTCCTTAGCATTCCGACGAATGATATGAATGGTGGTCTATCGTACTATTGTTATTGGTATATAAAGATAAGTCCCACCCTATTTTTGTTTTTTTTATGAAGATGGTTGTTCTGGGGAGTTTTATAGAATATGGAATGTTCTCTACAGGATCTCAGTTCGGTCCTAGGATACGTTGGGTCCTTAGAGAGCACCACCAGAAGAATCATACTTTTATCCCAAAAGGTTATCCATCAATAGAGCTTAATCTGTATTTGAAGGACCCCGTTCATGTTAGTCTCTGGACCTGATTTGAATATATAATTGATTTTTTGCATTTCATCTTCCCCTTTGGGTCTAGTGATCATATCAGAAGGGTAGATAATACAATATTTTTAGTTTTAATTGTGTTGAATATCCTAATGGTTGATCTGATGATTTTAAATAATTCAACATTTTTTTTAGTATCTGACCGGTACCAGGGCGGGCATCTCCACAGAAGAAAATCCTGCATTTGCTTCTGGCGATACAAATGATTTTCAGTTATTGGGACGGAGATACTTGCAAACCGGTTTCGGACTATTTGGCCACTCGTCAGTATAAGGCAGTACCATCATTGAAAAAGTCGATGACTTCCCATATTTAAAAAAGACAAAAACTTTCCTAGTATCATGCCCCGACCAGAGCTGATGCGAACAACACGAAGTCATTGCGCAATCTACCCATGGATGAGGTATTCCAAAAGCAAACCGAATTTACCCATTCCTTCTGCGAGGAAAACGAAAATACTCGACATAGTCGATGGGCATTCTTGAAGACTGGCTTTAAATCTAATCATCTTTTGAACAATTCGTTCAGGCCAGTCTCAAACTACCTACACAGTAGGTTTTGGCTGGCACCTGTCAGAGAACAAGTACTCCTCTGGTTAATACCACGAAGGGCATTGCATTATATCCACCAATTCCTTTTATATCGCCAAAAGCAGATGCAGGATTTTTTTTCGTGAAAAAATCTGCATTGGCACCGGTCGGATATAATGCAATGCCCTCTGTGGTATTATCCAGAGGGGTAGTTGTTTTCTGAAAGGTGTCAGCCAAAACCTACAGTTGATATAAGTTGCAGCTGGCTACTCCTCTTGACAGACATATATAAAAACACTCAAATTTTTGATTTTCATGAAAAATGAACCTAGAAGCGAATATTTGTGAACGAGTTTTTAAATCTGAAGCGGATTTAGTTTCCGTTAACAATAGGTTGTTTGATAAATTTTAGCTCTTGTATTTTTTGAAAGTCAGAGTTGAGTTATACAAGAAGTTGCTGACGAATAGAACGTCTTTCATTCAGAATGAACTGTTTTTAAAATCAGCGCAATAACTTTTCGGGGTAGAATAAACATCTGTCCTTCTACACTTGTATAGATTCCAATATCAATTTTCTTTTTTCGAATTATGGTAGTTTGAGAACCAAAAAACATTTGTCACTTCAACTTTTTCAATGAAAGGGGATATTTTTCAAATTTCAACTTTTGAATACCCCCTTTTTTTGATAGAAATCACTTCGAACTTCCATTGGAACGTAAGAGTGAAGCACTGATGTTATCGAAGAGGGTTTACTCTAGAAGTTTCGGATATCATCGCATTCAATCTTTCTGAACTTTCTGAATACTTGATATTTATCAACAACGTGACATTTCGAAGTTATGTTTTTCAAAATTGGACAACATATATGTTGCTATCCATATTCGGATTCATCTTGAGAAGTACTTGGATAAAATATGTTAGGTCTATATCTAGCGATTAGGAAGTTCTGGTCAGAATGAGCAAAGCGATGTAACAAAATTTCAGTTGATAAGTCCAATTCATCATGACAAGGTCACGAAAGTGCAGTTTCCTCGTAGTCAAGTAATGACTTGAACGATTCTCCTCAATATTGCATTGGTGAAAACAATCCCAAAATCATTTTTGGGAAATATTTTTGGATGAATTACCCTATATATCATGGTGAAGACTACTTTTGAATAGAAATTTCTGAGAAAATGGAATGAGTTTAATTATCCAATATTCAGATATCAGGAATAACTATTTCTATGCCAGGAATCACCATCTTTTATAATCTCCTCACGAAAAAAAACATGTGAGATCGATCGTCGAAGGTGTTTCCCAGAATCCTGAAATGATTTACTTCTCGACAATCTACAAGGCACAGATACGGCCTGTTTTGAGGTATAGTTCTCATGTGTGGGGCTCGGCACCGAAAAATTCATTGGAATGAATTATTTTAAACTTTCTCGCCACTTTGAACAACAAAACCTCTGAGGAAGCTCAATTCCAACTTTGAATAACAAACACAGAATTCTTAAACAATTCAGTCACTAACAAAAGTCATATCTTGAAATTATTTCAGGTTAAATTATTGGTGTGAGGGTAAATTTGATAAAAAAATCGAAAAATGGGATTTTTAAAATGTCTCCCAAAAATGTTATTTTATTCGTACTTTTGATCCATTGGAATTATACATATAATTCTGTTTCTATGGACATGAATGGGTAGGAGGTCTATCAAACAAAAATATAAAATACAGTGAACTTGCATTTCCAAGCGATTTATTTGGAAAAGAAGACAATTCCGCTCAATGGATATTCAAGTTTATTATGACGTACGGAATATCAATTAACGAGTGGATATATTTTGTTTTCTCTTAAAAGGTAGAATTGTGTGGACAGAGAAATTGCAGGCGTTATTTTGAATATCAATTGAATGAAATCCTTCTGAAGATAGTTGAGGAGTTTTGAAATGATGTCATGGTATGTAACTCACTTATGTAAGTCCATTCTGATATTTCATGGACTTCAGTCATATAAAACAATTAGAAACACTCATTTTATGACTTTTGTTTATTTTTTTGTAACACGATACGACAGTTTTTTCCGAAAAATATCAGAATTTGGTTTATTGGTAGTTACTTGCGTAAAAATTTTCAGTATCAGTCCTACAACTAGAAACTGCACCTCCATTGTTTTATTTGTTTCAACGTGTCATTCAAATTCGCAATATCTCGAGCCAACCAGAAATAGAACAAAATATACGTGCAATCAGACTGATAAATGTCAAAATCTGAAATTTCGTGTCAGTGAAGTATCAGCAGTAGAAGTACGGAGAATTCATACTAGATTATCAAAGGTAATACCACGAGTCCTTCAGATTTAATCGATAAATTTTCATTTTCCACAAAAACTTTTTTATTTATTTAATAAAAAAGTTTGAGTGTTTCGAAAATGAAAATTTATCTTATTAAATTTGAAGAACGAGTTGTGTTTGGAAAGATTATTCTTTGAATAAATAGAAGGAAGAACAATTCAATTGATCAGTATTTCATTTACATAAGAAGGAAGGGGGAATAGGTGAAAATTTTACAAATTTGAAATGTCAAACAAAGATGTATGCCCTCTATGATCCAGAAGAGATATGATGCTTACGCATTGAATATGATAATGCTTGCCGACGATACCAAGAGATGGCGTCACACCTCACATTGTACAAGGTTGATAATTTGAAATTTCTTATGAAATGAAAATCGCGCCAGAAGGAACATAAAATAATTCGTTATGTCGTTGTATCAAAATCTTCATACAACGGTTTCTTCTCATACAACAAAAAATGAATTTTATTTAATAGAAACTAATTGTACGCCATCTTCATTTGAGTTAAGGAAACCTTAAATATTTGAATCGGTCGTTCGCTATATCTGTCATAAAGTTGGGGTTATGAGCTATTTACGTGTTTGAGTGTTCATTGAAATGTGTTATGTTATTATTATGCTGAAAAAGTGAAAAGTGAATGACTAATAATAATAAGGTAACTCTTCATTCATGATAATTTATATAAATATGAGCCAGTTCAATAGAATCGACGCGGTAAACCTTATAGTTTTGACAGTTCAAAGGTTAACAACGTTTTATCGAAACAATCGAAAGGACCAGGCAGTTTTATCGGTATAATACCCAATGATTGGCCAGAATTACCATAGAATAACCCGCCACTATTGGTTGAAATGCCAAAAACGTCACATTTTGACAAGTGAAAAAAATAATCAATGAAAAGTCAATACAAATCTAAAACCAATTGATTATTTCACAACAAATTCATGAAATGATGTCGCCCTCCAACTTCAACAGATCCTTCGTAGCCTTGAAAATGTTTCAATCTTCGAAAAAATGAATAAATCTGATCCGACCAAAAATTATAAAGGTAACGAAAAGATTTATAACTCGAAAATTATAAGAAATCCTTTAAAATACATGGGGTATATTTAGATACCATCTAATTTTAATTTTTGTCACGTCAGGGTTTGAACCATGAATCATAAAAAAAAATTAAAATATATTAAATCGAGCCAAAAATTATGTTCTGAAACATGCTGAAGAATTAAAAAAAAATATTATAACTACTACAAACAGCATCTACTCTCTCTAATGAATGAAAACTTACCAAATCTTTCGCCATCAGCCATTCCTCGTGGAGGTCTTGTTCATAACTTGTAAGTATATATGTTGATGTATGTTATGTATATAGTTCCATGATTACTTCATATGTTAATGGTATTTTTGTGGAGAGAATAAATTTTGACGAATTATTTTTGGTTTTCTTCTTCTCCGATTAAAAAGAAGTAAAATCAAAAAAATTCGGTTGATAGGTACGTGTATAGCATTCAAAGGCATTTGATTCATTCATAGAACGGCAGAAAAAATCAGCTTATCATCTAGATCAGCTACTTCCTGCATATATGGCGCGACGGGCACTCCGTTAAATATGAATCACTTTTTCCTGCTCAATTTGAATACAAAGCATATTATATCTATTTAATTGAATTTCTCATGTGCTTGGTATACGAATTGTAATTTTTTCACCTTTTCCGTAGAAGTTGTAATTTCTAATTTTCGATTCGAAGAAGAAGAAAGCCAAGAAATAATTCTCGAACTTCATATGTATTATTTTGAGGTATTCCAGATGAACGGTAGATGGTACATCGGATAGAAAAAAAATCTAGCATACGACAAAACAGGCACTTTTGCCTTGGCTCGAATGCTGGATCTGGGATACTCATTTCTTCTGATAATGAGCGGTATAAAAAAAATTGAACTTGATATCTTATTCATTATATCATTACTTTCAATTATTGTGTGAATTAAAATTATAATTCAATATTAAATCAATCATCTCCAATCAATTTAAATACACTTGAATGATAATAATAATTACCTTCAGCTGAAAATACCAACAGAAGGTCGATGCTCGGGTCGATGTAACTCGGGCTGTGCATTATTCTTAATTTTTTTCCAGAGAGAGCAATTTCGAAAGATTTCATTGACATAAAAAATAAGTAAAACATGTTTAATATTGTTTATTACTGAAAATATCTGATATTGAGGGTTGAAGGTTCGATCTTCAGCTCGCCAAGCTGATACGCTTCGAGGATATTTATTATACAATGGAGGAATCTAGTATGAACAATTAGTAGTGTACAATCCCCCAATTTTCAAATATATGCATTTCTATAACAATTTCTGAAAAAAAATTGTTCATTTTTTTCTATAGGTATGTCCAAGCATGAATACATTGGCATGTTTTATTATACACGTCGAATCAAAATATTCCATATGTGCCAAGGGAAAATATTAGAAACAACTTTACATTAAAGCATCCACTGGACGGAACAATTTAGAGTAAATATTGCATTATGATAACTTATGTCCACTGCTAAAAAAAAAATTAACAATCGATATTGAAATCACAGTTCCAATTATTCTCTGAACATACAAATGGAGCAGTGAATCATTCTCAGATATATAATGAAAAACAGATGGAAAATTTGCTAATTGATAAAAAAATAAGATAATTTTGTAGCGGTAAGCAATAATTACGAAAAAGTTTTCAATGGTAATATTCAGCAGGTTCCTTAGTCAATGATATAGATGATTACAGGGTCTCACCTTGGGTTGAATGCATTCAACCTGACAAAAATGAAAATTGATGTTAGATAACTAAATTTAATTAATTCTCTGTCTAACAACAGAGTACAAGAAAACAAACCCATATGGGAATTTTCTGAGGAATAATTGCTGCCACCTATTAGACGATAGATGAAGTTACCTTCGCGTCGACTCTCTTTTGGGTAGAATTCTTGCAAATGCGTTACAGACCATTGGACCTTGTGAAAAAGTATGCAATTTCATATTTAGATGTCTCTAGTCGATATTTTCTGTTCCTCACAAAAACAAAAAATTGTGGTGATTCTTCATATTCATCCCTTAAGAATTTTTTTTTATGTTCTTATACAGAATGCATAATTTCCATGCAATCAGTGATATCTTGGATAGATAGGCAGGTATTTAGACAGAAAAAGTTCAGCGAATGACACCCGAAATGGTGCAAATAACTCCCGGAACACGAAACGCCATGCCATTCAAACATAGATGTAGGTCTACATGAAAATATCATAATAGAATAGACTTTCATTCCACTTCATAATTACATCTTCCATTACGTCTCAGAACAGTATAATAGAATAGTTTGGGTAAGTGAACCCTACCCATCAAAAATGAACTACTGAAAATATTAAACTAACTGAATTATATCAACACACAATGGTATGGGGCGCCGTTTGGGTCAAAAGTGTTTTTGCAAATATATGTAATTTCATCTCAATATATTTATCAACTTATAATATTTTTATTTTGTGTTCCGATATAATAATTTTCTACCGAACATAATATATTTACGTTTTGAGTGTCACAAGTATATAAAAATGAGATTCCCATATATTTATAAATTCGATCTATTTCACGTCGTCAAGAGATGGCGCTCCGGTGGTATTTTGTCACGGTCGAGTACACGGCAACAGGGGGAAGTCGTTGGTACATTGAGTGGCTAAAGATGGCAGTGACTCAGGCAGTTGTCATGTCAATGTTAATAATTTAAATAATATCAATGGTTCAAATTAGGCATTCCAGATACTTGTCGAAAATGTCAAATGAATCAATATTTCAGCATCTGTCCTAAATAAACTTTCGTTTGTTTTTCTCAATCACGTGATCTGGAATGCCTAATTTGAACTATAAAATTATTAACATTGACATGACAACTGCCTGAGTCACTGCCATCTATTAGCAACTCTATGTACTAACGACTTCCCCATGTTGCCATGTACTCGACCGTGACAAAGTACTACCGGTGCGCCATCTCTTGACGACGTGAAATAGATCGAATTTATAAATATATGAGAATCTCATTTTTATATATTTGTGACAATCAAAACGTAAATATATTATGTTCGGTAGAAAATGAATATATCGGAATACAAAATAAAAATATTGCTGAAGTTAATAAATATATTGAGATGAAATTACATATATTTGCAAAAACACTTTTGACCCAAACGGCGCCCTATACAATGGGCTCCTCTCGTGAAACTTCCTCAATCATTCACCGGAAGAAAATATGACGGAATTTGGCTTGAAAAGGCCGAACGTTGATCCGTGTATATATTTCAAAATAGGATGTGGCAAAAGTTGATAGTTGCTGTATACGTATATCGCTTGATAATTTTTTGAAATTACAACGATGTGAAGAACGATTCGAAGAAAATTCCATTGGAGAAATTCAAAATGAAAGATATGGGAAAAGCAAGAATCATTTTAGGTATGCAGTTGATCCGAAACAAAGTTAAAAACACAATTTCCATAGACCAGAGGGCATACATCGAAGAAGTTTTGAAGAAATTCGATATGATTGAATGTGATCATGTTCCATCTTATTCAGATTGCAATCAGAAGCTTTCGAAAGAAATGTGCTCGAAACTTTCACAAGAGATTGAATGAATGCTGAGTGTTTCCTATAAAGAGCTTGTTCGATCTATTTTATCTGCTGTTCAAGTATATTTTTGTTGCTGCAAGTTTCCCAAGCCGTTTCAACGATAATCCAGGTGAATCTTATTAGTTGCCAGCCAATCGTGTCGTGAGATATATCTTATTGGCTATTGTGATGCAGACTGGGCTAGTGACAATACTTGAAGAAAATCGACAACTGGATATATTTTCATGCTACAGGGGTGGATCAATATCATAGAATTATCGAAAGCAGGCAACTATAGCATTATCTGCTTCCGAATCTGAGTATATTTCACAGCACCCATACAAAAAGCGTTTTGGCTGGAAAATCTGGAAAAAGAACTCATCGATGAAAATAAAAAAGTATTCATCTATTGTAACACAAGTGCTTTACATTTGGCTATGAATAGAACTTATTATGCTCGATCCGAACACATCGATGTGAGGCATCATTTTCTCAGAGATAAAATATCTCAAGGTTTCCTGGAAACTAAAGAAATGATAGCTGATTTTTTGACGGAGCACTCTATGTGTACAAGATATTCGAGACTTGGTAAAATGTAGTCCTTGTGGAAGCTTCAAATTAGAACATACATCTTGATATTTGTTTTTGGTCAATAAAAGAAACACATTGGGACAGGTAACTGGTATAGATGCGAGGAGGCGGACCACAAAGAACAAATATTCACAAGGGAGGCCATGGCAGACAACGCAAGCTGCTTGCTATCCGAAGAGACGCTCAGAGCACACCCTGAGCCAATGCCCCCCCAAAAAAAACAGATGGAGAGATGATGAACGAGACCCACTCCATTCTCCTGGGGATGGGAAAGACAAAATGATCAAGCTCCACTAGTTGAGATGCCGCCCAACTGAGTGCGTGTCCCCAGATGGTTCCAGAGATGGGGTAGGGCAAGGTGTGGTTTTTGGTCGGAAGGGCATCAGACAGTACCAGGTCTGATAGATAGTGTAGGGCAAGGACCTGGTCCTAAGCGGTTTCCATCCTACTGAAAAAAAGGTTAAGAATCCAAAAAATCTACAAGGAATAGATGTAGATTCTTTTCAGTAAAACAATTTCTCCTGTCAATTTGAATTTTCCAACCATCAGTTCATTATTCTGTGTTGAACGCCACATACATAATGATTCATCCATAAAAAAGTATCTTGGTCATATTACTCCATGCATAAAGGATGATTGTGTACGTAATATTGCAATTGCTAGATGTACAAAATATTATAGCTAATTTTGGTGATGATTTCACTATATTCCCATTCATGTTTCTATTTATTATTCGATGAAACTAAACGATTTCTAAAGAATAATGCTAGTGTCCTTGTTACTGAAGGCCAGTTTTTCAATACAAGGATAAATGAGTTATCTGTCAAATACATTTCCTGAAAAATGATCCAATATAAAATAATAATTCATATATGTTACCCAACAAATATCCTATTTCTCGGAAACAAACTATATGTAACCTTTTGATAAAATATCTTTTCCCTTATAGTCAAATTTATGAACCCGCCAAGAAAAAACTTACCATATAACATTTAAAGGTCTGATACCAGAATTTTACTTTTTCTCAGAAAATCACAAACCTGTTTTGTCCAGTAGATCTATCGTAGCCTCAATAGGTGCACCGACTGAATTTTTGTCCGCATTTTCAACAGACATTTCAACACGTGCTTATAATTCCAATATCCATTCCTTTACTTATATCGAAGGTTCTTCTGACGTCTCCACGAAATTCAGTGAAGTGAAGCCTCTGGATACATACATATATACATTTATTTCTCAGAACTGCATTACAAGTATATATATTACAATGCTGATAATAAGTGAAAATGCATTTCTCTCGGAAGAGCATCGAGAAAGAGTAGAGAGAACAAAGTTATGATTTTTTTTAAATATTATACATGATATTAAAGCATAAAATGGAAATGAATAATGAAAAAACAATAGTACATGGCTCCATTCATGAAATAGTGCAAGTGATTCTAGGAGGTGAAACGTATTAAAAATGATCCTCGAAAAACTCCGTTAAGTTATAGTATACACGGCTATTAAGAAATTCCTTTAATTGTCTTTTGAACTTGGTGATCGATGTCAATTCAACTAGTATAGTGAATTTGGCAATTTATTCAAAGTTTTCATTCCCATGTATAGCGGTCCTTTTCGATTTATATTGTAGCTGAGTGCTAGCATGAGAAATTGCTCCTTGTTTCGAGTGTCATAGCTGTGGATATCTGTAAATTTCGTGTAGCTTTGTTTTCGTTTGAATGCTGTTATGGCTACTCTCTCTCTCTCTCTCTCTCTCTCTCTCTCTCTATATATATATATATATATATATATATATATATATATATATATATATATATATATATATATACATATATATAAGGATGAGTCATTGTAAATGATTTTTCATTTAAAAAATGCTGCCCACATGATTCTGATCTTGATAATCCCAGCAGTGCTCGTATAGCCTTTTTGTGTAATATAAAGGTTGATTGACTATCAACCGAGTTTCCCCAAAATTCAATACCATAGGAAAGTATACTTTGAAAATAGGCATAATAAACTAATTTCGCCACATTGAAGCCCACATTGGTTCTGACGATATTAATTGCATAAATTGTTAGTGATACATGTATCTTCCAATCCAACCTTCCATCAAGTCAGTATCCTGAAAATTTTGTGTTGGTGACTTGTTTCAAGACTCCATCTCTTGTATTAATCTCAACTTCAATATTATTGTTGGGGTGAATTAACATGCTGAATGTTTTTTTAAGGGTTACTATCAGTTTATTTGCTGAAAACCAATCGGAAATATTATTCATTACGGTTTCGGACTTTTTTACTAGATCATTGATATTGTTATTGAAATTGAGTAGACTAGTATCATCAGCGAACAAAAAAAAATGTGATTGATGGAAAACTCTGTACTAGAACATATACAGAAGAAACAAAATTGGTCCCAATATGGATCCTTGAGGAACACCGCACTTTAGGGTTCCAATGATAGACCTTTCTTTGGAAATCAATGAATTAATCAGTGTTGGTATTTCTACAAAATCTTCACGATTTTCTGAATAAGATTTCATCCACCGATATGACGTGCCACGTAGTCCATAGTACTCTAATTTTTCTAGCAGGATGTCATAATCAACACAATCGAACGCTTTCGATAAATCACAGAATATGGTTAGTGGGATGGCTTTCTTTTCTATGATGATATTGATTTTATTCACTAAATCGAACGCATCGTCGCCAGTGCTTTTTTCCGTTCTGAAACCATATTGTTTTTCTTCAATTATATTATTGAATTGTAAATATGTCATAAGCTGATCTTCAATGATAGACTCAAGAATTTTAGAAAACACAGATGAAAGGAAGATTTTTCTATAATTCGTTATGTCATTTTTACAACCGTTTTTGAACAACGGTTTGATAATTGCCATTTTCAGACAATCTGGAAAAGTACCACTTTCCAGAGATAAGTTTATCAGATGGGTGAGGACTGATTTCAAAATTTCTATACAACATTTGACTACTTTTATGGGAACGTTATCATAACCAGACGACTTTTTGTTTTTCAATCGTTTTATAACCATTCCAACGTCTGATTCAGTAACAGGTCTGAAAAATATCGATCCACTGTGGTTAACATTACCGTTTTTGAGGTAATATGTTGCATTATGCATGGAATTGCGATTTTCGTTGAGGTTGCTCGCGATATTGATAAAGTATGTTAGAAACTCATTGGCTACTTCATGTGGTTGGTGAATCATTGAATCATCAATGTTCAGTGATATGATTGCAGGTTTCGTCCTAGAATTATTTGGTTATAAGTTATTATTTATGATGTTCCATGTCGTTTTTATTTTGTTTTCGGATATATCAAGGAGACCTATGAAATATAATTGTTTGGATATTTTTATTGCTTTTTTGAGGATTCTGCAATATTCAGATATGTACTTCAAAATTATTAAGTTCTTTGTGAATTTTTTTATGTACAGAAGACAGCTCTTATTCCTACATGAATTTTTGATAGCGGGGGTATTCCATTTATTCTGATTTTTTTGAGGGGAGAAGATTTATTGAAACATTCATTGAAACTGTGATAGAATTTCTGAGAAGCGTTGTTTGTGTCTGTTTCAATAAAACATGGGGTCCAGTCAACTAGTGATATTATTGTTTTGAAGTTGGATATATTTTTATCGTCGATTATCCTCCTCATTTCCTAACAATCGGTTGAGATTTCAGAAGTGTTCAGCCTGAAAGATCCTCTTTGACCGTTGTGGTCTCCAATTTCGAAGTACTAATTTTTCATTGATAATAGGCAATCAGGCGATATATCAGTGATGATGCTTCATTGTTATGTGTTATTCTAGAGGGAGAATCTATAATGAAATGCATATTGAATGAGTTCAATATTATAACGAATTCATCTCTTACTTTGCTCTCTTTTTCTAGGTGAATATTGAAATCTCCACATACAATAATATTATAGCCTTTCAGTTTTTGCGTTATATCAAACAGCAGATTGTAAAAAGAATTAAAGAAAATGTCTACACTGCTATTTGGTGATCTATACGTGCAAATAAAAATATATTCCAATGATTTGCTTACCACTGAGCAATATTCAAATTCCTTTTCAATACCTTCCAGCACCAAGTTATCAACTTCTTCAAAATCAAGATTATCACGAGAATAAAACATCACGCCACCGTGTATCCCTATTATTCTACAAAAATGCAAAACCAATTTGAAATATTTTATGCTTGAACTGTTCACTTCACTTTCATTCATCCAACTCTCTGAAATGCACAGTACATCAATCACAGTTAAATGTGCTTTTTCTACATTTAGCTATTTTTTGGGTCTGTTTCTCAAAGCTCGGAATGAATGTTGGTTGGACTGTTGGGAGTTATCCATGGGAGTACCTGCTGCATACTTCACATTCCTTTAATGTATATGGTTTTCTGTCTATGTAAAGTTTATCATATTTGATGAAGACCCTGTGACCCTTTTCTTTCGCCATTCTCAAATATGGTTTGAATTCGATGTGTTGCTTGCTGAGCCTCCTTAGTTGAGTGGAAGGGTGATACGGCATATCTTGAATCTTTAAAGTTGAATGCTCTCTTCAATATTAGCTTTCTGTATTTGAAATTTGTAAACTTCATAGCCACTGGTCTTGTTTTGTTATTTGCATTTCCCAACCTAAAAACCATTTCGACTGCTTTTGACGATATGACGACTTCAAAGTCACCGGATCTTCTTCAGTATCTTCAGCGAAACCATAGAACACTAGCCAATTCTTCTTAGTATTCATTTCCAGTATGTCAATTTTCAATTCTAGAGTGTCAATTTTATTTTTGAGCAGTTTATTTTCTTCATGAAGATCATTTACCTCGGCTGATAAGGTCTTTATCTCCTCTCTTGTTTTTACGACAGTATTCAAAATCAGATCCACTTTTTGCTCCATTGTGAGTGAACTGGGATTTTCTAACGACATTTTTATATAAACTCGATTTCAAATTTCTGATTGAAGTAGATAATGTTTCGATTTACTCCTAACACAAATTATTCAGAAAAATAATTTACTTATTCCGAAAAAAAAATCACTTTTCAGTAATTTGTTTGAACTAGGTTTTCGACCAATGATTCGTGGAGCTAATTTGTATACGTAATAGCAAGTTTAGACGTTGTATCATCATTCAGTAATGTTTATTATACTTGTATTATATTGGGTAAAAGTAGCGAATATGGTATCCTAATCGATTTGAAACCATACCTTTGGAAGTTATGACCTTTTTAGCGAATAAAAAGATTGCTGAGAAATAACACTCCAGCAACTTGTAGGAGTACTTACTACAATCGCATTTTCTTGAACATTTCTGTCCAACACATCAACTACACATTTATTTTACCTACTCACTGCTATTTCCTTCTCAACTATCATTTGACAATTTCCCCAACATACATGGACTCGGGACAGCCGGCTTTACGCTTCATATAAAATGGCGGCACCTGAAGTAGCAGCTATCAGAACTAAGCTAAATAAACTGAACAGAAATGAGTTGATTGACATTATTGTGACTGGAAAAGTACCAGATAATTTGAGTGATTGTATAGTACTTCAAACTTATGTGCAAAGTGCAACAAATCAAACATGATTCCATCGCAGATGCAAGTAATACACTTAACCTCAACTGGTGTGACAATGACATTAAAAATTGAATTCGAAAAAGATGTAAGTGAAAATGAAACTCTTCGAAAACTCCTTCATCATATTGAAAAACGAGCCAACGAACAAGAAAAAGTCATTCGTTTTTTGAATTTAACAATTACAAATAATAATAGTTCCAATACTATCACAAATAAAAGAGCAGAACCACCTATTGTATTACCATTGTATGAACCATATGTATGAACCATATATATTTTTAGGATGTCAAAAAAACAAACTTGTATGTTTTTTCCATTTGCGACTTGCCATAAATGTATAAACTACATAACGAGGTCAAATAAACTACTACTACTACTACACTGTGATTTTCATTTGATAGTTACAAAACCACTACCTACACGTAATTCACCATAGAAAAGCTCCTTCAGCTGTGTTATGGTACTACCCATCCACTACCGCAATGCAATAGCTTCTTCAGTGGTATTATATGGGCAGTACCATAACACGCCTGAAGAAGCTATTGTATACTGAAGCACGTGTAGTGATTTTGTGAACTGTATATTGAAAATCACGCAATGAAGTGTTTTTCCATTACGTTACCATGGAATTTCATCACGTATCGTATAATCACATCAGTTACTTATATGGTAGAAAAAACTGTTGGTTTTGTGCTCCGCATCAAAAAATAACTTCTCCAGAAGAAGGATATAGACTTATTAAATGAAGCATTCTCCTATTCAATTCATGAAACAATTAGGGTTTCTGAAACCCATTAGATGTGTATATTTACATGTGTTTGGTTTCCGAATCGGGTACGAAAATATTATTAACGTGCTTCCGTTTTCAGAATTTGTTGCAATGGGGCACAGAATTATATCCTGATTATTGGTTGTAAAATGACAACGGATTCAACTAATGATCAGCTAGCTGCTGGCATGTCATGTAGTCAGGCAGGCTATTAATGAATGAGAAGAAGAATAGTTCATAACCATTTTCTGTTCAACGTTCAATTTCAGTTCGAGCAGGGACAAATTCACCTATGAATGGCTTGAACAAATAATGTGTGAACAATTTTTGATAGCATATCGGATTCATAGAGTGACAAAGCTTGCTGTAGGTCCTTTCAAATTCCAACATATTCAAAATTCGGTTTTTGAAAAACCTCCAAATTGATAATGATTCATTATACCCCATAACGATTGTACTTCACCAATGTATAATTGAATTTTACTCTATTTCTTATTCCTAAATTGCGTAACGAACCCATTGAATGAATACCTACGTACATAGGCTACTTTGACCTCGACTGAAAATGTATCGGGAATTTTATTTCCGTTGTAATTTCAATTTTTCTGTTTAGATTTCAATGCTTTATATTTCAATTTATGTTTTGGATCCAATGAGATGTTTGAGAGATTTTTCATCATTATTACTTTTCGTTCAGTTTGATTTTTGCAGTTCCAAATTTTGATATACTAAACAATTTATTAACATTGTCATCCACATCCGAACAGGAGTTTTATTACATATATATCTATACACAACATTGTGATGGAGTTGTAATTTGTTGAAGTATGATAATAAACGATATGTATGAACAACACCAGGTTTATTGAATACAAATACTCGACTCGTTATTCTACCGGAGAAAAATATTCTCCCATATGAGTAAGTAAACAGATGGTTATTAGAGAGTAAACAAACTGACGTGTCTCGTTTCTTTCCGAAAAGGAGCATGACAGTTATTACGCAAAGATATGTTTTCTTTCCTCAAGGTTCACATTAAGTAGGTATTCGAGAAAACGATCAAGAGAGATTGATTTCATCTGTCATTATATATATGCATACATGTGCATAAATCTTGGTTTGTTCGGTGAACAGACGATTCACCGAGTTGTACTAGTAGTAGTTAATGTTATTTATGGTTCTTCATACCAATCGCCATTGACTTCATGACTTGGATGAAACTCATTCAGCAGGTGTGCCTTGTTACTTTCTCCACACGCCATACTTCAGAAGCAGAATGGTCTTGTCAACCATGGAACGTGGTAGAGTCATTTTCCCATATGACAGAGAGAAATTCTCAAGAGGAAAATATCTGCCCCGTTGGGGGATCGAACCCCAGAACATCTCGATCATGAAGCGAGTATAGGTTCACTGATTTTCTCGAAACAACTAAAAATGTTGCAGATCTACGTTCTAATACTCATTCACTACAAATACTTTCCTGAAATATCATGGAGATAAATGAGCTGCTGAACCGAAGAGTGATTTTTTTTAATTAGTTATAATCGTAAAAGGATTCAATTCAGCTTCTGAAATAAATGTATTGTTATACCATTTGTGTCTGAGAGAACGATTCCTCAAAATGACTTCGCAGTGAGGAGTTACACGGGATATCGCAGATGCTATGACAAACAAAGTTGAACAGTAGCAAACTGAAGACACTTGCACTCAACGCATGTTCTACCAACCAAGTCGACATCATTAGAAGAACTTGGCTGGCAAAACGCGCGTCAGTTGTATTTCGTTTGGTGTTGTGGTGATTTCTGTTGGAAAAGAAGTCGAAAGGGTTCGTACTCTTTTCCATTTCAGGTGAAGATTTCACCAAGTTACATATTATTTTCAACATGAATATTATGTTTCATAGAGATTATCAAGTCGGTATTCATCTATTTCAGATACTGTTGAAAAAAGTACTATGAAGGAAGACTCCAGATCGTCGAAGAAAGAGCAGATCAGGATACGGATCTAAACACCTGAAGATTTGGGAATATATAAAAATGTAGTTTATGAATATATCTTCTTCAAAAGTTATGATTGTTTTTGAAGTGCTTATTTTTACTTTTTGTTTTGTTTCAATGCTGTGTTCATCTATATTAAATTTCACTATATGGTTTTTCAGTTCTGGTTGGAAACTAATGAACCGAAAAATGCAAAGCAATACCTATAAAATCGATTAGTTCAAATTCTGGACGTCGGGAGTGTTCATCAGTTAGTCGGAACCTCTGATGTGAAAGTGAAACTTTTCAAAAGAGATTAATGACCCTCACACCAAAATTGATATCACTCGAAATCGATGCGCCTTTCGCTTACCAATTTATTACTATTTTTTTCTGGAAATGATAACTTGGGTAGCAATGTGTGCGTTAAGTTAGGGTGATATTAGTTTAGTGTTGCGGTAATTGATAACTGTCAAAAAATCTTTTAACTAATTATAAAGATGAGGAAGTAATAGAAGATTCAACAGAAAACAAAATCGTTTTTGAGATTATGCAATAATAATCAAATTCTCATAGGAAGTGATAATGTGAGCACTCATAGATAAGAAATGGGCATTTGTCAAAGTTCAGAAAATATATCTCATAGACGATCCCAAAATGGAAGACAATAAGACATCTATCAGTAATTGCATACGGAAAATTCATTTCAGTATACCTTTGAGATAGCATTCAGATCGACTCAGTTATTTTACTTTCCAACCTGATGCGGCGGACATTTGGCAGCGAATGCGTACGGTATAGGCAGTCCACAGGAATTCGCATGCGAGTAGTAGAAGTTATAAATATCCCAAAAATTTCAAATATAAATTAATGAAAAGATATAAAATCTGAATTTCTTCTCATTTATTTTCAAATCGCATCAACCAAATAGTTATTAGCGATACATGACAATTACAATCATAAATTGAATTTTGTTCAATAAGTTTATACATTTCAAGTAGTTAATGAATCTTTGGAGATTACATCCTTCACCCAATATCCCTTGCATGTCTGTGTGTAATCCACAATTTTCTTGGTGGGTTCTGTTTTTGGGACAGTCTATGGGAATATGACTGAAACATTAATTTGTGTCACAAGTATTGCATAATAGCTCCTCGCTGCGGTTTTATAGGTAGATGTAGGTAAGGTTGGTATGTCCTAGACAAAGCCGATTGAGAGTAACTTGGAGTCTGCGATTTTCATTAGCTCTGATTGGCCACGGTGTGGTCGTTTACTTGATGCTCGGAGTTTTCAGCTAAAGGCTCCCCAACGGTTCTGCCAATTCAATGTGACTGGGCTTCGAAGCATTGTTTTAATATCCGAGATTGTCATTTCGTTTACTAGCTCTGATTAATTCGAGAGTGTTGCATTTCTTGCACATTCATCAGCTCTTTCATTTACTCTCATTACAATATGTGGAGGTATCCAAATGAAACAAACTTTCTTCTGGCACTGTTGGGATACTTGAAGCTGAGTCTCAGTTTTCTGAGTGACGGGATGTTTGGAGTATATCTGTTTGAGTTCAAATATTGAACATTGTGATACAACGCGTACAGTTCTGCTGTTGATTTTCATGAAATGGTTTGTTAGATGTACCGCTGATAGCTGCTGCATATAACAATAACTATTGCCTCTAACCATACAGCAGAAAACTGGTTCTCCAGCCATATTTTATTGTACATGTGGGAGAGGTGTTCATTAACGCTTCGTGGCAGATTTTTCGAAAAATCACAGGAATATCATCAGGACCTGGGCTTGTATTTCGACAACTTGAAAAAGCGGTTTCCCATTCCTCTAGGCACATTGGGGAATTGTTGTGTGTTGCTTTCTGTGTATTTTTTCATTGGAAATGAATCATTGCAATTTGTGGAGCGTAAGTTTTTTCCGTACATTTCTACAAAACTTTCTGATGTCTTTCTCATTTGAAATGAATGTGTTGTTGACCTCGATCATTTCGATCCCTTCTTGTGTTGTTATCCTGGATAAACTTTTCACCTCAATCTGTACTTAATTCATTGGCGTGGAACTGTTGATGCTTCCACGAATTTTGTTTTGTCAAGTTCGATAGTTCTGCTGGTATTGAATCGGAGTCTTTTCAATTCCATCATGTTCTCTGTTGTTTTACACTTTTCATATTTGATGAAAGCTTTTTAATTTTCTTTCATTCGTCACACTCCTCATTCCACCAAGGGACCGTATTGTATTTGGGATTGGAGAAAAATTATCTGAAGTCAGAACAATATTTTCATCGATTTCGCATGTGTCTATGTATTCTTCTACTATAGCTGAGAGCATTTTCCATTCACTATATGTGCTCACGAACTCTTTGATACCAATATTCTGGAAATGTAAACATTCATTCCAAATAGTAAAAAGACACCACAGTCTGAGAAACTATGGTTCGATAAAAGCTGCTCTTACGCTGTCACCTTCCTGAAATAATTTTTCAGCAACGAAATATAAGAAATATTTGAATGGTCCCTAATATAAACGAGACTTGCGGTTCTAATAGAATTACAGCAATCGTTCTTAAAGTGTAAGCCTCCGAATTCACATCAGTATTTCGCGAATTATAACTCAACGACCTCTCTTATAACTTTCCTGGAGAACAGTAGGAGTTCACCCAGTTCCTGAAAATAGAAAAAACTAAATCTTGTGATTATAAACCAATTGCATTGCTTTCTATCATTTCCAAAGTCATGGAAAAAGGAATCAACATCAAGTTATCAAATATCTGGAGAAATCAGGAATAATTATCGATTGACAATACGGGTTCCGATATCTGAGATCAACCAGTGACTAATTGACGTATGTTCCACATTTCATCGAAAAATTCGGAGATATGTAAGCTGTTTCACTTCGACAGTTCAAAAGCGTTTGATCGAGTTTGGCATCGGGATCTCCTTTCTGAACTGCCATCTTATGGTTTGCCTTTTCACTTGTGTGCTTTGTTGAAAAGTTTCTTGTCTCATTGCTCTCTGTATGTGGTTGTTGATGGAGTATCGACTGATATTCTCCCAATGAATCCAGGTGTTCCCCAAGATCAGTTCTGACGCCCATTTCGTTTCTGCTTCATATCAATGATTTGCTAGAGAAAACAACTTGTTCCGTGGATAGTTTTGCGGACGACAGTACTCTTCACACTAGTTTCTCTTTCAGAGTTCCCATACCAGCACGAGAAATGGAAATTTAGTGGAACATAAGAATCAACGATGATAATACAGTTGGATAGGTGACGTTCGTTAGATGGTTAACGGAATTAACAATCCCAGAACAACAATTTTTGTTAAGGTTCATTATTTGCGTACATACGGGTAATAATGTCAAGTTTCTAAAAAGCAGAAAATTATTGGCCCGTGAGATATCCCAAACTAAAAATTTTCTTTGAATTCAATTTATGACAAAGAATATCCCTTGCCTTTTATCGTATGGAGCGCAGGTTTTATACAAAAGATAAGACAACTATCTTAACGTGTATTCTTCAATACTCTAATGCAGTATCTAGTAGCGGAATCTGATGAACTACGTCAACATTCTGTGAAATACAAATATTTCAACGAAATATTATATAAGCATCTGGTCAATTTTAGGCTTTCAGTTATTGACTTTACCTTTATCCAGAAGAATGCAAAATTCTACGAATGCGGAATGGGCTTGTTTCATGAAATTATTTAATTCGTTCATCGAACAGAAAATTCAAATCGATGACACTCTGTACCATCTTTGTATGTAACGTATTTGTCGGGATATTAATTAATGTAATTTAAAAATGTTTGGCTCGTGATATTACATGTCTATTCCCACGAGGAAGTTAAGTAGCCAACAGCAAATAGATATTAGTGCAATAATGAAGTTGTACTGGTATACCGTGAATTGCACAGCCTGATTTGCATTTTGATAATCTTTCTGAAGACTAGCAGAAAATCCATTTCGAAACAAGAATCACGCTACCCAACAGAAACATTCACCGAAACAATAGGATTAATGGCTGAAGCTTTCAAAGTTGTTTGAGAATATTTTGTCAATTGTTATTGTTTATTTCATTCCACAGATTATTCCACCGTAAAAATGATAATACCGGTCATTGCTGGAGAAACCCCGCGAAGGATGTTTCACTTCAAAAGTTAGGTGTACAACCTAAACTTGAAATCCTGCGAATCCATGAATTCCAGAAATCTCACGTAGAATTCTTCATGAAGACCAGATGAAATTGTGAAAGATGATTTTGAAAATTTGTTTGTGTTTTTTTTTCCAATTTACGCAGCAACTCATCGGGTGAATTCAAAATCGATTTTTATTTTTTCAGATTGTGATAGGTAAGAAACCCAGAAAACTTCGTGGATAATAAAATAGAATTTCACATATTTAAAAATATGAAATAGAAACAAACACATACAAGACAGCTCATGCTTGTTTGCGAGGAAAGAAAATATTAATATTTCACACATTCCCATAGGCATCATTTAACTTACTAATATTGATTGAAATGATGATATCGGAATTTCACGCAACTGAAATTTGAATCTGATTATACGTGTAGTAAGTATATCAAGTTCAAGGGAAAGAATGCCAAGTTCATATTTTGGCTGCATGAGATTCAAATATTAAAACTTACGACTGTTTTTTTTGCAATGCAGACAATGCAGCTGGGAGTAGAAAAACTAATTTAAATGAGGTTTATCGGGCCGAACCCATTTTTTGTCATTCAATTGAATTATCCATTAACGATTTGTTCTGAGAGAGTTGTGAACAAATTTTGATGGATTAAGGAAAATAATGACGAATGAGAGCTAGTCTGCTATTTGGATATTCAGATCATTTGGTGATAAGCTTAAAGTCAACTTGACGTTACATTTTGATGGTACTGATTTATTCAAGAAGTACATATTACCTATTCTACCCCTTAAAAATGTTGTAAACGTTGGCCGTTTAAACCGTTAGACCATTGATGAATATTATTTGAATGAATCATGATATTCATTTCAAGAAAACCTGATATATTACAGTTTTTTCACGAAATCTGCTACGAATATTGTGTCCTATCTGCTACTGAGACGAACTGAATCGAAAGTGAGTAACAAGGCACATTTGATTGATATCGTTATCCTTCAGTTATTCATCAAGATTTCTCTCTATTGGGGAGTGGTGAAAACAGGGTTAATTGATGAACTTGGTAAACTTCAACGGTATTGTGTGGAAGTGATCTCTATAAGTTTGAAGTGTGGTTTCAAAGTTTCGTGGTATCGGTAGTGTTCGCCATGCGAATATTGGACATCTGGCGGTTATTGAACGGTTTGCCGTCGAAGCAATATAAAAAAAACATGCTGTAATCTTCAAACAAGTCGGTTTACGGAAATGGAGTAGGTAATGGCACCATTCACTCGTCGGTTTTTCTTGTCGATTCAAGAAGAATCCTTTTCAAATTTTGCCTTCAAGCAATTGAGTTGAGAAACATTATACAGGGATCACCAGATATAACGAGAAAAGTAACCTTCCCTAAAATAATTGTTTATGTTGGCATGTACCTAACTTTTTTGTGATTGAAGAAATTGTAAAAAATTATTATATCTCGAGAGTCTGAGGTTTTTCAAGAAGTTTCTTTGGCTTCCTCCAAATCGATAGATATGAAAACACTCAGACATTAATCAATAATTATTCTCGGACTCAATTTGTCAATTAATGTATGTTTCATACAAGAAAATGAACAGTCTATCTGAAACAACTTTTGTCCTGCTAATACAGTGCGACAAATCAAAAACTTTCACGAAGAATTCTATGAAAGTATGCTTGAATCAGATTAATAAGACATGAATGAGACCTCATCACGATCAACTCTCTAGGTCGCACATGTGATACATCATTGAAAAGCAATTCAGTGGTATTATTGATAACTGTACATGGTGTATCAATGAGTACCGAATTCGCTATTTGAATAAGTTCTATGGGAAAAGTTGAAAACTCAATCTCTCTGAAAGTTCTATTTCGTCCTTGAGTTTCTATCTCAAATCATAATTTTCTGTTCACTCGAGACATTCGAATGTCACAAATGTTCATTATTTGTACAACTGGTACTACCATTGGTAGTTATTCCTGTAGAATTTGGGTGCGAAATTGGCGTCACTTTGTAACATCCTATATACGTTATGAAACCATGAATATCTGTATGTGTTTTGAATCCATCTATAAACATCATTTCTCAATTTTGATAGGCCAGGATCAAATATAATTGATTTTTTCGATGGTCCAACTGTGATAGAGGGATTGAACTATAAAATGAAATTTTGTCAGGTACCTCCTGAAACGCCATCTGACAGCGAAAAGCTAATTCAGGAAGTATATAAAGGTAAGATTTATATTTTTTCATGCAGTCAGTTTACCACGACTACGATTTATTGGTTAAGGGCAGCTGGAGAGCTCAAATATGATATTTGGAGATGGAAAGTGAGATTGAGGAGTTGACTTGAGAGAGTCGGAGAGATCTCTTACGAATGAGGTGCTTAGCCGCTAGCTGTAGTCCCTTTCCGAGGCTAGGCGTGGTACTGGCGAAGCGTGGGTTGAATTTTTCGCTTCAGACTCTTTAAATTGTTGTGTCCTACAGAAAAAAACGGTTAACCAAATGGCGTTGAATGTCATGGCAGTAGGAACAGGGGTGTCCCATATATTTGGTCTGTTTATATTTTTATATTTTTTAAGTGTTTTGGGGAGTATAAGTGATGAGTAAGTTGGGTTTTATTAAGAGCGTTATAATAAACGATAAGATTGGAACCTTTGGTGTAAAACTTGAAACTTTGCCTAGAGATCAATTACCTTGACACCAAACTGATATTTTTGCACTCGCGTTTCGCTAACGAGTTCAGCATCTTCAGGAGAAAAAAATTGATACTTATGATTGACTATCACGTTTTCTGGGGAATTCAAATGAATTATCCCATCGAAATTCAATATTTTCAGTTGGTTGAAATTTGGAAGGTTGGAAGAGTAGCTGGCAAAAGGTAAAAACCAAGTTTTTTTCGAAATTAATCATGTTTTTTTATGAGAAATATATTCGATTACTCATATCTGTCTCTACTTTATTTTTTGAGTAGGTTTTCCCAAGTTTCTCCTTTATATAATATCGCCACATCGTCAGCAGAGCTGATGATGTCTCCAAATGTTGGTGAGGTTAGTATAATGTTGAGGCACATTATAAAATGATTGGACCCAAAACAGTCCCTCGGGGCACAACACATTCTATAACTTTTTGATCACTCATTATTTCAACAGTTTGTACGAGTTGTTGGCGATTGTGTAAGTAGCTTTCAAATAGTTCGACGTTTCCTTTGAATCTCTGACTTTGCAAATCCTCCAAAAGCTGAGCATGGTCAACAGAGGTCAGAGTCTTCTGCGAGATATAAGGATACTACCAGGGATGATCCTCTTTTATCCAAGCCATTATAAATTTTAGATACCACCAAACAAATGGCGTCATTTATTGATTTACCTTCAATGAAACCAAATTGTTTCTAAGATAATAGATTATTCTCATTCATGTAATTGACTAACTGACCTTGAGGATTTCCTAAAATTTTTTTGCAATGTTACCGATTAGAGAAATGGGTCTATAATTTAGATTTTTTTTTCCGTTCTTAAATATCAGTTTAATTACTCCAACTTTGAGTGATAATTCAATCATTATTTCTTTCAATAACTCTGTTCTGATTCCATCCAGGTACTTTTTTTTCCAAAGAGTCAATTGTTCCGATTAACTCTTCTTATGTTACAGGTGACAGAAAGATTGATGATTGTGATCGAGTTTCTGGTGGAGGAATTGATGATGAGGGCGTTTTTAATTCTTTAGGATATTTTCGGGCAATTGATATGTAATGTTCATTGAACAGGTTTGCCATTTATAATAATTCTTCAATTATATCGTTTCCATTCCGTATTTGATTCATTTCATAATGTTTTTTCAGTAGTTCGCTAATTATGTTTCCGCATCTCAAATATTCGGTTTTTAAGATTTCATCGTTTTTATCTTTGATATATCGTTCATAAAGCTTTGATGTATTTAACCAATGGTTTGAGTTGCAATTCCATAAGGTCAGCCCTGCGATCTGTAATGTCAATCTCTAAAATCGCAGATATTACAGGAGTTTGTTCGTTTGTTTTTTAATAGAATATGTGTTCGAGGCATGTGTTGCTCTGGAATCTAGTGAGACAGTTGATAAAGGAATGAAAATTAAAAATCATACATTGCATTCGAATAATCGAAAATGACGTCATCATCCTGCATTAAATCAAAATGTATTTCACCTGTTATAATATGACAATTAATATTATATTTTTGATTAGTTTTCAAATATTCACTTAAACCTATTATGAATTCCTCTGAGTCAGAGTTTGGGGACGTGTATACTTCTTCCGTTATACAAAAATTCTCTCTACCCATTCCAAAGGTTATTTCTTTGACATAAATTTCCATATAAGTCTGACAATCATTTCTAACACCAGTCGATGTATGTATCAAACCACCATCCCATTTATTTACATCTCCTTCATTATATATAATATCGAAGCCATCGATTCGAAAATGGTCAATGTTAGAAATTTGCCGTGTTTCTGGTACTTTCAAAACTGAGAATCCATTGATTGTTTCCGATTGATATGCTACGAAATAATCCAAGTTAAACACGAAAAAGAAAAAGAAATATTTTTTATTATAACAATATTGATTATTGTTATAATAAAAGCACATCATTTCTACAACACAAATTTTTCTCTATAAGGACTGGGCTTGTTTGAGATTTTGCTTCGGCTTCTGTCCTATTTGTTTTGCTGATGTTGGTTCCAGTTTTCTGTTCTGGTGTTATTCTTTTTTTTCTGGATCAAAGAGGTTATTTGAGGTGTTCACCATAATTTTTTCTACTACAGGCTTGCCTATCAGGTCGTTAAAGGAATATTCACTTTCTCCCACATACAAAATTTTATTCTTTATCTTCGCCTCTAGTGAAGGTTCTGTAAACAGTAATTTCCATCTCTAGTACTCTTTTATTTCCTTTCAATTCCTTGAACTTGGTTCTATATTTCGGGAGAATTTTCCATTTCAAAGCAAAACGTATGAATTTTATCAGTATTGGCCTTGGTGCAGTATCGTTTGTCTCTCCAATTCTATAGGTATCTAATGTGTCTAATCCAGTGAAGTTTATTTTCAATTTTCATGGTTCTCAAAACTGAATATTCATTTGAATTTTCCAGTATTCCATAAATGATGATTAATCTTGGTAGCTCATTTTTCCGGAAATTGAACTAAGTGCAATAATTTGGTAGGTATTATCATTTTCGAATTTTTCATTTTTTTTTTCAGCTTGTTGATTTTTTTTCCACATTGTTCTTGATGTCTCTCAGTTTTTGTTTTGTATCTTCATATAAGGCAAATGAGCTGAACAGAAAGCACTACAGAGATGAAGTAAAAATATACTACGTTCTTACAACAGGGGAGGAGCTTCCGAACCATAGGCGTCGCATGCCTGAGGGAGCATAAGGGTATAATAATTCCGTAAATAGATAACACTTTTATTCGAATCTGATTTTGTATGGAAAATATAATCTGTTATCGTCGGTTCAATTTTTTTGCAGAAAACATGAGTATATTGGTGAACTTCATGAAGATTTAGCGACAACTTGTCTGAATAAAATTTCAATGGAAACGAAAGTATAAACATAGTGGGAAAGGTCGAGCGTAAAATATGTATTCATTACCAATTTTATAAGCATATAGAAGATGAAACAAAATATATACCAGATGGCCAAAATTCAATGGATTCTGCACTCATAAGTATGACTGGATTCTTTGATGTTAAGAGTAAAATAAATGTCAGCACGAACATAAAACTGAAAATATTTGCACTCGACGTGCATTTTGCTAACCAAGAGGGCATCAACAGAAGGAGGATGATATCGGATGAATCAGGAATAGAATGATATTTCTTGTGAATAATTTATTTATGAATTGCAAAGAACTTTCGGTTCTTACACCTTCATCAGTGCGATACTAGCAAGTAAGTAACAGTCATGAAATTACTTACTTGCAGGTATCGCACTGATGATGGCATAAAAGCCGAAAGCGTTTTGCACTTCACAAAAAATTACTCACACGGAGTACGACTCTATTCTTGATTTATCAGTCACGTATATGCAGCACTAACAAATCTCACCCGATATCGAATAGTCGAAAAGTATCTTGTTTGCAAATCGGTGATAGGACAATAAAACGCTGTGAAAGAGCTTTTGCATTTTTATTCATGACGAAACAAAATATAGTTCTTGTTTTGATGCTTTTCATTCTTTGGGATGTGATTCTGACATTTTTATTGTCTCGTGATGGATTCTGATGTTGAAATATTTCTGCAGTATCATTATTATTCATTTTGAGGCATGTCCATCAACAGATGATTCCATCGTGAAGGTGAGACCCGACATAATCATAAATATTGACTCTCATAGTGTTGTTGATCAATGTATCTACAATATTTTCAATCTTTCTGTTGAAAATATCCATAGTCTTGTGTATATCTAAAATACTTCTCGACTGCCTGAGTCACTTCAATAACTAGGTGGGAGCATTTATAAGGTTGACAAATTTTTCCTTTTAGGAGCTGAGAAAATGGTGCATTCATTTTTACAGTTCACGGCATTTCATGCAGGTGATATATTTTTTCAGATACCTCACAACAAACTCTGAAATGTATGAATCTATGTCCTGAGTAAATATTGTTGAATCCAAGACAGATCTGAGATAGTTTTAGTGCAGATCAAAAGCCAAGTAGAGACTGGTTCCAAAATATTCACATTCGTCTGTGTTGAAAGTGTTGGCCATCATCAACGTGTATGATTCCACAACTTCTACACGATCAAACTGGAATATTAATATATATAATTGATAAAAATTGGTATCGTATCAGCAATCACTGCACTATCAAAAAAGATTATTTTATGAATTCAATAAGATTCCTCTTCGATAATAATTATTTTTCTTTTGAAAAAAAATTTTACAGACACACTTTTGGAACTCCAATGGGATCTTCCATTTCACCTATTTTAGCAACTTATGTTATGGATGAATTACTAGACACAATTATTCCTGTCCTTTCTTTTAACATATTTTTCATAAAAAAATATGTAGATGATATTATATTATCTTTACCTGAATATGGTATAACTGAAATTTTGGATACTTTTAACAGTTATGATCCATTCATACAATTCACAATTGAAGTAGAAGGTAGAGATTTTCCAGTACCTTCCCTTGATACAAAACTTATAAGAACAATCGATAACACAGTATTGATTGATTGGTATAGAAAACCATGTAGTTCAGGTAGGTATTTGAATTTTTTCCCCTATCACAAATTTTCAATGAAAGTGAATTTATTGAAACAAATGAAAGACAGAGTACTCAAAATTTCAGACATATCTTTCCACAACAAAAATTTAAAAATTTTACAGAACCTTTTTATAAAAAATTCCTATCCCCCAACATTAGTAGAGAAAATTGTGTTTAGTACTACATCTCTAATGAAATTGATAACAATAGAAAACAAAATGATATCACTAATAGTAATGAGATTGCTGTTATAAATCAAATTCCAAATTTCTATGCATCATTACCATATATTAAAGAGATAACACCTAAACTCACCAGAAAAAAATAATGTCTCATTTCTTTGACAAATGAAGTAATTTTTCAAAATTTCTATATCAAACAAATTATTCAGTACAATAGAATATTTCATAAAGTGAAAACCAACCATATTAAGAAACTAAATGAATTGAAAGAAATTGATAATGGATAAAAAAATGAATTATGTTTCCATGAATCTATGTACACAATCTGTTTCATCGATCAGTTGTGGTTCTTAAAATTAAAATTGTCTTCCTGTTGTATTCAAAACGATAATAAGAAATTTATATGTAATATATGAAATATATGTAAACATCTCGGTAGTGTAGTGGTTAGCATATCTGCCTATCAAGCGGAAGGCCGGGGTTCGAATCCTCGCCGGGCCACCGTGCTGGGTAATCGCACGTTAAAAGGTAAGGCCTCGTTGATCCATTGCTCGCACTAGTTTCGACTTCTGAGGGTTGACGTTCGTCAGCTGGTTAACGGAAACGAACGAACAATCCTCAACAAAGATATAAGTAGTTATATTTCTGAATTTTACATTTTATATGAAATTTTATATTGTAGTCCCTGATGATGGAATAAATAACATTCCGAAAGCTTGGAAAAACTTTAAAGAGTCTTCTTTTACAACGCTGCAGACCCTACTATATAGTTATACTCTTAACTAGTCAGCGACTATTCCTCCTTTATATTGTAGACATGGGGTTTTACGACCAAATTCGAACTACTTATGGAACAACAACAGTCAAGAAATTCAAGAAATGGTCAAGTACAAAAATGAAATTATTTAAAGAATACAACAGAAGATGCTTCCTCCTTCAGTGCAGACAAAGAGGCATTCTCCCACGACATATCAAAGATACCATCAGACCTGTACAGAAATTACTACTCAGACAGGATTCTTATGTAAACAAACAGGTTAGGAGTAAAACTAATTAGTATTGAAATTGCAACAAACCAAATTTTGAATAACAAATTAGAAAACTCACTTTTTTTATTGAAGAGAGACATTATTTCTTTGACAAATGAAGTAATTTTTCAAAATTTCTATAGCAAACAAATTATTAAGTACAATAGAATATTTCATAAGGTGAAAACCAACCATATTAAGGAACTAAATGAATTGAAATAAATTGATAATGGAATAAAATTAAAAACAGATTCAAATTGGATAAGAAATATTTCTAACACAACTATTCCCGAAGAAATTTTACAATTTTTATCATTAGGTCCAAAATTTAGTCTTGATCCAATAATAAAAAAAGACATTCTAGCAGATGTAGATTATATTATTTCATTTATCACTGATACAAACAAAAGAAACATCACCATAGCTAGAGCTACCAATATCATTACAAATCATGTACTCAATTCTAATATCAAAAAACATGATATTTTTCGAAATCTTCATAACAAATCAAAACAATTTTTGAATGATAATCAGAATTTGGTTCTTATTCAATCAGACAAAGGTAATGTCACTGTCATCGTGGAAAAACAGCAATACTTAGATTTATCCAATGATATTATTAATAACATTACTTCATATGTTCAACTGAATAATGATCCAACTTTTCAAATACAAAGAAAATGCAATAATTTGATCAAATCTCTCAATGAAACTCACCAACTTGATGACAATGTTAAGAAAGAACTCACTGTTAATAATGGCATTTCTCCAAAATTTTACTACTTACCAAAAATTCATAAACCTAATTTATCGATGAGGCCAATTATTGCTTGCATTGGTTCTCCAACAGAAAAAATAGCTTCCTTTTTAACAAAAATTTTGTCTAATGCTTATGATTCAGATAACATATATTCAGTCGAAGATTCCTTTGAATTTTCAGAAAAATTTAACAAAATTAAATTACCAGATAATTATATCCTGGCTAGTTTGGATGTTGTCTCACTTTTTAGTAACGTCTATCTAGATATTTGCCTAAGAGCAATTGATAAAAATTGGTATCGTATCAGCAATCACTGCACTATCAAAAAAGATTATTTTATGAATTCAATAAGATTCCTCTTCGATAATAATTATTTTTCTTTTGAAAAAAAATTTTACAGACACACTTTTGGAACTCCAATGGGATCTTCCATTTCACCTATTTTAGCAACTTATGTTATGGATGAATTACTAGACACAATTATTCCTGTCCTTTCTTTTAACATATTTTTCATGAAAAAATATGTAGATGATATTATATTATCTTTACCTGAATATGGTATAACTGAAATTTTGGATACTTTTAACAGTTACGATCCATTCATACAATTCACCATTGAAGTAGAAGATAGAGATTTTTCAGTACCTTTCCTTGATACAAAACTTATAAGAACCATCGATAACACAGTATTGATTGATTGGTATAGAAAACCATGTAGTTCAGGTAGGTATTTAAATTTTTTCTCCTATCACAAATTTTCAATGAAAATGAATTTATTGAAACAAATGAAAGACAGAGTACTCAAAATTTCAGACATATCTTTCCACAACAAAAATTTAAAAATTTTACAGAACCTTTTTATGAAAAATTCCTATCCACCAACATATATTTTGTTTAGTACTACATCTCTAACTGAAATTGATAACAATAGAATACAAAATGATATCACTAATAGTATTGAGATTGCTGTTATAAATCAATTCCCAAATTTCTATGCATCATTACCATATATTAAAGAGATAACACCTAAACTCACCAGAAAAAAATAATGTCTCATTTCTTTGACAAATGAAGTAATTTTTCAAAATTTCTATAGCAAACAAATTATTCAGTACAATAAAATATTTCATAAAGTGAAAACCAACCATATTAAGAAACTAAATGAATTGAAAGAAATTGATAATGGATAAAAAAATGAATTATGTTTCCATGAATCTATGTACACAATCTGTTTTATCGATCAGTTGTGGTTCTTAAAATTAAAATTGTCTTCCTGTTGTATTCAAAACGATAATAAGAAATTTATTTCTCGAATATAACATATATGTTAACATCCTCAACAAAGATGTAAGTAGTTATATTTCTGATTTTTACATTTTAAATGACATTTTATATTGTAGTAGTTTGTAGTTTAAACATTTGAGCGAAATATATTCCTTTTTGCTTTCACTCGACATAAAATCAAATAAACAGAATAACCAAACACATTCATCAAACTAACCAAAGTTCTTTCACGTTTCGGGTGGGACTTTTGGGTCGGGGCATCTTATTCCTTGAGAATCTTAAGGAATGGATGAGACCGACTCAACGGTTTCCGTTCGATTCGTTGATTAGAACTTTACCACATAATAATAATGTCAAATGTCATATGTATAGTGTCTTTCTAAACATCAAAACTTTCCAAATTGAAATTTCAAATTTTGAAATAAAAAAATGAATTATGTTTCCATGAATCTATGTACACAATCTGTTTTTTCGATCAGTTGTGGTTCTTGAAATTAAAATTGTCTTCCTGTTGTATTCAAAACGATAATAAGAAATTCATTTCTCAAATATAACATATATGTAAACATCCTCAACAAAGATGTAAGTACTTATATTTCTGAATTTTACATTTTATATGACATTTTATATTGTAGTCCCTGATGATGGAATAAATAACATTCCGAAAGCTTGGGAAAACTTTAAAGAGTCTTCTTTTACAACGCTGCAGACCCTACTATATAGTTATACTCTTAACTAGTCAGCGACTATTCCTCCTTTATATATATATATATATATATATATATATATATTCATTTATTTATTTATGGAGTTACCTGTCTCCGATGCAAAAATTCAAGGTAGTACCAAAATCCGTTTGTAGGTAGTCTTAAACTATCTTGCAGATGGATTATTGTTGCATCCACTCTCGCTCTAATTGCTTCAAGAAGGGCTCCAAATGATCATGGGAAAAACTTATAGATTGATCAACATTAATCAGTTAATTATAAAATGTTCCATTCTTCAAGCCTCTACATTTTCTCCTATCTTTGATCAGTTGAACGATCTTCAACAAGATTGGAGAAAATATACTGATTGAAATCTTTAAGCTATTGAAAAGTAATCAGTTATCTCTGTAGTAGAAATGAATTCCTTTCAGTTCTATCAAAAATACTCACACTATGAACTCATTCAAAATATTTCGCAAATAATTAAATAACAATATGAGTCACTGTAAATTGACCGTGTCTACCGCTTGAGTGGAGGGCTATCAAACATTGTATACTGGGATCTGAAAACGGATTATTTGCCTTTAAAACATCTTTTTCAAGCCGTTCACCGCACAATGTGAGGTAAATATGGAAGAAATAGACAAATTTCATCGGAAAAAGTGTACAACACCCTATATAATGACTGGGGTAGCATTATTTGTTATATTGTATACACCAGAGATGTTCATAAAGAACATACCCAGATGCATACCATGCAATTACGCCTTTAAAGTTTTAGCCATGCTTCAACATTATGGATGCACATTGGTTATTACATACCTACTGTATTTCTATTACAGAATATGGTTGTTCATGTTATGCATTTTCCGGAATAGAATAGGTTATTTAACAAATATGCCTTTGGAAATACAATTTGAACTGTTTTTAGAAGCAAACACTGCTCTTGCTATTAAAATCTGTGGCCATTACACTTCATAAACACTGACAATACGAATTATTTAACTGTCAAAATATTCATGACTGACAACTATACAGAAATAGCGGTTGCCGCTCATCTGAGATCCATCACTCAGAAATCTATGATTTGAGTAAGACACCATTGTATTAATCAACCATTAACTGGAATATATATTATGATCTTATTTTCCTTTTTTTCAATTTTACCCCATTACGTGTTTTCATTAATTAATTCTGGCGACTTGATGAAAAAGGATAGTGAGATAGTTACCAGAAGTCGAGATGTATAAAAAACCTGGTGTGTTGACTTATACCTAATAGATTTTTAGCAAATTTTCTCGACTTTCTTGATTCTGATCAATTTTAACTGAAGAGATGCCTTCGAGAGTTTGCCAGCAGAGGCGCACCTTACGTGATTTTAATTTAATCTGTGATGCCATGATATTTATTTATGTATTTTATTATTTATTTATAGGTTATATTTATTTCATGGTCTCATGTTTTGCATGCGATTTCTTGCTTTCCCGCGAAATGCTAGAAATTATGTAGTCATCACATTTTGACTGAATATTAGGTATTCCTTTTGCTTTCAATTTGATGAAAAATAAATCAAAACTCAGTGATTGTGATGTGATTTCTAATCTTCCGAAACAATAGTTTTGAGTGAAACTAGAAAGTATTGATATCTTATCTTCCTACTTTCTGAGGAACCGATGATAGGTAAGTACTTTTTTCTTCATAGTGTTAAAAAAAGGAAATTTTAATGTGATTACGAGCCGATGATATGAGGGATAAGTAATACCTACACGTTACACGAGCGTTTTATTTTGAGCTTTGAAAATCGGTTCACGATAAATCTAACTATCACTTTAAAATGAAACGAATACAAGAAAAGAAACAAGAACTAGGTACAAGATTTTGAATATCAAAGGAACTTTCAAATGCATTCAAATTCAAATCGAACTGTCAAACATTTCAAAAAAAATTACAGCTTTTTATTAGACAAACTTGACCTTACGTATTTTGTACACTGACAATTCTATTGGTGAACGAAAGATCCCGCAAGAGTTTATCCAATGAGACCGCCGGTATCGAAAATCATTCGTAAGCTGCCGCCTCAATGAAAATGTACCCTTAGAAAATCGCATTTGTATCACCACCTTAACACCACGTACCGTCAAAAAATGTAAGTTTACTTTTCGATTTCTCAGGTCGAGAAGAATTGGCTGAACAAAAGCATATCGGTCAACGCACCAGGGTTTTCATTCATCTTGCCAGAAGTTTACTTTGATTTTTGGTTACAAACACTGTCCCAGATACTGAATCATGATAAACATTGAGCTTAGACTGTGACCGAGCAATAGGACCACAAAAAAGAGTAAATAATGCCGTCTATCAATTCTAGGTCATTGTTTTTTACCGTCTTTATATCCCTCCCATCCCGATTTTAATGCATTACTGTATCAGTAAATCAGTTTTTATGTACTTACATTTTCTAAACTGTGAATGATTATTATTTACTCTTTACATTATACAACCAGTCATCTATTCTTGCGCTTGAAATAACCATGTGAAACACACTTTTATAAAATCCTCGTATATTCAAAGGAACTAATTACCCATCCATCTCTTGGGGTCTGACATCGATTTATGTTCATCAAGTAAATCCCAGAATGTTTCTTTATATAGATTCCACTCCTGTATAGTGTTGGAGAAATGGAGAAATAAAAATGCACTTATGTGAATGGAACAAACTTCATTGAGGTATCTACATTTCAAGTTTTTCTCATATAGGGGATGAGGAGAAAAACAGCGTCATAATATTTTTGAATGAATACTAGATACCTTCTAGTATTCATGACAAAACTTGACATAGTTATTAAGTTAATTTCCTGAGAACAGAAACAGTTTTCAGATGAACTGTGAACAAAAGTTTACTATTCTCTTCAATCATAAATATATGTCTGACAAGACAAACAATTGTTAGTAGCTGACTATTCCATGAATATAACTACATCAATCCAATCAATGTCCTAGTTTCTTCTTTTGATTCCGTCAGTGAATCGCAAGGATTTGACGAACAAACTGCGTTTCTTCCATCTGGGGTACAGGTGCATGAATTACAATCCTTTGCGAATTTCTGACCAGGAGTACATGAGAATGAATCTGAAAAATAATTAGAACAAACTAGTTAATAGAGTTCTATACTCCTTACGATACAATTTTAAGAATAGTGATGGAAACAGAAGGGATTTCCGATTTTTCCAATCCAAGTGATGTTTTTGATGAAAAATTCTGTGACGGATAATGACAAAGACGAAGAAGCCAAAATTCATCTTTTTGCAGAACAATTCAAAGTGATCCTGGAGGTGAAAGTGAGTAGTGTGAACATTGTTATGATTCTAGGCCAATTTTTCTCATGGAATGTGGGTGAGAATCAATTCAGAGTGCAAGAAATGAGAGGATTGCCTTGCTCAATATTGAAAGTTGACTATATATCTGGTGAGTAAGATGAGTCAACACGTTATTGTGCGATTCTCTTTAGAGTTCACGAAACCGCTACACGTGTATCGCTAGCCAGGCACGTAACAGCACTACTGTATAGTAAAATATATGCAAATGTAGGTTCTGTGAAATGTGTAGTAAAAATTACACAATAAACTATCATTTGATTACGTATCGACAAATTCCATCAGTGAAAATTGATCCAACTTACGAATTCCCAATAGATTCCCTTGAAAGCAGTGGCGGATCCAGGATCAGGTCAAGGGGGGGTCTATAACTCAAAATTTATATATATATATATATATATATATATATATATATATATATATATACCGTGTGTCACAGACTCATGGTACATCCCCGTTTTCTCCTTTGTTTTTCTAGCTATATTTTTGAGATTCGGAACATCGAATAAGCTCACTGAACAGCATTTCTCGACATATCTGAAAGAAAAAAACAACTTCCAATTTTTCTGGAAATGACATCAACTTTCGATTCTTGAATAGGACACCCTGTATATTGTTACATGATCGGCTAGGGATGATCATGAGGAATCCAACGATACCAGATTTGATGATGTTATCTCCAATGACTGTGGAGATATCGCCATTTATATTATCCATAAGCTCAATGAGTGGGAGAGAGAATTGGATTGACCCGCCAGTGAAGTTTCTCTCTCCTACTCGTTGAGCTTATGGATAATATAAATGGCGATATCTCCGCAGTCATTGGAGATAACATCATCAAACCTGGTATCGTTGGATTCCTCATGATCATCCCTAGCCGATCATGTAACAATATACAGGGTGTCCCATTCAAGAATCGAAAGTTGATGTCATTTCCGGAAAAATTGGAAGTTGTTTTTTTCTTTCAGATATGTCGAGAAATGCTGTTCAGTGAGCTCATTCGATGTTCCGAATCTCAAAAATATAGCTAGAAAAACAAAGGAGAAAACGGGGGTGTACCATGAGTCTGTGACACACGGTATATATATATATATATATATATATATATATTTATATTTATATATATATATTTATATAAAGAGAAAGTTATTTGCTATGAATATATATATATATATATATATATATATATATATATATATATATAACAGAAAATTATGAGCTACCGTATAGCAAAAAAAAAAGGTGAAAGAGATTGACATGAGCAAAATTTGAAAGTGTAGCCAGGAGGTAAAGTGGGTTCGAAACTTTTTTTAAATCGAATCGAGTTGATTTAACCTAATCAACAGCATATTCTACTCATACATAGTATATTCAAATCGTTACCGGCATACATTATACTCATCACAAATGTAACAAGTCTAATTTTTCAAATAGTTACTGCGCCAAAAAGGTTCCAATGGCAGCACTGTCAGAAATTTCTCGAACTTTTCCTCGATAAGCCTGACAAGTGTCAATTTTCTTCAAAGTGTCACCGAGAAAAATTGCAATTTGTTAGTTAAATTTCATATTTTACTCGGCGACTCAGGTCATCAATAGGAATTCATTCAAGAATGTCGATAAAATTTTGCGAATCTTTGCAGTATTACCTGTAACTACAGCAACTCCAGAATGATCATTTTCGACTTTGAGGAGGATCAAAAATCACATGCGATGGGACAGGAAAGACTGAATGGTCTTGCTTCTTTTAATATCCATACCCATATTGAACACACCGAGGACGAAATTCTAGTAAAATTTTTCAAAAAACCCCGAAAATTCATTAATGTGTAAATGTAGCCTGCTCTTTAGTTTTCAAATGGAATGTAATAATAATTATTAAAGCTCTTCAATTTTAAAACAAAAGAATTTATTCTATTTATTTTTGTCTTGCTCATGTGACATTTTTTCGTTCCCCTTACAAAATTTGGAAATTAGGAGTCGATAAGAATTGAAAAAAAAAATCTTATTTTCCCAATGGGGGGGGGTCCTTACCCGAACCCCCCCCCCGTGGATCCGCCACTGCTTGAAAGTTTCAATGATTTCGAAAGTTTCTAGAGATCGAAAAAAATCATTCGCCTTTCAAGCGGAAGACCGGGGTTCGATTCCCCGCCGGGCACCGTGCTGGGCAATCGCACGTTAAAAGGTGAGGCCTTGTTGATCCATTGCTCGCACAAGTTTCGACTTCTGAGGGTTGACGTTCGTCAGCTGGTTAACGGAAACGAACAATTTTTTCAGAACAATCGTTTGTGTTTCAAAGTGGTTTGTGTGACTTTTGTTTCAAAACTCTTATCACTATACCAAGTAGCACTTGGATGGTCTTGGGATGAATTGTCACCTTGATAGAACCAAGATTACTAATACTAATGGTGCACTTCCAATTATAAAAAATAGTGATGATAATGGTAACTAATAACAATGAATAAAAGATGCCTTTTGCTTGGAGTGACTTGTGATGATCGCGGGGCGATGGTAGCGCAAAGATAATCGCGGAATACTGCTCAGTATGCTTCGTATTGTTCCTGTTTTCTTCGGGGACTATCGCTAGAGCACATATAATCGCCAATCACCAACGATTATTGAAAGGTGTTGGGTAAAGATTGCATTTCATAGGTAACTTCCTGAATCGAACTCGACACGAAATCAAATTGAGATTTAGGAAGTCAGAATTCTGAAAACTTGTCGTCAGCAAAAAAATGACTTGTAATTAGTAATTTGAAGTATCCTTCATTTATTTTTGTTTCGCAGATGCGATATTAGTGAATTCTTGGTGAATTTAACATTTCCAACATGCCTTCATCGTCAATTTATGCCAGCAAAAGGTATTCCAACTTCAATTTTTTTCTTTTTCAATGTTACACTCATCGTGAGGCTCACTTAGTCTATAACAGCCCACTGACGAATGTTCATAAATTTCAGCTACATGTTATTTCTATGTTCTGCGACAAAATACTCGCTGAAAGCAGAACGCTCCGGCCAGCGTCAACGCTAGCGAATATTGTCGCGCTACTAACGTTCTGCGATGATCGCAAGAGTCGTTTCAAGTTGAATGTACCTTGAACCCCAAAACACTTAGCTACAAATGAACATACATTGTGAAATAATCATAAAGGACTATCACGAATAATTTGATGGAACCTGTGGTTTTCGTTAGAGTGAAGGTGAACACGTTCGCCTATCAAGCAGAAGACCCGGTAAAATAAAAGGTAAGGCTTCGTTAATCCATTGCTTGCACAAATTTCTAGTTCTGAGGATTGACGTTTGTCAGCTGTTTAACGAAAAAAAAAACATTCGTCAAAATAATTCCATTCCGAGAACAAAGTTCTCAATATTTTCCAAATTCTTCATGAGAGAATCAATGTTTTACATAGACATGAAGCCTATTAAAATTTATAATGCTGGATACGGTGGCTCGTTGATAATACATCTGAACATTTCAAATTTTAGGTAGTGTTTGAAAGTCTTTATTTTGTATAAATATTTTTTTTGGGGTAGATTGAAAATCTACGGAAGAAACATTTCGAATTTTATTTTTTCATTTTGATTTACGGTTACATGATAAATATCTTAGTGTAATTTTTTTATAGAAATATTCAATTTTTTGTATTGGTCACTATGGAAGAATTGGAGCAGAGAGAAAATGTCTTCCTGAGTTCTGAATAATAAAATTGCCTGGGAGTTCCACTGGCATGGGCTGAAGAAAAAATTAAGTTCAGAGCTCTTTCATTGCCTGAAGCATCAATTGAAGTTATTCTGCAGAGTTTCGAGTGCCTTTATTTTTCGCCTGTTCTTTTAGAATACTAATGATGAATCTCCCGAAGTTGCTATTTGAATCTATTTCAAATAGTTATATAATAGCCTGTGAAATGAAAATGTCTCTTAGATCTGGGTATTTTTTTTGGTATTGGTGACACAATAGTTCCTTTTCAAATATCTAAATATCTTGAAATATTGTTTCGAAGACTTGAATTCACTAAGGGGGTCCAAAATTGTATTATCTGCTGACAACATCAATTTCAAATTGAGATCATCGTGACATCATGTTATTTATTGTTTATGAAGTTTTAGAAATTTTGTTACAAGCTAATGTACAAATGATATACGTTGTTGGTTCTGATGTGATTTGTATGATAGTTCTCAGTTACAACATCCTGACATATATTTGCTCGTGTGAATTCAAATGTATGTTTGAGTTTTAGTTGTTCACAACGTTCATTTTATTCAATTCGATCCACAAATCCTACCCATTCCGAGCTTCTGTTGGAGGTAAGCTCCTTCGCATGATGGAATTACGAAGGTTCAAAACATTCTGTTATAATCGAATTCGACAGAATCATAAGTTTTTTATGTTATATGAGCTTCGTGCCTCAGTTTTCAAGTCGTTTCATCTGTCATATTTGATGCATGTTAATCAAAAAGACGAAATAGGAAGGCACTCAAAGCTAAAATTCTGTAATAATCATTCTCTCAACCTTGAGTTATTATTGAGTTTACTTTTTGCCATATCTGCTGAATAACATAATTGATAAAAAAGGAATAAATAAAGTATTTAGTGTAGGAATAGCTGGCAAGTGAAGACCTGCGAAAGAAATCCATTATTTAGGTATAACTATTTACTGCAGATGGTGTGAACCTCTAAGGCGAAACGCCATCTGCTGGATGACTGAAGACTCAAACTCCCACTACACCAAGTTTGGGAGCCCTCTAATAGCGGGCACATCGTACGGTAAAGCCGTAACAAATGACCCGCCGCGAACGAGAACGCGAACAGAATTCCGAAGTCTCCATCTGGTGCAGATCTACAATCATTTTGAGATTCGAAATTCTCGATTATATGTTGAACTTTTCTTGATGTGAATTGGCAATGTTCATTCCACTTCAATGTTTTCCTGATGTATTTTGTGATGGTCGTTGTATATTTCAGAACTTTACCACATAATAATAATGTCAAATGTCATATGAATAGTGTCTTTCTAAACATCAAAACTTTCCAAATTGAAATTTCAAATTTTGAAATAAAAAAATGAATTATGTTTCCATGAATCTATGTACAATCTGTTTTTTCGATCAGTTGTGGTTCTTGAAATTAAAATTGTCTTCCTGTTGTATTCAAAACGATAATAAGAAATTAATTTCTCAAATATAACATATATGTAAACATCCTCAACAAAGATGTAAGTACTTATATTTCTGAATTTTACATTTTATATGACATTTTATATTGTAGTCCCTGATGATGGAATAAATAACATTCCGAAAGCTTGGAAAAACTTTAAAGAGTCTTCTTTTACAACGCGCTGCAGACCCTACTATATAGTTATACTCTTAACTAGTCAGCGACTATTCCTCCTTTATATATATATATATATATATATATATATATATATATTTATTCATTTATTTATTTATGGAGTTACCTGTTCGGTGCAAAAATTCAAGGTAGTACCAAAATCCGTTTATAGGTAGTCTTAAACTATCTTGCAGATGGATTATTGTTGCATCCACTCTCGCTCTAATTGCTTCGAAAAGGGCTCCAAATGATCATGGGAAAAACTTGTAGATTGATCAACATTAATCAGTTAATTATAAAATGTTCCGTTCTTCAAGCCTCTACATTTTCTATCTTTGATCAGTTGAACGATCTTCAACAAGATTGGAGAAAATATACTGATTGAAATCTTTAAGCTATTGAAAAGTAATCAGTTATCTCTGTAGTAGAAATGAATTCCTTTCAGTTCTATCAAAAATACTCACACTATGAACTCATTCAAAATATTTCGCAAATAATTAAATAACAATATGAGTCACTGTAAATTGACCGTGTCTACCGCTTGAGTGGAGGGCTATCAAACATTGTATACTGGGATCTGAAAACGAATTATTTGCCTTTAAAACATCTTTTTCAAGCCGTTCACCGCACAATGTGAGGTAAATATGGAAGAAATAGACAAATTTCCTCGGAAAAAGTGTACAACACCCTATATAATGACTGGGGTAGCATTATTTGTTATATTGTATACACCAGAGATGTTCATAAAGAACATACCCAGATGCATACCATGCAATTACGCCTTCAACGTTTTAGCCATGCTTCAACATTATGGATGCACATTGGTTATTACATACCTACTGTATTTCTATTACAGAATATGGTTGTTCATGTTATGCATTTTCCGGAATAGAATAGGTTATTTAACAAATATGCCTTTGGAAATACAATTTGAACTGTTTTTAGAAGCAAACACTGCTCTTGCTATTAAAATCTGTGGCCATTACACTTCATAAACACTGACAATACGAATTATTTAACTGTCAAAATATTCATGACTGACAACTATACAGAAATAGCGGTTGCCGCTCATCTGAGATCCATCACTCAGAAATCTATGATTTGAGTAAGACACCATTGTATTAATCAACCATAAACTGGAATATATATTATGATCTTATTTTCCTTTCTTTCAATTTTACCCCATTACGTGTTTTCATTAATTAATTCTGGCGACTTGATGAAAAAGGATAGTGAGATAGTTACCAGAAGTCGAGATGTATAAAAACCCTGGTGTGTTGACTTATACCTAATAGATTGTTAGCAAATTTTCTCGACTTTCTTGATTCTGATCAATTTTAACTGAAGAGATGCCTTCGAGAGTTTGCCAGCAGAGACGCACCTTACGTGATTTTAATTTAATCTGTGATGCCATGATATTTATTTATGTATTTTATTATTTATTTATAGGTTATATTCATTTCATGGTCTCATGTTTTGCATGCAATTTCTTGCTTTCCCGCGAAATGCTAGAAATTATGTAGTCATCACATTTTGACTGAATATTAGGTATTCCTTTTGCTTTCAATTTGATGAAAAATAAATCAAAACTCAGTGATTGTGATGTGATTTCTAATCTTCCGAAACAATAGTTGTGAGTGAAACTAGAAAGTATTGATATTTTATCTTCCTACTTTCTGAGGAACCGATGATAGGTAAGTACTTTTTTCTTCATAGTGTTAAAAAAAGGAAATTTTAATGTGATTACGAGCCGATGATATGAGGGATAAGTAATACCTACACGTTACACGAGCGTTTCATTTTGAGCTTTGAAAATCGGTTCATAATAAATCTAACTATCACTTTAAAATGAAACGAATACAAGAAAAGAAACAAGAACTAGGTACAAGATTTTGAATATCAAAGGAACTTTCAAATGCATTCAAATTCAAATCGAACTGTCAAACATTTCAAAAAAAATTTCAGCTTTTTATTAGACAAACTTGACCTTACGTATTTTGTATACTGACAATTCTATTGGTGAACGAAAGATCCCGCAAGAGTTTATCCAATGAGACCGCCGGTATCGAAAATCATTCGTAAGCTGCCGCCTCAATGAAAATGTACCCTTAGAAAATCGCATTTGTATCACCACCTTAACACCACGTACCGTCAAAAAATATAAGTTCACTTTTCGATTTCTCAGGTCGAGAAGAATTGGCTGAACGAAAGCATATCGGTCAACGCACCAGGGTTTTCATTCATCTTGCCAGAAGTTTACTTTGATTTTTGGTTACAAACACTGTCCCAGATACTGAATCATGATAAACATTGAGCTTAGACTGTGACCGAGCAATAGGACCACAAAAAAGTGTAAATAATGCCGTCTATCAATTCTAGGTCATTGTTTTTTACCGTGTTTATATCCCTCCCATCCTGATTTTAATGCATTACTGTATCAGTAAATCAGTTTTTATGTAATTACATTTTCTGAACTGTGAATGATTATTATTTACTCTTCACATTATACAACCAGTCATCTATTCTTGCGCTTGAAATAACCATGTGAAACACACTTTTATAAAATCCTCGTATATTCAAAGGAACAAATTACCCATCCATCTCGTGGGGTCTGACATCGATTTATGTTCATCAAGTAAATCCCAGAATGTTTCTTTATATAGATTCCACTCCTGTATAGTGTTGGAGAAATGGAGAAATAAAAATGCACTTATGTGAAAGGAACAAACTTCATTGAGGTATCTACATTTCAAGTTTTTCTCATATAGGGGATGAGGAGAAAAAAAGCGTCATGAGATTTTTGAATGAATACTGGAAGGTAAATGACAAAACTTGACATAGTTATTAAGTTAATTTCCTGAGAACAGAAACAGTTTTCAGATGAACTGTGAACAAAAGTTTACTATTCTCTTTAATCATAAATATATGTCTGACAAGACAAACAATTGTTAGTAGCTGACTATTCCATGAATATAACTACATCAATCCAATCAATGTCCTAGTTTCTTCTTTTGATTCCGTCAGTGAATCGCAAGGATTTGACGAACAAACTGCGTTTCTTCCATCTGGGGTACAGGTGCATGAATTACAATCCTTGGCGAATTTCTGACCAGGAGTACATGAGAATGAATCTGAAAAATAATTAGAACAAACTAGTTAATAGAGTTCTATACTCCTTACGATACAATTTCAAAGATAGTGATGGAAACAGAAGGGATTTCCGATTTTTACAATCCAAGTGATGTATTTGATGAAAAATTCTGTGACGGATAATGACAAAGACGAAGAAGCCAAAATTCATGTTTTTGCAGAACGATTCAAAGTGATCCTGGAGGTGAAAGTGAGTAGTGTGAACATTGTTATAATTCTAGGCCAATTTTTCTCATGGAATGTGGGTGAGAATCAATTCAGAGTGCAAGAAATGAGAGGATTGCCTTGCTCAATATCGAAAGTTGACTATATATCTGGTGAGTAAGATGAGTCAACACGTTATTGTGCGATTCTCTTTAGAGTTCACGAAACCGCTACACGTGTATCGCTACCCAGTAGCTCCTCCAGGCACGTAACAGCACTACTGTATAGTAAAATATATGCAAATGTACGTTCTGTGAAATGTGTAGTAGAAATTACACAATAAACAATCATTTGATCACGTATCGACAAATTCCATCAGTGAAAATTGATCCAACTTACGAATTCCCAATAGATTCCTTTGAAAGCAGTGGCGGATCCAGGATCAGGTCAAGGGGGGTCTATAACTCAAAATTTATCTTAATATATATAAATCTCGTGTCACAATGTTTGACCTCAATGGACTCCTAAACCACTTAACCGATTATAATAAAATTCGCACACCATGTGCAGTTCGATCCAACTTGAGAGATAGGATAGTTTAAATCTCAAATTATAGTCGCAATTTTAATTTATTGCTAATTATTTGTCTGTTATTATTTGACAGTCACAATCATCTGTTAACTCCAAATGATTCTAACAGATGTCGAGACCTTTCGACTGAGTTGAGTAAGTAATCAATAGATGGCGCTGCTGAGCCCATCAGTTGGCAGAACGAATTGAATCAAGATGTCGATACCTTTCGACTGGGTTGAGTAAGTAATCAATAGATGGCGCTGCTGAGCCCATCAGTTGGCAGAACAAATTGAATCAAGATGTCGATACCTTTCGACTGGGTTGAGTAAGTAATCAATAGATGGCGCTGCTGAGCCCATCAGTTGGCAGAAAAAATTGAATCAAGAAATCCAGCTCAAAGAATCAGGACAGCAGAAGGTCATGCACAACCACAAATGGTTTAGATTTGGAAAATCCATGTTTTTCTCATGGGCAACTATATGTTGCGTGTTCACGTGTTGGGAAACCGTCGAATCTATTTGTGTTAGCTGAGGACAGGTTAACCAAAAACATTGTGCACCGATTGGTGTTAAATTAAATTGAAATTGATAGTATTTATAATTCAAAAAAATAGATATTAATGTTTAAAAGTTTAAGACTGTCTGCCTTGCCTACCTCATTCATGAGTTTAAGCGTCACATGTTATTTACTGTATTATACTGTAATATACTTATATTTGTTATAAAATTAAATGGAAATAATGAATCTGATAAATTTTTATTTTGTACCTATTGATTTCTGCTTGATATCAAGTGTAAAAACATTTTAATTAATTGTGTTCAACGTACTTCCCCTTCAAATCTCAATCGAGTGAATTTGTATACCAACATCAACATTTTCGTCTTTGTTCGTAAATAATTTCATTGTACTAAAGGGTTATAGTAGTAGAAAGTCAAATAAGGAGATCACCATATTTTTTTACAAATACCATCTGTGTGAAAAAGCATAGTGGACTCCGTGACTGATGTTCTCTCATTGTTCCTCTTAGATTGTTTACTATAATGTAATATAACAAAAACTTTAGCCACAGCAACGCGTGGCCGGGTCAGCTAGTATATATATATATATATATATATATATATATATATATATATATATATATATATATATAACAGAAAATTATGAGCTACCGTATAGCAAAAAAAAAAGGTGAAAGAGATTGACATGAGCAAAATTTGAAAGTGTAGCCAGGAGGTAAAGTGGGTTCGAAACTTTTTTTAAATCGAATCGAGTTGATTTACAAATCGTTACCAGCATACATAATACTCATCACAAATGTAACAAGTCTCATTTTTCAAATAGGTACTGCGCCAAAAAGGTTCCAATGGCAGCACTGTCAGAAATTTCTCGAACTTTTCCTCGATAAGCCTGACAAGTGTCAATTTTCTTCAAAGTGTCACCGAGGAAAATTGCAATTTGTTAGTTAAATTTCATATTTTACTCGGCGACTCAGGTCATCAATAGGAATTCATTCAAGAATGTCGATAAAATTTTGCGAATCTTTGCAGTATAACCTGTAACTACAGCAACTCCAGAACGATCATTTTCGACTTTGAGGAGGATCAAAAATCACATGAGAAGTACGATGGGACAGGAACGACTGAATGGTCTTGCTTCTTTAAATATCCATACCCATATTGAACACACCGAGGACGAAATTCTAGTAAAATTTTTCAAAAAACCCCGAAAATTTATTAATGTGTAAATGTAGCCTGCTCTTCAGTTTTCAAATGGAATGTAATAATAATTATTAAAGCTCTTCAATTTTAAAACAAAAGAATTTATTCTATTTATTTTTGTCTTGCTCATGTGACATTTTTTCGTTCCCCTTACAAAATTTGGAAATTAGGAGTCGATAAGAATTGAAAAAAAAAATTCTTATTTTCCCAATGGGGGGAGGGGTCCGGACCCGAACCCCCCCCCTTCCTGTGGATCCGCCACTGCTTGAAAGTTTCAATGATTTCGAAAGTTTCTAGAGATCGAAAAAAATCATTCGCCTTTCAAGCGGAAGACCGGGGTTCGATTCCCCGCCGGGCACCGTGCTGGGTAATCGCACGTTAAAAGGTGAGGCCTTGTTGATCCATTGCTCGCACAAGTTTCGACTTCTGAGGGTTGACGTTCGTCAGCTGGTTAACGGCAACGAACAATTTTTTCAGAACAATCGTTTGTGTTTCAAAGTGGTTTGTGTGACTTTTGTTTCAAAACTCTTATCACTATACCAAGTAGCACTTGGATGGTCTTGGGATGAATTGTCACCTTGATAGAAACAAGATTACTAATACTAATGGTGCCCTTTCAATTATAAAAAATAGTGATGATAATGGTAAGTAATAACAATGAATAAAAGGTGCCTTTTGCTTGGAGTGACTTGCGATGATCGCGGGGCGATGGTAGCGCAAAGATAATCGCGGAATACTGCTCAGTATGCTTCGTATTGTTCCTTTTATCTTCGGGGACTATCGCTAGAGCACATATAATCGCCAATCACCAACGATTATTGAAAGGTGTTGGGTAAAGATTGCATTTCGTAGGTAACTTCCTTAATCGAACTCGACACGAAATCAAATTGAGATTTAGGTCAGAATTCTGAAAACTTGTCGTCAGCAAAAAAATGACTTGTTATTAGTAATTTGAAGTATCCTTCATTTATTTTTGTTTCGCAGATGCGATATTAGAGAATTCTTGGTGAATTTAACATTTCCAACATGTCTTCATCGTCAATTTATGCCAGCAAAAGGTATTCCAACTTCAATTTTTTTCTTTTTCAATGTTACACTCATCGTGAGGCTCACTTAGTCTATAACAGCCCACTGACGAATGATCATAAATTTCAGCTACATGTTATTTCTAGGTTCTGCGACAAAATACTCGCTGAAAACAGAACGCTCCGGCCAGTGTCAACGCTAGCGAATATTGTCGCGCTACTAACGTTCTGCGATGATCGCAAGAGTCGTTTCAAGTTGAATGTACCTTGAACCCCAAAAAACTTAGCTACAACATGAACATACATTGTGAAATAATCATAAAGGACTATCACGAATAATTTGATGGAACCTGTGGTTTTCGTTAGAGTGAAGGTGAACACGTTCGCCTATCAAGCAGAAGACCCGGTAAAATAAAAGGTAAGGCTTCGTTAATCCATTGCTTGCACAAATTTCTAGTTCTGAGGATTGACGTTTGTCAGCTGTTTAACGAAAAAAAAAACATTCGTCAAAATAATTCCATTCCGAGAACAAAGTTCTCAATATTTTCCAAATTCTTCATGAGAGAATCAATGTTTTACATAGACATGAAGCCTATTAAAATTTATAATGCTGGATACGGTGGCTCGTTGATAATACATCTGAACATTTCAAATTTTAGGTAGTGTTTGAAAGTCTTTATTTTGTATAAATATTTTTTTTGGGGTAGATTGAAAATCTGCGGAACAAACATTTCGAATTTTATTTTTTCAGTTTGATTTACGGTTACATGATAAATATCTTAGTGTAATTTTTTTATAGAAATATTCAATTTTTTGTATTGGTCACTATGGAAGAATTGGAGCAGAGAGAAAATGTCTTCCTGAGTTCTGAATAATAAAATTGCCTGGGAGTTCCACTGGCATGGGCTGAAGAAAAAATTAAGTTCAGAGCTCTTTCATTGCCTGAAGCATCAATTGAAGTTATTCTGCAGAGTTTCGAGTGCCTTTATTTTTCGCCTGTTCTTTTAGAATACTAATGATGAATCTCCCGAAGTTGCTATTTGAATCTATTTCAAATAGTTATATAATAGCCTGTGAAATGAAAATGTCTCTTAGATCTGGGTATTTTTTTTGGTATTGGTGACACAATAGTTCCTTTTCAAATATCTAAATATCTTGAAATATTGTTTCGAAGACTTGAATTCACTAAGGGGGTCCAAAATTGTATTATCTGCTGACAACATCAATTTCAAATTGAGATCATCGTGACATCATGTTATTTATTGTTTATGAAGTTTTAGAAATTTTGTTACAAGCTAATGTACAAATGATATACGTTGTTGGTTCTGATGTGATTTGTATGATAGTTCTCAGTTACAACATCCTGACATATATTTGCTCGTGTGAATTCAAATGTATGTTTGAGTTTTAGTTGTTCACAACGTTCATTTTATTCAATTCGATCCACAAATCCTACCCATTCCGAGCTTCTGTTGGAGGTAAGCTCCTTCGCATGATGGAATTACGAAGGTTCAAAACATTCTGTTATAATCGAATTCGACAGAATCATAAGTTTTTTATGTTATATGAGCTTCGTGCCTCAGTTTTCAAGTTGTTTCATCTGTCATATTTGATGCATGTTAATCAAAAAGACGAAATAGGAAGGCACTCAAAGCTAAAATTCTGTAATAATCATTCTCTCAACCTTGAGTTATTATTGAGTTTACTTTTTGCCATATCTGCTGAATAACATAATTGATAAAAAAGGAATAAATGAAGCATTTAGTGTAGGAATAGCTGGCAAGTGAAGACCTGCGAAAGAAATCCGTTATTTAGGTATAACTATTTACTGCAGATGGTGTGAACCTCTAAGGCGAAACGCCATCTGCTGGATGACTGAAGACTCAAACTCCCACTATACCAAGTTTGGGAGCCCTCTAATAGCGGGCACATCGTACGGTAAAGCCGTAACAAATGAACCGCCGCGAACGAGAACGCGAACAGAATTCCGAAGTCTCCACTGGTGCAGCTACAATCATTTTGAGATTCGAAATTCTTGATTATATGTTGAACTTTTCTTGATGTAAATTGGCAATGTTCATTCCACTTCAATGTTTTCCTGATGTATTTTGTGATGGTCGTTGTATATTTTTTAGCGCATTTCTGAAAACTCACTTAGGAGAATCATCAAGGTTTGATCCTATGTGACTGCAATATATCCCACATCGGAGAAATCAAGAGGAAATCGGAGGGGGAAATGAGTGACCCAGAAGGACACACAACGAGAAGAAATCACAAAATCAAAAATATTGGAGCACGTCTGGACAAACCAATCTTTTTCCAATAGAACAGCTGAACTTTGGAACATTACAGAGCATTCCTTTCGTGTGAATCTGTATGCACAAAAACAAAACTTTTGTTGCTCTGAATTCAAAGTCATACACAGCGTAAAAATTAAAGATGTGTGAAATAAGCTCATTCACTATGAGGAATCGGATCTATATATATATAATATCAGTCATCAAAACTCGACTTCAATAACCTATTTATATTTGCTCCTCGATTTTGTTGGATTTAACTCTTTTAACATTCGATCTTTTTGAATTTATTTTCCAATATTTTAGATTTTCTCATGTCATATAATTCAGGATATTTTTCATACATCACATGAGAAATAATCTTTTTGTATGTGAAACTCTATATATGGGGGAAGTGAATAAAAGTAAGCATGAGTTCAAACTATAGATCCGTCCTTGTCATTTCTCAACAGCCCGCATAAGTTTTTCCTAAAATATTTGAGTGCGAGCATTTGCTCCAACTTTATTCACTCTCCTAATATGTTCGTATTCGAATTTACTCGGACCTTCCGATTTTCTCAGTGTCGATCGGTAATGTTCCGCCCCGTCGTATTCTCATTTCATTATCTTCATATTTGTGGGAATTTCGCAAGGATTTGCCCTGAAAATATTCACGAATCGGAAGTACCTGATTTGTGATCAGTGGATATGCTAGCCTGATATGATTACGAAATTATTTCATTATGTTTAACGGAAGCCCATTGCTTGGTGGTTGCTCGAAGCCTGAGTTACCTGAAAGCAACGACGAAATTTCAATGAAATTATGAATATTTGTGTGTTCGTGTACTATCAAATTATCTTCGTTGAACCCCTGGTTTGCTTTTTTTCGAGAGGAGAGGACCGGTAAATATCTCGATTGTGGTTGACGGGAAGAGGCCTCTACACCAGTTCTTCTCCCAAAGATCTCATATATCCACGTGTAACCTAATAGTTTAAGAGACGGAATAGAGGTCGACCTTCACCCATCTGATTACCGGATAAAACATAATTTTTATAGGGTTTCATAAAAAGACGAATACACCTATAATTGCTTCCCTATCAACATGTGGCCTAGGCTATAAACAGTGAAAATCAAAAATTTACACCATATGGAAAACTTTTTTATTATCGATTTGACAGAAAATTTTATCCTTCATGAAATTTGGTGTATTTCAGAATACTTGCATATGACTCATCAAAATTTCAAATTTTCGAACAGTGTACAGAGAAGAACAAAAAACGGTATTTTGATCAAGAGTGAACTACCCTGGATGTGATTCCAAATTTGAATATTCATTTCAACAATTCCTTTGAACGAACTGACATCAATAATAAGATGTGGTTAACACCTGATCAAAACTTTTATAATTTTTTTCACATATTTCAATGAATTATCTATTTGAAAGTCATTATTTTGTGATGAATGAGTGTTTCCTTTGTAGTTTTTTTCAGATTGTTGTGGGGTACTAACCCAAAAAAACTACGAAGAAAAAAGAATTATCCATGTTTGATAAAATCGAGGCATATTGAGAAGATGAAAGTGAAATCAAAATTCAATCAGTAAGAATACATACAAAAAAACAAGTTACCTCCGACTCATAATTAATCAGCTGTTGATTCAACGGTGCTATCACTATTTACTTCTGATGAGTTTGCAGATGTCAGGCGAGGAGTTTCAGATGTGTGAAGAGGCTGATTCAAAACTGATGGGAATCTACTCAGATTGATATCATTTGAATTATTGTTTTCCACATCGTGATTGGTGACGATAAGTAGAGATTTTTCAGGAACAGCGGGTTGGGCTGTAGAAGATGATCCAGTTCGTATTTCGGAGCAGGAATTCAATGTACAAAGGTATCCAGTTCTTTCCATATTACAGTAGCAGGTGTTACAGTCGATTTGAAAGTAGTCCCCTGGTGCGCATGGCGTATTTTTTAGGTCGGCAGCAATTGGTGCATCTGCGTAATAAAGATATGGAGTTTTTCATTCAAATTAATTCCCCAAACCATAATCATTTGTTATTTTCACAAACGTTTCAGTGAACAAACAACCTCAGCTGATGATAATCATGCCCACTTGTATAATTATGAAGATCTTGCTTGAGATTTTCCCGATTTATTCTGAGTGATTCTTGAAAAATATTAATAGATGAGAAAGCAACTTCATCGAATGAGTGAGATTGTGGAAATTCGCCTGAGTGAATGTCAAATTAAATGAAATATACTTCATTGTCTGAGGAACGAAATTCTGATAGATAAAGTCGTTTTCAATGAATAAGATGATACAAAGATCATTATTAATTCAATAATATTAGATTATACCACGAGTCGATAATGATAGGTATTATTCTCGAGGAATCTTCAAGAAGCCGCGTCAGTGGCGAGGGATTAACATTGCGAGAGAATAATAGTCATTACTGCAAGTAATATACTCTACTACAACTAATTTATTGATCATAAATAAATGATTCTTCAATTCATTCATCTCAATATAAATACACATACACCACCTACACGTTTGACACTGACGATTTGGTGTTTGTAAGATGTCTAGAAGGATATGGTGCTGGGACTGATGCGATATTGTTTAGAATTTTATGGCGACACTTTTCTGTCATTAGTGTCATTTTTGCGTATCGTGGTGTGTTTCTCAATTTCATCGCTAGTTGACGCTAATTGGAAGTGCATAGTCAACCGATCGATCGACAAACTATATTCTTCGATTCGAGCTGTCAACAAAATGAGCAAAATCTAATGTCATTCTCATAAAAAACAAAATCGAATGAAAGGAACAGAATTATAGGGAATTTGGCCAGTATTCTGAACAAATAATATAAGTTGTTGATCAGTCAGCGTCCGAAAGTAAAAGTATAGCCAGCCGTCAGGTCGGCCGTTTATACATTTCCTAGGAAATTTGTGACTCTTTTCGTTGCAAACGCCATCTAAACTGATTTGATGTTGAAAAGCCATGATGCTTATTATCATAGTAGGCATGTGTCGCCACTTGGACCCCAAACTTTCCTAGGTATAAATCCCTACACCAGGGTTTCTAGACATCTTAGGTGTTTGGTTATATTCAAGTTATATCGTTTCCATGATGATATTCAATTCGAGAAATTTTGTGATAGGACCATTATTTCCTGTAAAATCTAGACTGTTGAAACCGCCATGAATCATTCATCAAATAGGCCCATGGGCGAATAATTGTTTAAAGAATGACAAGAAATTATGTTAACAGAACACCTTGCGAGTTTGTCATAGTCCAAAGGCAACATGAATATTACTTCAATATTCTTGGTGCATTAGTGGTAGTTGAACTAGTTAGTGTAGTATGGTAACAGTCGAAGCCAGAGTCTCCTGCAGGGGCCTGTTTCATAAAAGTTCAAGTCTTGTAGCTACAAGAGAAAGACAATGTAGGTAAAGGTGAAAAATGAGTAAAAATCAATTATATCGCGTTTCTTCGTGTTTCTGAAGACTTGTACTTTCAAGAAACAGGCCCCAGAAAGTAAGTATTGAACGCATATGAAGGTCGTTTTCTGAAATATTTGTATCGATATTGTATATTGGATAATTGAGAACATGATCAATATTATCTCCAAATCGACATGAATAGAAATGATCGCATAATACAGTGATCATGGACAAATAAACGTTCAGACCAAGAATGTATAGGAAACTGAATCAGCTTTCGCTTGTATCAACTTGAGTTGGTAGACTCAATCAAAACTTCGAGTGCAGCACAATAAATGTCTCATGATTTTGAAATTCGAATATGAAATCATTGGTTACAATAGAGCACTTCGAACGATTGTACAGATGTGGCAACCTGTGTAAATTTAACACCTGCGTGTTCATGGAAAACTAGTAATAGTTTCGAAGTGTGAATGAATTGAAAATATGCTTTGGTTCAGTAACTATCGAACGAAATAAGTCGATATCTTACTTTCGGAACGAGGTTCAGTCACAAATCGAAAGATTCAATAATATTGTGGTCGAAATACTGTTTGCATTGGACTACTGAATCATATATTTCGAGTTTCAAATATTTCTTGTACTCATTAAAATGTGGTTTGAATGTGATTTGTGGAGATGGATGTGTATTGAAATCCATTTTTCTGTTTTTTCCTTCCCTGGAAAATATATTATACTCCCCTGAGGCGACGTTTCGTAAACTACTCTGTTCGAGCCTTTCCGAAAAAATCTTATAGAGACTCTGGTTTTTGAAAGTTGTGTGGAGATGTAATACTGGCACGAGTAACTCATCGAACCGAATGTTTCTTTGGACACAACCTACTCAGAACTGAATTTTCCCAGTTCGAATCTCCTCTTCAGGAGGGGCCTCCAACATTGATCTATATTCAATGAACAAGTAATATAAATATAATATGAAAGCAGCCTCTTTGAGTTTTCCTCTTTGTTTCATTTTGTTTTGTCATGAGTAAGTTTATATGATTCCATTTCACCATGTGTGTATCATTTTTTGATAATTTCCAGAGATTTTTCATTTCCAGGAGGGTGGAATCAAAAAATGAATCAGTACCCGAATACCAGTGATTATTGAATACCAATTATATCACAAAACATCTGCATTGATCACACACGACAGTGGGCACTCTCCACGCTGGTTTTTTTTCCAGGGCCACTATTTCTGCACGTGAATTCAGAATCCAGATAAGAATGAGTGTGGAAATGGTAGACGAGTACGTACTCAGAATTCAATTCTGATAACTCAGTAGCATTCATTGCTAATATAATCCAAGTATCTCCTAAAAAAAAAAGGATTTCTCATTATCAAGTATTTTACACCAAGAGTGACTGTACGTGCCGAACAACCCATCTCGATAATCAGCAATAGTTTCTCATGAAGAAACCATTTGCTGAAAGTGATTCTCTCATGTCTGATATTCTGTATTGTTTCATTGAATAATGTTTGCACTAACACCTTTCAGTAAGCAGGAACTAGGATTTTATTTTTTATGAAAAGTGCAGGAGGCTTCAAGTCGTTATCAGAAGAAAAAAATATTGTGTTAGGTTATTGAGGTAGTTATAACAATAAAATTTCTATTGGAAGGAAGCCAACCTATCAATAAACTATCCAATTCACTAGCTGATCTGATTTGGAACTGTTCGGGAGAATTGAGAGCTCCATGATACAACTTTAATTCATACTAGATAGTTCGCAAGATATTCAAGAAAAAATTTCTTTGCCTGCATATCAATAAAAATGTGTCATGGTTGCAAAATCGAAAAATATTCACTCTTGAAACATATAACCAATTATCTCTTCATTTCTAATGGTAAGTTCTCCAATCAATTTTATTTTTTATATCAATTAGCTGTATCTTTTTCGGGGCTCCTAGTACCCAATTCTCCACTTTAGATTCGAAGAGAAACTGTATTTAGTGTTTTTTAAAGACCAGGAATGACACAATATGAGTACATCTGATAAATATAACTTCGTTGTCCAATATTTCTGGACACTTTTGGTATATCAATTGAATCGAGCTTATATCTTGTATTAGGATTATGATCAACCAATATTTCCACATTCATTTCTTCGCGCTGGTTTACAGTTAAACTGGAGGTAGGTATTTTCTTGATGTCCTACAGTTCTGATCCATTGTATGTGTTATCTATTAATGATCCATTTTTGTACGGTCACCAAATTTGGTAGAATATGTTTTTGTTCAGTTTTTGCAAACATGAAAATTAACAATAATTGAGATGTGCCGATCCTCGCCGATTCTTTGAGAATACATCTCATTAGTATTTTTTCCTTCCTCTTATTGTTTTTCACAGTATATCTTCTCTGACAACGATATTGACAATTCTTCATATCCAAATTGCAAACTGTACCACATCCTGAACATTCGATAGAGCCAAGGAAGATTCACAGTCTTCCGGGATAATTGATGAAACCTGTACGATTTTGTACCAAAGTCATGAATTAAATCAGTTTGATAATTTCCAAAGTCGTCCAATCTCTGATTGAACTGAATAATGAAAAATGAAAAGAAATTCGTGCAGAATATGAGGGAGCATTATATTTCAAATTCGAAAAGTAGTCGGTGAATCGTAACTGGTAAGGTTAATATTGATCTGGTGAATTAGTTGGAATATTCAGTATTGTTTGTATTCTGAAAAGAGTCAATCTTATTTCGGATCTGTAGGAAGAATATTTCTTGTATTAATTTACAGGTGGAAAAAAGGAAATTTTGAGCGGGATTGGCTGAAAACAATCGTATGCTTCTACCCCGTTTTTTCTGTCTTTGGGGGCCATATCTTCGAAACTAGAATTTCATTTGCATTTTTTTGTTCGAGAGGCCAAAATACGTAAGTTTCGGCAATTTTTTTTTCAAGGCGGATCCCGATAACTGTATATTTACCAAAATATATATTAATCATTATTGATATATCTCCATGTGAACATATATGTAGTTGTTGAAGAAGTTCGAAAAAGTTCATTTCCATCTTGCAGACTTCGGTAAAATGAAAACGAAGGTCAACAATGACATACAAAAATATTTTTTTATTGAAAATTGAATTCTCTACAACTTCCACTTCCTTACTCTCCACCGTAGAATAGAGAGTTGTGGAACTCTAAAAAATGAATGAATGAATGAATGAAATTGAAAAATCTTAAGTGAAAATTATTTGTTGTAAGCCCTTACGGAAAAAAAAAGTTCTGATGTCATTTAATTCAAGAGAATTTGTTTCTTAATTTTCAAATATTTTTGAACAATTCAATTTTCAACAGAAAATGTTATTGTTAATCATCTGTAGGATGGATAGTTTGAAGTGAAACTGAGGGCTATATTGTTAAAAATAACCCCTTAGAACAGTTATTAGAGGAATGTAATGGTGATCATTCTTCAGCTGATAACCGTTCCCCAGTGTTTGAGATAGGTTTACATAGAAAAAAAACCCGGGGTTGTGGCAGTTCTGTGTCAGCATTATCCGAAGTTACATGGATAGAGCTGAAGGATTTTCATGGACTCATCCCAGTATGTGCATGCGATCAAACTCAAGGATCCGAAAGAATTCTTTGTAAAACCATATCCCGTTTCTATAGCCAATCGGCAAGCAGTCGATAAGGCTATTAGCCAAATGGAAGCATGAGAGTGATCTACCAAGTATGTTTCTCCCTTTATGACTTCTTTAAAAAAAGATAGAAGTGTTAGGGTTTGCTTAGACGCTCGCAGGTTTAATCAAGTCATGGAACTTTGAATTACCTCGCCGAATAAATGAAATAGTAAGATAAATGCATTGTAAAAAGGTAATGACAACGTTAGATTTTACCCATGGCTATTGGAAAATAAGGGTGAGAGAAGAGGACCAGCAGTATTTGGGTAGGTACAAGAACATGTGTCTTTTGTGTGATTCCTTTTGGGATCTGCACAGCTGTTTTCTCGTTTATTCGATATTTAGACCAGGTATTTGGTGCGGAGGTCAAAGATTTTGTAATAACTTATATTAATGATATTTTGGTGATGAGTGATTCCCTCGAAGAACATTTTGAACACTTGTCCAAGGTTTTTGCCCGTTTACGTGATACAGGTTTTACACAAGTTTTTTCAGAAGGAGTCATTTTACTTAGGTTATATGCTGAGCGCTGTCGGAGTTCCACCGGATAGACAAAGAATTCAGACCCTTTTCGATTGTGTTCGCCCTAAAAATAAGAAAGAATTACAAAGTTTTTTAGAGTTTTGCCAGTTCGATCGAAAAACCTCTTTTGGCAAGGAGTTCCAAAGCTAGGCTTCTATTTAAAAAATATCCCTGGGCAAGAGAGGTACGACAGGTTTTCAAATTCACAGTAAAGAGGTGAGAATTCTGTACGCGAGTCATCCGTGTAGATATTACCAAGAGGGAACGATTGATAACAGTTCGGAAGAGCATCGACCGTGGAAGTATCTATAGAAGAGAGACAAGTCTCCGACCCTTCTACGAAGTGAGGGAGTCTGTGAGCGAAAAATCACCAACAAGACGAATTGCCTTTCTCTAAATTTCTCTGAATAGAATAATGAATGTTTTGGTGCCGAACTCCGCACATGAGAACTGTATTCCATGACAGGTCGTATCTGAGCCTTGTAGATCATTAGAAGCTGACGAGAAGTGAAGTATTTCTTCGCAAGAAATAGAAATCCAAGTTTCTGGGAAGCACTTTTAGCGATCGATCTCACATGGTTTTCCATGAGAGATTATCACTGATCGTAATTCCTAGCATCGAGATACTTGATTTCGTAGGAATAGGTACTCCTGACATCTGAATACTAGATGATGATAGATCGGCTTTTTATGAGAAGAGACATGCCTGGGTTTTCGTGGAATTAAATTTCACCAAGTTCATGCTACCCCATTCTATTATTTTCACCAAGTCGTCGTTAATTTTATTGACGTGAATGTTTCTTTGAATTTTTGTTCCTCGGGCTGGTATGGGGACTCTGAAAGAGAAACTGGTATGAAGGGTACTGTCGTCCGCAAAACTATGTATTGAACAAGATGTGTTCTCGAGCAAATCATTGATATGAAGCAGAAACAAAGTGGGCGCCTCAACTGAACTCTGTGGAACACCTGCATTCATTGGGAGAATATCAGATGATACTCCATCAACAACCATATACAGAGGCCTATCAGATAAAAAACTCTTCAAAAAGCACACAACTCAGGGGGCGAACCATGAGACGGCAGTTTAGAAAGGAGACCTCGATGCCAAACTCGATCGAACACTTTCGAAATATCGAGTGCAACAGCTATCATTTCTCCGAATTTCTCGATTGAATACTGCCAAATATGAGAAACATTAGCCGATAAGTGAGTGGTTGATCTTCGATGATTAAATCCGTATTGTCGATCGTTAATTATTCCTGATTTCTCTAGATATATGATAAGCTTCATACTGATTACTTTTTCAATGACTTTGGAAATGATAGAACGCAATGCAATTGGTCTATAATTACAAGGTAAAGTTTTCTCCTCCTTTTCAGGCACTGGCTGAACTCTTGCTGTTCTCCGGGACAAATCCCCAGGTTATATGAGAGGTTTGATAATTCACAAAGTACAGGTGTCAATCCGGGGGCGCATACTTTCAGTACAATTGGAAAGATACACACAGTTTTGTACTACAAGGAGTTTGTGATGAGACACTAAAATTCAACCCCATTTTTTTTAGCCAGACAGGAAGAGTACATGATGCCCGAGTTTTAAGACACAGTCCTTTGTCTGAAAGAATATAAGACCTCATTGAACCTGAAAACCACCTTCTGGATGATTCTGCATATACTCTTCAAGAAAACATTATGTTGTTTTACTACTTTCGGTCCTTTACTGATGTAGTTAATTGAGAAATGTTCGACTTTTCAGTTCTCACTTTCATTCATAAGCTAAACAAATTACTATACGAAATAATAAATATTCAAAAATATCCATAACAACATAACAATAAGAAATTTCAATGATATTTCATTGTTAATCAACAACCCTCCTCAATGAAATATTATTTTGGGTGTGAACGTCTTCTGAATTTATCTTCATCCGGAGTTTCTCAAAGCTTGCCGTTGGCAAACTTTTCGTTCGTATATCGACAATTTGTTGATCAGTTGGAGAGAAACATATATCAATAACACCTTCGTTGACTTCATCTTTCATAAAATGAAATTTGATATTGATATGTTTCGGTTTTCGATAATCACCTGGATTTTTTGCTAGGAGTATGCAACCCTGATTATCTATATGAAGCGTTATGATGATTTGATCCTCCTGAACTCCTAATTCTTCCAATACACTTCTGATCCATACACCTTCACACGCTGCACTGGCTAAAGCAATATATTCAGCCTCGATAGAAGGCTGAGAGCTACAGTTGATTGCTTTTCAGAGCACCATGAAACTGGACAATCATATATTTTGAAGAAAAATCCAGATGTTAATTTCCTTCCAATTATATCGTTACATATCCTTGCAACGTACTATCTTGGTTTGTCCTCTTGTAGTCTAATTTCAATCTCAGTGTTCCTTTGATGAATCTGAAAATACTTTCCAGATATATCCAAGTTTCTTCATTGGGTTCATTTTGAAATTGGCTCAAATAATTCAGTGAATAGCTCAAGTTCGGTCTGGATCCAAGCATAGCGAACTCGAGTGATCCTAGGAGTTGTCTGTAGGGTTTATCAAAATTTGGATCCCTTCCGTGAGTCGTATCTAATTCCAGCTTTGCTTCCATTGGCATTCTCATAGGATTACAATCTTCATCAGAAAACTTCTCGAGGACAGAGGTTAAATATGTTCTCTGGATAATGGTCAATATACTCATGTCAGGACCCCTTTCAATTTCTAGACCCAAACATGTTTTTATATTTCCAAAGTCAAATGCAATTATGAGGTCACCCACAGATAACAGGAAGTACATCTTGCCCCTTCTTGATTTTTGCAGATGAAGGCAATAATCTGTTCTACATCTCATGAAATCAAGATTCAGGAAAAACTCGTTGAAAACTTTATTCCATTTCCTCTGCTTCAAACCATAATATTTTGTCACTTTGAATTGGTGTAGAACCAATACATATTGATTGCTATCATTTGTTTTTTCTGTATAAAAATAATTTTCCCACCTTTCGTGGTTATTGTATATATTTCCAAGCATATTTTGAGGCAATGCGTGATATAACAATAGGATGTGTTAATGTCAGATCAATACCAGCTCATATAAGCGAAGTTAGAGATTTCATTTCATCATCTGATTACTCAGTCTTATGCATAACAGAAACCTGGCTGAATAAAACAATACTGGATAATATTTTATCTGTACCAGGTTATAACATATTAGGATCAGATAGAAAAACTGGTGGGGGAGGCGGTGTAGCCATCTATGCTAAACAAAACCTCTGCCAATGTGCTATTGAAAATTTACAAACCGTCAACACTGAGCAATTATGGACCTCGGTTACCATAAAAAATGAACAGTTTGCAATTGGTGTCGTTTACCGACCACCTAAGCAACAACTAACAGAATTCCTAGAAGAATTCGAAAACAGTGTCAGCCAAATCATAGCACAATATGAGAATGTCATCTGCACAGGAGATTTTAATGTCAATCTTCTCAAATACAATACGGCATCTCAACATTTACAGAATTCTTTCGAGTCTTTTGGTCTTTTGCAGTGTATTGACAAACCAACCAGAGTTCAATATTCAACTTCCACACTTCTTGATCTCATGCTTCATTCTGAGGCAATTCAAGTTAAATGCTGTGAAGTTCTAGATAACTGTAACATCCTCTCGAATCACTTTCTTATCAATATGACTTTCACAGTATCCGAATCCACATCAGTCGTAGATAAGATAATTATGAGAAACCTGAAAAAAATCAATGTCGACAAATTCAATCAAGATCTGAATCTCGCGACCTTCAATGAAATTTTTGATATAGATGATATTCATTCTAAAGTTGAAAAGTTGAATGATCTGATACTAGGGATCTTCGATAAACATGCACCGGAGCATACTGTTACAGCAAAAAAAAAAGAAAAAAAATAGTCCGTGGTTAACAGACAACATAAAACTCATGATCAAACTTCGCAATCAGGCACTGCAGAAATTTAAAAAACTAAATGTGAAGAACATTGGAACTATTATAAAGAAATGAGGAATTTCACGAATCGGGCGATCAAAAACGAGAAAAAAGCATACCTCCAGTTCAAATTTAACAAAAACAAATCGAATAAAACACTTTTCAAGGAACTTAAAAATATGAATATATATGGAAACAATAAAAAACACGAACTACCAGACAATTTGACAGATGTCGATGAGATAAACTCATTTTTTATTGCTTTTTCGCATTCACAACTAACTCCAGATGCCGATTCACTGAGTCAACTTACAAATAATAGGAAAGAAGGGGTTGAAGAATTCGCTTTCACGAAGGTAGTTGATAATTTGGTTAATAGTGCTCTCTTGGAGATCAAATCAAATGCTCAAGGTATGGACAGATTAGGACTTACCATGATACTGTATTGTTGCCCTACTATAATACAGTATATAGCACACATAATTAATTACTCGATAGAAAAGAGTATATTTCCAGCTCAATGGAAAAATGCGTTGGTGTTACCTATTCCCAAAATTAAGAATCCTGTCGAATTCAAGAATCTGAGGCTAATTAGTATACTCCCAGTATTCTCAAAAGTTTATGAAAAATTCATGTACGTCCAAATTAAATCACATCTGGATGTATATTCACTTATACCAGTGAACCAATCAGGTTTCAGAAAAAATTATAGTTGCACAACTGCTTTGCTAACAGTGGTCGATGATATTCTCTCGGCAACTGAAGAAAATAAACTGACAACACTTGTTTCTAATAGATTATTCGAAAGCATTCGACAGAATTGATCATGGGCTACTGCTGGCAACACTGAATTTCATTGGGTTCGCCAAACAATCATTGGACCTAGTAAAAAGCTATTTGTGCAATAGAAATTAAATCGTCAAATATAAAGGCCACTTGTCAACTCCTCTAAGAGTTGAACGTGGAGTACCTCAGGGATCTATACTTGGACCACTGCTCTTCTCAATTTACACGTCTTCTTTCAGAAACGCTCTCCGAAATTGCAAAAGTCATTTTTACACCGATGACACGCAGGTCTATCTTTCTTCTCGACCCGATGAGATATAACTTGCAAACGCGAAGATTAATGAAGATCTCTCATCTCTTGTTACACTTTCCAAAAAATACTGTCTTGAAATGAACCCCGACAAATCACAAGTTCTATTTTTTGGTAGGCAGCATACTAAACAGAGGTATTCCAAATTTGTGAACGTTGAAATAAATGATGTACAGGTGTCGCTAACAAATGTAGCAAAAAACCTGGGACTATACATGGATACAGAGCTGAAATTTGATAAACATATAAGCTATGTCATTAAAAAATGCATGACAAATATAAAAATGATATACAGTGATCGCGATGTTTTAGATAAACGATAAAAAATCATACTCATACACCTATAATCAGAACCACTAACTTGACAGAATAGTCCGGGTGGAGCCTGCGGAGTTCGTAAAGTAAGTCCTGGTACTTTGTCCGTTTTTCCTCCTCTTTTCGGACGATATTCGTTTCGGCAGGGGCCGAAAACTCAATAACGAATATCGTCTTACTTTGGTGGTCGAAGAGGACTATATCAGGCTTATTGGCCTGTATTTGCCTGAGGGTGGGAAATGAAAAGTTCCAAAAAATTCGACACCTTTCATTCTCCACTACGGACTCAATATCCCCTGGAGCGTAAGGCAGCACTGGTGTCCTGTCTATTTCATACGAGTGCCGAAGAAAATAGTACAGCACTCGTAAGGCCGCGTTATGGCGATGGATATAGGCCGAGACCGCATGAACTGCACAAGATGACAGCAAATGCATCAAAGTCTCTGGCACCTGTCGGCAGGCCCTGCATCTAGTATCAGGGACCTCTATACCCATCACGCGGCTCCGGTAGACTAGGGTGTTGAAGACACCGTCTTGGCACGCCATGATGAACCCTTCAGTCTCCGACTTCAGCTCACCTGACCTGAGGAAGGCAAATGTCAGCTTAACAGACAAGCCATGGTCCTCGATGTTCTTAAAGAAGACTCCATGCATGGGCTTGTCTGTATGCAGCTGCAGCATTTTAGCATTCTCTGCAGCCTTGAGAGCCTTGTGAGCTTTTCTCCGAGCGGGCTCCAACTCGGTGACAGAGAGTTGGTTTAGCCGCTCGGTGTCGAAGACTATATCAAGTTCATCAGCAGCGCGCCTTGCTGCCTTGAATAAAAAGGCTCCGATTCCTGCATGTTCATGATCTCGGACCATGCAGTTCAGGGGATCCGAACTCCTGATGACTCTACAGGCTCCATCCAGCACCATTCTGTTGTGGAGACACTCCAAACTCAAAAGTCCACGGCCCCCTTGTTGTCGGAGGAGATATAACCGTGGAACGGACGATTTGGGATGCATGCTTCTGTGCATATGCATCATTTTGCGAGTCTTCACGACCAGCTGCCGCAACTCTTCCTGAGTCCACTTGACTACTCCGAAGGAGTAGAGTAGAATCGGAATGGCAAGCATGTTGGTGGCAGAAACTTTGTTCTTGCCCGACAGCTCTGAGGACCAGATCTGCCGTAGTTTCTGCCTATACTTGCCACGGAGAGCATTTTTCACCGAGTCCACCTCTTGGGTGTGGCGTTGTTCCACACCCAAATAGGTGTATGTCTTTCCGGCATTCAAATGATGTAGAATGCTTCCGTCTACGAGTTGGGCATCCTAGGCGAAATCCTCGCATCGTCCTCTTTTGAGATGAACCAGTGCACATTTGTCGATCCCGAATTCCATACCGACAGCATGCGTGAACTCCTGCACCACCCTGAGGGACTGCTGTAGATCCCTTTCTCCAGAAGCATAGAGCTTAAGGTCATCCATATAGAAAAGATGGGTGACCTTATGCCTCCGGTTTCCAGGGGTGCCGCAGTTATATCCCCGGGATTTCCTGAGCGCAACGGACAATGGCATTAGTGATATGCAGAAGAGAAGAGGGCTGAGGGAATCTCCCTGAAAAACACCTCTTCTTATGATGACTGGCTCTGTTTGGATCCTGCTTTCACCTGGTGTTATGGTGAAACGGGTCCTCCAGAGCGGCATCAGTTGTTCGATGCATCTCACTATTTGATCGGGTACCGCAAGGCACTCGAGTAAGTACAACAACAACTCATGTGATGTTGTATCGAATGCCTTGCGATAGTTAGTTAGATAGTTATTATTATTATAGATATAGATAGTTATTATTATTATTATTATTATTATCATTATCATTATTATATGAACTGCGGTTTAGCTTACACACAAGGTTGTTGTTTCTCACGAATATTTTGGGCTGTTTCATATAGATCGTATCGGAGAGAATACCTTTCAAGAATGCGGTTTTAACGTCCATTCGGTGAAAATACAATTTTTGCTGATTTGCGATGGCCAATAGAATTCTTATCGTGGTGAGTCCTGCTACTGAGGAATAAATTTCATTGTAATCAATGCCGTTTTCTTGTTGGAAGCCTTTCGCTACGAGTTTTGCTTTATAACGAATACCTCCATCCCTTTCTTTCTTCACTTTGTCGATTCATTTGCAATCGATCGGTTTATTCATTGATCGTGCTTTGTCCAACAAAGTTCTGTTGAATCTTTCCGATACTCCGTTTAAATCTGGTGTATATGGGTTAGTTTATTCCAAAAGAATACCTTCATCTGCACAGTAGTCTCTGAACTTTTTTGAGATGTATTCACCACCGTTGTCACAACGTTGTCGTGCCACAGACAGAGCAAAATGACTACTTGAAGCGGCCTCGTAACTTCTGAATTTTTCGAAAACTTCACTTTCATTCTTCAGTATACAAGTCTGGTTGAAGTGTGTGTGTGTTCTTCCACAAAAATGTTCAGTTCATAAAGTTTGTCTCTTCTTTCTGCTTCTCCTATCACTTCATTGTTTTTCTTTCGATTCTTGCCAATCTGTTTTCGAATATTTTTTTTCAATCGTACCATTTCCATTTTTCTGACTGATAATAAATTATACTTCAAGTCGGAAATAAATAGAACGTTTTCAATTTTGTAATTGATCAGCCTCTTTCCTACTTTTGTTTGTCCTTGAATATTTCCCGCTTTCTCTGCTACTATGTTTTGTATGTTTTCGCTACAGATATCCTTATTGGATTCTTCAGATTCCAGGTTTGGACAAATTATATTTGCGTCCCGTCCTCAAGATCACAATGTAGTACTCCTTCTTCCCGCTAGTTGTCACCACGAATTCAAAGCCTAAACGAACGCACCCTCTCTGCATGTACAGCTCCATGGCACTATACATGCCTAACCTCATTACTCTTTTTCGTGTTAGACGAGTTACCACGCAAATTTATTAAAAATTAAAAATATTGTTTTACAAATCCACTTCTTAGATATGGGAAAAAGAAATAGGGAGTCTTCTCCATCGTCAAGTAGCAGCAGTTCTGACGATGAAAGAAAAATATTACGCAAGAAGCTGAAGAAGTATAAGGCAAAATATATGCACCTTAGGGGTCGCAGGGAGAGTATCTCCAACATGCTCGGTGAGGCCAGACCTGAACGGTATCGTTCAAATATATCGCTAGAACCCGGTGAGGGCTCGCGATCTTTTTTGCCTGAAGATGAAGGCGAGCAGACAAGACAATCAAGGTCAGCTGGAGGATGAAATACAGGAATTATTAGGTGACGAGCAGTATAATGATATAGAAAATATTGATCCTCTTGCCACAGAAGAAGCTACCCCACATCTCGGTGAAGAGGTTCTCAGGGCACTTGGAAAAGATATGGCATCTTCCAGCAATCAGGGACATATCTTACATAAGGATCTTTCCACAAGGTGGGAGTGTATATTGAAGAAGGGCCTAGGCGATGAGTCAAAGGCACAATTATTGAACAAATATCCACCAATGAAAAACTGCCCCTTTATTGCTGCACCCAAGTTGAATTTAGAGGTCAAGGCAGCAGTCAGTGAAACAACACTAAGGAGAGATGAGCGTTTAGAGAAAATTCAGGCACAAGTGGGTGCCAGTATATCTGCTTTAGGCAAGGCATTGACAATTTTACTGGGTCAGGAAGGAGAGGGGGAACACCCCAATCTCCACCTCATTGAGATGATCAGTGATGCTGCCAGACTACTTTCTGACGTCCACTATCAGGAATCAGAATCCAGGAGGACGTTAGTAAGCTTGAACCTGAATAAAGACCTCTCAAACACATTGTCAGATGGTATATATGATGGCTGGTTGTTTGGCGAAAACCTGGGCGAAAGGGTTAAGGCAGCCAAGGCCATAGAAAAATCTGGCCAGGAATTGAAACAAAAAATGCAAACTATCAAGACAAGACCAACAAAGAATTTAAACTCCAGGGGACCGTCCAGAAATCCACCATCCCATCGCCTGGGCGGTCAAAGGCAGTTCAATCGTCCCCAATACAAGAATTATCAGAACCGAGATCGGATTCCTTTCCAGAAGGCATCAATAGGAAGACATTACAACAGGAACAAATAAATCAGCCAAATAATGTGAGTCATACACAAAAACTGTTCTCGGCTATATCCCGTTGGAAGGAGATTACTAGGGATCCGGTCATTTTATCCTGGATTGAGGGGTACAGCATACCATTCAATAAGAAGGTTACTCAAATTTTTCCCCCAAGGGAATCAAAATGGTCAAAATCTGAAATGAAAATATTGAATGAGGAAATAATTAGATTACTTAGCATGGGTGCAATTTCTAAATGTGAACCTTGTGAGGGTCAGTTTATCTCAAAAATATTTTTAGTGCCCAAACCAAATGGTAAGTTCAGGTTTATTTTAAACCTGAAAACTTTCAATACTTTCTTGTCAACTAGTCACTTCAAACTAGAAGATTGGCGAACAGCATCAAGGCTGATCTCCAGGGGATCATTTAAGGCATCCATTGATCTACAGGATGCCTATTTATTAATCAGTGTAAGGAATAGCCATAGAAAATATCTACGATTCTACTACAATAATAGTTTATATGAATACAATTATTTATCATTTGGTTTATCCACATCTCTATTTGTCTTTACAAAAATCATGAGGCCAGTGGTGGCCCATTTAAGAGCAAGGGGTTTTTTGTCATCGATATATTTAGATGACATATTTCTAGTTGGAGATTCATATGACTCATGTGTGGAAAATTTGAAAGAAACAGAATCCTTATTGAATGAATTAGGTTTCGTAATAAACTACAACAAGAGTAGCTGTACGCCCACAACATCTTGTGAATATTTAGGTTTCACATTCAACTCGAAAAGGATGACTATATCCCTGCCCAGAGAGAAATCTTTGAAAATTGCCAGATTACTACAAAAGTTTTCAATAATGAGGTCTTGTTCTATAAGACAATTCGCCCATCTTGTGGGGGTCATTGTATCAACCTGTCCTGCCATAAAATATTCTTGGTTATACACCAAGAGATTTGAACGATCAAAATACCTAGCTCTCAAAAAGGTTGGAGGGTGTTACAATAAAACAATGATTATCCCAGAAAATATTTCCGTAGACATAGACTGGTGGATGAAACATATTCTCAAGTCAGAAAATTTTATTAACAGAAACAAGTTTCATCTAGAAATATTTTCAGATTCTTCTCTTAGTGGGTGGGGCATAGTCTGTAATGGACAAAGGGTATTTGGCCATTGGACAGATGAAGAAAGGTCACATCATATTAATTTTCTGGAACTCCTAGCTTCTTTCTTTGGTCTCAGATGTTTTGCATTGGGCCTTAAAGACAGTAATATTTTGCTAAGAATTGACAACACCACTGCTATATCTCATATCAACCGAATGGGGGGAATACGATTTCCCCAGTTGAACAGCCTGGCTAGAGATATATGGCAGTGGTGTGAAGAAAGGAACTTATGGATCTTCGCCTCGTATATAAAATCGAGTGATAATCAAGATGCAGATTATTAATCTAGGAGGCTTCCTTTAGAAACTGAATTCGAGTTGAATCAGATGGTTTTTTCCAAAATAGTTGAAACTTTTGGTCGGCCAGACATTGACTTATTCGCATCTAGGTTAAACACTAAATGCGAAAAGTTTGTTTCATGGCAGAAGGATCCGGATTGTTTCAGGGTGGATGCCTTCACGATTGATTGGGCTGAGTATTTCTTTTATGCATTCCCTCCTTTTTCCATGCTACTCCGGGTGTTCCAAAAGATCATTAAAGATAAAGCATGTGGGATTATTGTGGTGCCATATTGGACAGCTCAGCCGTGGTTTCCTCTGTTTAAAAAAATCTTGATTTCACCTATGCTAACATTTTCGCCTGATAAAGATCTTATTTTATCTGTCAATAGGACTCCACACCCGTTAGCACAGAATCTTACCCTGGTGGCAGGGATTGTATCCAACAGGCTTTCCAGTTAAAAAGCTTACCACCCTCGACGATATCTGTCATGATATCTTTCATATCAAGGACAACCTGGAAGCAGTACAACTCCAGTCTCAAGCTATGGTGGACATTCTGCAAACAAACCCATAATAATTTTTTTAATAGTGAAGTTTCTGTAATACTGAAATTTTTAAGCGAGACCTTTGAGAAAGATGCGTCCTTTGGAACCCTGAACTCTATAAGATCTTCTCTATCCTTTTTGATGTCCCCTGACATTGGTAAAGACTTCAGAATAAAAAGGTTTCTGAAGGGTGTTCGAAATATACGACCAGTAAAACCAAGATATAACTATACTTGGGATCCTTTTGTGGTTTTAGAACACTTGAAAAAATTCTATCCCCATGGAAATTTATCATTGGAGAGATTAACACACAAACTTGTATTATTACTAGCATTAGTAACAGCACACAGGGTGCAAACTTTTTCTTTAATTCGGTTAGAAAACATCAAAGAGCTCGCTGATGGATATGAAATTTTCATCCCGGACAGGATTAAAACTTCAAACAAAAGTAATCACCAGCCTCTTCTTTGGTTGCCAAGATTTACAGCCATGCCGGAACTGTGTGTTGCAAGTACCTTGAGCTGTTATTTACAAAAAACATCAAACTTCAGAAGTGATGAAAATTGTAGATTATTGTTGACTTATAAACAGCCGCATCACAATGCCACATCACAAACTATAAGCCGCTGGATTAAGAAGACATTAAAAGACAGCGGCATTGACACATCTGTATTCGCAGCACACAGCACCAGACATGCTGCTACATCGGCCGCCAAAAGAGGAGGTGTGAGTGTGGATGTTATACGGAAAACTGCAGGCTGGTCAGAAAACTCCAATGTTTTTGCAAGATTTTATAATAGACCCATATATGATAAGAATAGCTTTGCACACAGTATCCTGAATATTAAGGGCCAAAATAAGGCCCCATCTTAGGAGTAGAATCAGTTGTAACTTCGATTTGTATCAAGTACAATAAAGTTTATTTTTCTGGATATGTACATTCATTTCGAATACATGTCACAATCTCTTTAAACATCTACATTGTGATCTTGAGGACGGGACGCAAATATAATTTAATGATCAAACGAACTTACCTTAAGTGAAGTTCGATCATAATTATATGAAGCGTCCCGTCCGAGATGATCACACCCACCCAAAGAATAAAAAATAATTCATGTTCCCAACCACCGACATAACCTCAAGGTCATGTCGATGCTCCCAACCCGTGATCATAGATTGTGACAGGCTTTAAAGGTAATGAGGTTAGGCATGTATAGTGCCATGGAGCTGTACATGCAGAGAGGGTGCGTTCGTTTAGGCTTTGAATTCGTGGTGACAACTAGCGGGAAGAAGGGGTACTACATTATGATCATCTCGGACGGGACGCTTCATATAATTATGATCGAACTTCACTTAAGGTAAGTTTGTTTGATCATTAAATAAATCATTATTGTTCGTCATATATCAGATGCACCCGAGTCTACATCGCAGGTACTAATGGAAGGATTACGTTGGTCATTAGTTGTTATGAAGGCTACTTCTGATTCCACAGTTGTTTCGAGCTCTTGACGTCCTCCAACATTTGCACTTCTTCCAGATTTGTTATTCTGGTATCCACTTCTCCTGCATTCCGCCCTTTTATTACCACAAGCCCCAGACCCATGACATTTGAAGGGATATGTTTCATGTTGGGATTTCGAAGGCTTTTTCCAAGTCGGTTGTTTGAACTGGTTTTGAAGTTTTACTGATGAATGCATTTTCATTGTTCTTGTGCATTCTATTCGACTTCGAATGTCGTTTGACTTCCTCGTCCATTAGTCTCCCTTCAACATGCTCGAGAGTTAAATCATTCCCAATAGTTTCCAAAGCAATTATTATCATCTCATAGTATTTTTGAAGAGTTAGTAAAATATGACAGACAACATCTAGTTCTTCCTATTTAGCACCGATCGCTTTCTTATTATTCCATCAAAGGCGAGAAAATGAGAATTCAAAAAAGTCGATTAACTAGTTGCGAGCCCCAAAAACATCATTAGAATTTTTTGTTCAGGAGGCCGAAATACGTAAATTCCACCAAAAAATTTTTTGATTTCACGATGGAGCCCGCTTAACGGATTATTACCATTTCCAATTATCGAAATTGTTACCATCGAATGACGGAACTCGATACTTCTCTAATTCACTCATGACTGTATTTGTCTGCTTCTTGGGACTATTTCAGTAAACTGTTGATCTGCTATATTTCGATTCCGGTGAACTGGGCCCGTAACCTGTTGTTTAACTACTTTGGGTTCTTCACTAATGTTCAAATAGCAGAGGGGAACTGATTCAGAAATGTTCGACTTCTCAGTTCTCACTTTCATTCATTCATGAGCTAAACAAATCACTACTTGCTATATAATAAATATTCAAAAATATCCATAACGACATAACAATGAGAATTTCAATAATATTTCATTGTAATTCAACACATTATCACTCTTTATCGTGACAATGAATATTTATCAGAAGTTCAAGTTTAAAGCAACACTATTCATGCTAAAGCAAGGGCATATATGAAAAGGGCATTTGGACATTTGAAGGGTAAATTCAGGAGATTAAAATATCTGGATATTGATAAAACAGAGAATATATCCATTATCATTTGTGCATGTGTTATTCACAACTTCATTATAATACATGAACAGAAAAATACAGACACCCCAATAAATATTCAAGGTGATGACGATACTGATGAAATGTATTTACTTTCATTTGGATTGTCTCCAGAGGAAAAAAGAACAGATATTTCTGAGAATCTTAATAAATGATTGATCTGCCTGAAAATTTGTAACTTTTTTTATGACAGACAACAAGTATAACTTTTTACCAATGATTCGTCTATATATCGCAAATATCTGCATTGATGAATAATAATTTCGTTTCCGCTACTGGTTTACCATTGGGCCATAGCGGTCTAGATGATGATATTTATTGTAACTTATTTTCCTATTTTTCACTCGTTTTTCCAGTATTTCCGTGCCTACAAAGTCTTTAGTCTTTCCATTACGACCTCGTGGTCTTGGGGAGAAAATAATTTGGGGGCACATTCTACGCCGACAAAATTGCTATCGTTGTCTTAATGCCGTCCAATGCAGTCCAATGCTGTCTTAATGTGTGGAAGGTTCGATTATGCATTTCAACAGTAGACCCATTTTTATGTTACGGTTTTAGCCGCTGCATAAATCACTCGATAATATTAGATTTTTTGCTGATTTTTCGAAATCGAGAACACGGCATATCTCAATTTGCCTAAAAATGTCAGTTGGTTCCTTGTTGCAAAAAGGTGTTCTATTGAGTGTTCGAGGAGCTTTTCCAATTAGGAGGTCGCTTCCTATTTACTTTGTCTCAGAACGGCACCGATGACAAAATTGAAAGCATCTGTAGTTGATATGAACGGTTTTTCATTACTTGGGTTTTGTGAAACCGGACCGTCACACAAAATCTTTTCGTAAAGTTCAAAAGTGTTGACGAACCCTTGTGAATAAATTATTTTTTGCCATTTGGAGATATTCAGTAAGAAGTTTTCTTAGTGCAAATTATCGATAAAACGTCTGTAGAATTCAAGGAGAATTGGAAATTTTTGAGTGCCTCCATTTTTCTATGGTTGGTCTTATTCCCTTTGAGGTTATAACGTAGCCTAATAACTCGCTTCTGGGAAATTCGCATCTTTCGATTTCGAATTTCAATTTTTAGCTGCGTGATTTCTTGGTAATCAGTTCAGATTTGAAATACGCTTTTCAAGGCTTGTCGAAATTATCACGATCCATATACATACATGGTCCAGCGTAGACAAATATTGGCAACGGCCCAACTCATTCAGAATATCGCTGATATGAGAAAGTGGTCGGTCATCGATAGTCTTTTCGTTTACCTTTCAGTAATCGATACGGTATTTTTGTTTGCATTTTTCGATTACGAATTTTAATTTTTAGCTGCGTCATTTCTTGGTGATCAGTTCAGATTTGAAATACGCTTTTCAAGGCTTGTCGAAATTATCACGATCCATATACAAACATGGTCCAGCGTAGACAAATTGGCAACGGCCCAACTCTTTCAGAATATCGCTGATATGAGAAAGTGGTCGGTCATCGATAGTCTTTTCGTTTACCTTTCAGTAATCGATATTTTTGTTTGCCATTGGCGTCCACTTTTTTTTGGAACGATCCAAATGGGGTTGCTCCACGAACTCTGTCTTGGTCTGATGATGCCATCATCCAACATCTTATTCATTTGTTTTCGCACCACTCTCTTATATACGGATGGATTCATACTATACGGAAATGTCATAACACGTTCTCATTATATGTTTGACTCCATTAGTGAAAGACAATTTTTTGCAATCTTTGTGAAACATGTCGCGTTATAATATATTCAACTGATCCCTCTGAAATCATTATATCGTTTTTTTTTTATGAAGTAGATTCCATATTGTAATTGATGAAATGAAAAAGATCGAAGTTTTCTTTATGACTATCAGAGGAGGAAACAACCGTGATCGGTTCTTTGAAGGTTACTGTAATCTATTACAAATATAAACGTTCGAGCCATTATGTTTTTAGCGGTTGCGTGGAAAAACCCGCGGATACCTATCCCAACACACATATATAAATAGATGAAGGAATATTTGCTATCAAATTCTCTGGCCATCACAAACTGGCTACGGCCTTCATCAGTTTGCGAAATCCTCGTATCGAAGACAAATTGTGATAAATGACTAGAGTATTTGAAAACACTGGTGCCTCGAAGACAAACAAACGACAAATAAGTGAAACTACCTAGCGCTGTAACAATCCAAGAAAATTATTACAGCATTTTCCCACATATATATATATATATATATATATATATATATATATATATATATATATATATATATATATATATATATATATATATATATATATATATATATAGGGTGTCCCAAACTCAATGGCTTATTAGACATTTCGGAAAACGGGTTATAGGATTATTTTGAAAATTTGAATTCTTGGGTAATTAGTTCTGTTCTATCGATCTGAAATATTCTCAGCGCTGCGACGTTGCCGCTTATATCGAAGAGTAGCAACAACTTTGATATTTTAAATAGGACACCCTATAAATTATTGCATTTCTCGCTTAGTTATTGCTTTCCGATTATTTTTGTATGATACTTTCCTATACCTATCTTTGGTGGTTTTCGAGAAATTCATTGATTTCCATATTTTTCGTGCGAAACATAGCTTTAATCAAATGCTTATTACTGTGGTATTTGGATTCGAAGACAGCTGAAATTTTGAATGTAGTTTGACAATGCCCTGTGTATTGGTTGTGTCTAAGGAAATTTCTCCATTATACAGGGTCGTTCAAAATTTGTGATTTCACCGATACATACAAAAGTGGTGAAAAGTGCATTTTTTCAAATGGAACATCCTGTATATTATCGAAAATCCTGAAAGACAATTGAAGTTTCTTCCAAATGATGTGTCATGTTCCCATACCTAAATAGTCAGGTTTCCGAAATAAATACAAGTTTATATAAAAATTATATTATTTCGACATATTTTGTATTATGTGGCTATGAAATGTCATGGAACATGTCATTATGAAAATTCGACAATTAGTGCATCAATAATGAAACGTTAGCGCTTCAAATAACGTAAATTTGATTAGAAAAGAATCAAAATGGAAACTGTTTATTCTTCATGGTCAATGTGATCAAATTATAGCAAGAACATGCAAAATGTTCTGTTTCATTTACTTCGTCTCCAGTTATCAGCATGATTTGATTTCTTGGTGCTTCAATATCCCCAAACACAGCATAATGCCGTTCAATTCTTCTGAATTTTCTTCATTCATTCATATGCGGTAAATTTGGATAAAGTTCATTGAATTTTCTGATGCATGTTCTCGAAACAATTCTTAGGCACTCACCGCGAATATAAAACAAATTTGAAATATTTTCATTTGAATATGCATTATAATCCATTTTCAATACTTTGTTCTGACAGAAACACTATGAAAATGACTGCTTGTCAAACTTAGAGTTTGTTTGGCCATAAAGCATAATCAATTTTATCAAAACATTGTTTTTGCCTTCCATTTTGATTCTTTTCCAATCAAACATGATTTGAATTATTATTGCCTTTAATTTTGATTCTTTTCTAATCAAATTCACGTTAATGACGTTTCATTATTGATGCATTAATTGTCGAATTTTCATAATGACATTTCATAGCCACCTCATACAAAATATGTCAAAATAATACAATTTTTATAGAAACTTGCATTTATTTCGGAAACCTGACTATTTAGGTATAGAAACATGACACATCATTTTAATGAAACTCATATATATGTATATATATATATATATATATATATATATATATATATGTTGATTGGGACACTATACGCCATCGAAAGTTTTTATTTCAGGATTGGGGTATGAGGGGTTATTGTATGTTAAATAGTCTTGTTCATGTCCCATGATATTACTGTCTTGGCTGTCAGTAACGGACTCTTCGTCAATTTGATAGATTTCTTTGGAGGTGAAATTTCGGGGGCCAGAGGACCCAAAATGATTCTGAGAGATGTTCGATTAATTATGTTCTGGGCGCACTCATTCGTAAGAGTATTCGGCAGAGGGAAATATAAAATATAAAAAAAATATATCGTTGACATCGGCTCATTTTGGTTCGTTGGTGTCCTTCCAGTGGTCTCCAACACGTTGGCAATTGGCCCAAAAATTGCTGATTTCTTGGAAAATTTTTATGAATAGGTCACAATTGAACGTTGTCTGGGAAACAAATCTGCTGAAAATGATTGGGGGCTGATTGTTGGCTTTAGAATGTTGGTCTTTGAATGTGTCCTTGATTGAAATTTGGGGTGTTAGGATCTGTTAATCAATATATTTTGGAAGTCGGGGATTCTGAAATTGGAGTCGATTAACAAGTTTTCAATATTGTGGATCTTGGGAAATATTTTTGGTGTATCGAGGATTTTCTTCTTCGATAATATAAGCCATATTCGTTCCCAAACATCTTGAGTTCTTTGATCTAATCATTCATCGTAATGGCCCTGTTATGTTCATAATGGATGTTCTCAAACTTGATTATATTGCCTCGGCTTTGGTGGCAGCACTTCAATAATAGGCAAATAATTTTTTGGGCGAGAGTGCATCAAACAGTTTGTTATCTCTTGCCGTAATTTAAAGTACATTCAATTCTTAGCAAATCTTGCTACAGATACTCTAGATTTCGTTTGTCACCAAAGCAATAAACACTTGCCGATTCAACTGATATCCATGTATTCAATTTAATTGGGCTTAAATAATCAACTTTGGTCAAACTACACTGAAAAACAGAGACTTCCAGCTTAGATGCCCAGTCCCCACCAAGAAATCCGACGGTGCTTTAGCAGCATCCGCTGCTATAAATACCACCCAACATCTCTCGATACCCCAGTTCAATCTAAGGAGTAGGCAGATTGAGACCTTAGATAGAACTCTTGACGAGACCTGGGGAGTAGACAGATTGAGGCATCGGCGTCAAGTCACAAACCTTGCCCCTTGTGACGACACCTGAGGAGAAGGCAGATGGAGACCTCAGCGTGAAGTTACATTTACCTCTCAAAAATGTCTTATTTCGATGGCCCAGATACCAAACTCGGCGGATTTCCGTTTCAAATTCTTTGTGAAATTGACTTGAAAATAATATTTTCAGGAGATTTATTGCTCAACAATTTGTGGATTGGTACTGTTTCTTGTTATATCTATGAAGAAAGCAATTGTTTTACCTTCTTGCAGTGAACCATTGCCTTGTTGACCATTGTAAATGAGGGATAACGGAGAAAATCCTGCTTCACCTGCAGAAATAACCGCACAGGTATGGTGAGAGTAGAAGAATGATATTTCCTCACAGTTGTTAGTGTTTCACATGATTGAAAATACATTTTTCATTTGCGATAGCCCATAAAACGTACTCTTCCCTTGATTTCACTGCCAATAATGTTAATGAAGCATAACCCAACGCCTCAACCAGCTCTGGAGTAGTCTCAGGAATGAAAATTTCATCAGAACTTTTCACTTTACTTTCGTGAAAACCAGCAATTGAATTTATAAACGTCAAATGTGGTGACATTTCAACCCTAATACGTTTCCACAGTTACCCAAGTGATTTCATTACGAATTTCAAAGAGTCATTCATTTGTGAATGAAATTATTTATTCCTGTACTCTGTGTCGCTAAGTCGAGGCGTAAGGATCCTTCAAAGTCGTCCAGCAACGTTAGGCTTTCACTATTCCTATTGCTAAATTCTACGTATGGGAAAGTAGACCTTTTCTTTAAGAAATATTGTCATAATTCTTCTTCCTCGTATAGAAGCATTAACCAACACTATGTACCCATTTTGAGGTTCAAAAAAACTCATTTCAATAAAGTAAACAGCAAACCAAATTGTGATTGAACATTTACCCAGGGAATAAATGAAACTCCTTCAATTTATTTTCATTCCGCTGTTTATTCACATTCCTGCGACTGGAAAGGGTTATCGTTCTCTTTACTTGTATGTCCGTCTGAATGTTCTGTTGGCTACTTTTATTCTCCTGTTTACATGTGTATATCGTTCGTAATCTCAAGAGGATTTCGCTCGAAAAACATTTGATTCGATTCAGAGGGTCTGCGGCTTGAGCCACCTCTCGATCTCGAAATGTTATTCACATCTAGTTGGGTTTGTTAGAGGTGATATGGAAATGTCGCAACAATGTAGATATTGTCAACAGAGACATTCCGCTTTGATTCCTCATTTAAAAAAACTCACTACCATTTTTTTTTAAAAGATTCGCACGAAAAGGAAGCCCTGTAATGTTCGAAGAACACCGCGTGAATCAAGGAACAGGAGGTTTGAATTTTTGAGGTTTGTAAGCTTCAGGAAAAGCCTCTCTCGGCAAGGAGTTCCAAAGCTCAGATGTTTCATTGAAAGAAGATCCCTGGGCAAGAGAGGCTCATCAGGTCTCCAAATTCGCAACAAAGGGGCGGGAATTCTGTACTCGTCGGGTCATCCGTGTGGATATTGCCAAGGGTGGAACGTTTAATAACAATTCAGAAGAGCACCGACCGTGAAAATATCTATAGAAGAGAGTCAAGTCTCCAACCATTTTATGATGTTTCAATGAAGTGAGAGAGTCTGTGAGCGGACGGAGACGGAGTGCCTTCCTCTGAATAGAATCGAGAAACCCCAATGACTGTTTCAGTGCCGAACTCCACACACTAAACAGTTTCGTACGTATCGAAAAGAAAATCATAAGATTAGATCAAGTAGATTTGGTGTGGTCATGATTTCTAATTTAGAATTAGAAACCCCAAAGAGAATTATCAAAATTTTCAGTCATATAAAGAGTTAACTACTTAACAACTAAAATTGGTAATCCCGAACTTGCTATACAAAGAAAAGGATTTCAGGAAGGAAAAAGGATTACTTGGTATTACCAAAGTATTTTATTCCTTTCGGTTATTCTGCTCATCTATCTGCGTCTGTTTCTCATTGCTAGGACTTCTTTGAAGGCCCCTCAGGTCGAGTCAATCCCTTATTGGTACACAAGAACACGAGTCTCTGAACTTTGCGATGATTGCTAGAGAGTGGAAAATTTCGTTTTTCTAGTACAAAACCGGCCATGATGCCGTCCATTTTCGACAAAAACTGCACTTAAACCTGGATTCGATAACACATTTTGGAAAGACTTAATTTCTAAACAATCAGCATGAAACTACAAACAGAATGAACATGTATTTCGGTCTACTTTGCATCTCCGCATTTGTGGAAAAGCGGTTTTATTTCTATCCCCGGGTGAGTTTTGGCCAGCGGACTTGGGATCATAACTCAGATCAAATCACGAAAAGAGAAAAATATATACTATGACTTCAGTAATTTCCTTTGGGAACCATGTTCCTCGGTAGACAGATGATGTTATAGAATCGAAAAGAAATTTTCAGGAAGAAGATTGTTTTATATTTTTGAGATGATTTGACATAGTATTGTACTAGCCGAAATATGATACCAAGGACTGGTGGTGTGTGTAGTTCAGTCTGCTGTTGAGACTGTTATCATAATGTTCTATCAATCGGCTTCTTCAATTCTTGACTGATAGGTTGGAAAAAGGGTTTCCAAAAAGGATTCAAAAACATCAAATATACCATAGATCAAACGAATAATTATCGCGAATATGACGCAGTGACTTCTGTTGTACTTTTGTGTTTTCGTTTTTCAGAATATATGTTGAATTTTTCAACCTGTCCCATGCTTTATTATCATCATTATTAGGCTTGCTTGTTCAAGATTATAATACGCGTTTTCCTTCCTTTCTATAGACTTATTAGTAGAATTTCATAGCTGTTTATATTCTTCATCGACACAAGTGTTCTTTGTTCAGTTTTCTCGTTCTCTCATCATAATCCTAATATCAACGGTTCATACTTGTTTCAAGTGAGAGATTTAGAGAGGGGGCTATTCTTTGTTTGACAGACCTCGCAGTGGCTCAAACAAAGAATAGCCCTCCACAAGAGCGATGCCCGGCTAGGGAAAAACTCTTGTGCAGCAGTCGACCACTCCCAAAAAACCGGCCATCAATTTGATTGTTCAAATGTAAAAATCCTAGACAGAGTCAGTAACCAGAATACCAGGTTTTTCCTTGAAATGTACCACATTAACAAAAAACCAAATACTGTTAATTATAAAACCGATACAGGTCAGTTAAGTAACATTTATTGCAATATTTTGAGTTCTATTTAACTCATTTGCAATATTTGAAAATAAGGACAGACATGTGCTTACTTATAAAAACCCTTAGATTAACGTTAAATACATCATTGTCTGGGGCAGCTGAGGGACTCCTAAAAACATGAATTTTGCCTAGCTGATTCAGTTTGAGTGAGGCAGTAACTATGCGAGCATGGGTAGTTTGATTCAGCTTCCCAAAGCAATGAACACATCAGGAATATTAATTCTATGATTGTAAGTAGAACTGTTATTTCCGATTTAATCTTGTTTAATTTTGTCATATTCTTTGTAGCTTTTCTCCTGATGAAGCTAATAAACATTAGCGAAATATTGCGATCAAGAACAAATGAGTTTTATTAGTAAACAGACCGCAAACCTGAGAACTTCCAAATCTAGTTTATAAAGTGAAAGTAAAGTATAAAGTATATATATATATCTATATATATATATATATATATATATATATATGATGAATTGTGTTTTCGGGTTTCATTCCGTGTTCTGTGGTTTTGATCCTCTGAAGGATAATTGTCACAACGTTTCGGCAAAGTCTCATTTGCCATCTTCTAGCTGATGATTGAGTTTCGACCGCCGAACTAATATATATATATATATATATATATATATATATATAACCTCCATACCACTTTCTAGCACTTTCTAGCAATTTAATGATCACCAATGAAATGTTAGTTGGTCTCAAAATGCTAACAATGTCGCATTTCGGTAATGGAAGTGATCAACTCTTTACATTAATAACAATATTATAAATATTGTTCGAATGTTTTCTGAAAAGGTGGATATATCCTGGAATTCCCAAAGTAGGATATTTATGGTTATTCGTCCATTCAGCATGTTGAGAATAATTTCATATAATTTCAATACTTTCACCCAAATGGGCACTTACTATAAGGTTTATATCTCTTCAATGTGATGTTTTACTAAGATTCTGCACTTCAACTCTTGAGAATCTTTCTGTATATACTTGACGAGTATCGCACCAATGATGACGTAAAAGCCAAAAGCGCTTAGCAATTATTCATAAATGAATTATTTACACGAAATACGACCCTTTCCCTGATTTAATCATGTATATGTGTCGTCACTTGAAAATACACCATCGACATCAACAACTCTCGCCACTTTTACCTCTAGGCTTAATAGCAAGTTACGCAAAATTGAAATGTCCGAACTCTCAAGCAAAGTTCGAATCCATCATTGACATGAAAACTCCTCCCTTTTCAGCATTGAAGAGTTCAATTACCTTTTATCAAACTTAGAAGGTCCGCCCTTATATTGGTACGCCGTACCTCATTGATTGATGATGATAATATTATCAGTCTGCTCTTGATTCATTGATCAATAAATATGATAAGCCAAGGCTGGGAGCAATCGCACTCTTACACGAAATGGATAATCGTTCCGTTATAAATTCTCGTGATTTGAATTTCTTACTTGCACTTGTTGATTACTTTCATAGAAAATCTCACCACTTCCAAAAACATGGGATTTAATACAGATGACTGGGACTTTATTCTTCATCAGATGTTTCCTAAATATTTACTCAGTGAAACTCAACTGAATTTGTAGAAAAAAATTATTGTGAATTTCCCTCCTTGAAGCTTCCAGACCACAGCTACCAAGCCCGGATATTTCAATTCAATCATTCGTAATTCATTGTTTTTAGGTTCTATCAATCAATTTTTCAGTAACGCGTTTCAACATAGTTATTCATATATACAATGGAACCAATAAAAAACAGTAAGGAATATTGTCAACCACATTCCAGCAAATATTTCCATTCCATTATATCTTTTACCGAGTATTTCAATTCAATCAGAAGTAATTTATTGTTGTTAGATTCTTCCAATCAATTTTTCTGCAGCAGTTTTCAATAAAGTCGATTACATATACAATGGAAGTTCCAACCAATACCAGTCAGTGAGGAACATTGTCAACCACATCCAAGGAAATATTTTCATTCCATTATATCTCACTCATGGCCTTCTGTTCTAAGGAAGCACTCAGAGAGTGAGAAGATATTCAAAATTCAAAATGTGGTCGTCTGGATTTTGTGGCATGCGGATTTCAGATATCACTGCAGACTGAAAACTTAGAAATTTTCACACCACTTACAGTTTTCATCGTGGTTTTGTGTTGAAAACTCAGGAATAATAATATCAACTCCAGTGTTTATAGTTGTTTTGTACATCGAAGGAAACGAATAAGTGGTCTTATCGAATTCATAATTTCATTCATAACATTCATATCCAACAACCGATCAGTCTGTTGAAAAGAATGTCACAAATTTTTCATTTTAATTTCAACCAAACTTCATTTCATAACTATGAAAAAAATCCTTGTATTTTACTCAAATGTCAGTTTTCAAAGCATTTTATTCAATATTTACGTTAACAGCGTTCTTCTCTCGAAATAGTTCACTTATGACACCGTTTAGCTTCAATGTATTCTTTTGAGTCCTCAAATTTTATACATATTCAGTTTGGAATACCAAAAAAATATTATTATTCAATTATCAAACTCATTCGCGTTAAAGAATATTGAACTTTCCTCTTGGTTATTGATTTTGACCAAAACAAATCCACGATAGTTGTCTTCTCGCCGTCTACTAACATTACAATCAACATCTTATCATCATAGTTCCCATCATAGTTAGCTGGTATGATTTATAAGGGTCAAGTTTCTACACACAAAACTGATATGCCATTGATTTCATTAACGATTCTGAAAATCGTAAATAATCTACGAGACATGAATAAGTGTATTATTGATATCATTTTATTGATTTGTTGATCCATATAAATACCAATTTCAATAAATGATTCTCGAAAGAACTTTGAACAGGAATCAACTCCTACAGGTTCTGCTAATGAACATGGTATCTGAGAAATTTCTAATTCACGTTTTGTTCCAAGACTATTGTGCAATATATTGTATGACTTTTTATCATGAAATTTAACTCGACAGAAATATTCTGCAGTGAAATTTTTATTTTTGAAAGAGCTCATGATTCGTAATTTGCTATCCATTTTCGAGGAATCTCTGACGGAATTTGAAATCCATTAGAATTGAATAGAGTAGATCTCATCAAATGGGGAGTACCCAAATATGAACAGAATAAATATTTTCCATTTGCATATTCGAGATGAAAGTTACGGAAAATATGAGAAAAATTGTAAACCACTAATTCGTGCATTGAAATGTTAGCTGGATATATTTGGAACATAAAAAGATTCAGATAGACACGACGCACCTACCAATCTTCTCACTGAATGTACGTGAATATTGAATTATCATGGAAGAAGTTTGATTATGTAATGTTACATCATTGTCATCCCCTCTTATAAGCAGAGAGGTTTCATGAGATTTTTGCGTGCCGAGGTCTGGACCTTGTTACTAATTCCATAGGCTTCTTCAAGACTAGCATGAAAATTGAAAGCATTGAATTCTTATATTCGTTTTTATGGCAAATTGGTATTTTTGCCAGAATATGTAAGAGCAAAATTATGAAAAAGCAGAATTGATTGTACGTATCGTATATTTTATGAATTTGAAGATCGAATTGAAAAATGTCTGGAAACATATTTTTCACTTCTACTGGCGACGTTTAAGAAACTAGTTTGATTTCTTTTTCAAGCTCTTCGTAAAAATTCTTCAGAGATTCTCGTGAGTTGTCTGGCATGACTTATTCATCAATAGTTCTACAAAGTGTTGATTTTGACAAAACCTCCTTCGAACTGAATCTAATAGGAGTTTGAAGCTTCGTTCATTTTCAAGAGAGAAAAACGCAAAAAATGATTTCTGGCATATCAACCTCCTCAAATAATATTCAAACGATATCCACCATAGTTATTCGATATTTCGTCTACCATGAAATCGGAGAAAATTAATCTCAACTCGGTTATAAACTTTCATGAAAAACAGATTTTTGACTTCTCAGGAAATTGAACTTACTACCTTCCTGTTATGAGTCCTCGTTTCTACCACTGCACTGCGGTGATTAATAACAAATAGAGATAGGCAATTCATTCTGTAAGAAAGATTATTGGTCGACTTCAGTTGTTCCTCGTTGGATATCCCAAAATTGAATAAGAGCATTTAATCATCATTGGTCAAAAAATAATATTATATGGTTCGGGCGGATTGAGACATAAGTATGACTGGCACAATATAATCAAACCCGAACTTATTCAAATGGAAAAAATGTCGATGGTCTTTCTAAAAAAAAAATGACGCAGACAATAGGGGTATTCGTTAAAATAAAACTGTTTCTGTACTTTTACGTGAACTCGGAAACCCTCATTCAACCAACGATTATATTGAGAAATTTCCGAATGAATTTTAGGTTTTTGTCATACCTAATATATGGAATTACCTTGAAGTACAGACCAATGTTCATGTAGAACGATTTGAAAATTGCTGTATTGTTCCTCCACTCATCTACCATCGTACAGAATGCTGCTATTAATACTATATTATTTATGTAAATATCTCAAACAAAATCTAAAGGTCTTCATAATTTCTAATCAAGCTCAAATCGAAATATTTAAACCTGATTATTTTTGAGGAGACAAGAAAGATTCAAAGAACAGTAAAAATTTCTCCGAGAAAAAATAATTAAGAAATACTCGTTGTTGAAAGGTATGTGTATATCATTCGTTTACGATATTTTCAGTCATTCAATCCCTGAAATGAATTACAGATAATTTTTCTCTGGGCTCAGAAAATGATTGCATGAAGACAGGTCACATGATATTTCTGACATATTTCAGTTCGAGTTTAGTTATTTTCCATTGATTATTATATTTTCGCTCAGATCTTGATCAGAAATTGAATATAAATAATCAAACTCAGACTCACCCTCTGTGTATACTAAACCAATGAAAATAAATAGTACGAATAAGGCACCCAAACTGCTTCCACTCATGACTAGGATAATTTATCTGTGGCAGCTGATGAGAAGCTGATGCTTCAACCAATACTCTTTAATGGCAATTGGCGACTGTTAACTCAACAATTTGAACGCAATCAGTGAGATTCTATAATTGTCACTCGTTTATCAAAGAAAGCGATATAGTTCCTATTTTCGGGTTCATATCAATCAGCTATCTTCGAAATAAAAACAGTAGATACTGAGACATAAAGTATTACGAAATCCAAGGATTTCACTAATATATTGGTATTGTCTCACGAAATTCACCGAATATATTCAGTGGAAGACAAATAATGCCCAACAACGATTGTGTTCTCATTCTTACACTCAATGGACAAATTCCGTTTCTTTCTTCATTATATACGTCATCATAAAAACTGAACAAATGATTTCATCAATTCGATTTGAATGTTCCAAGTAAATTATGCCAATTGACTTCTGAAACGACCTTTGGTTCGAGTTTATTTTTTTATATGATCTGGACCCGTTACGTATGATTGGTGTTATTGAAACAGGGGAAATTAATAGAATATTTTCAAGGTTGATTTCATTCAACTATTCGATTTAATCTGATGTGATTTCTATGACATGAAAATTTGACATTGGAAAATTATTTCATATGATCATGGAAGGCAATTTTCACTTTTAACTAACACTGAATGAAGTGTCAATGATGTCATCTGAGGAAAACGACCAATAGTGTAGTCTCTATCTAGCAGTCAATAAACGTAGTGTTTTATTCAACATTCTTCCCCAACAAAGATATAAAACATGGCGCAGTCATGAACGGACATGCTTCCGAAAAGAATTGATCTGGTGTTATCAACGACCTGTGAAAGGTAAATGTAGATATTTTCCATCGGGAAACTATTAATGAAAAGGAGGAACCTGGCCAATGGCAAATTTTAGTGAGAAGTCACAATATAGACAGGAAAAATGAATTTCTCTGGAATCACACCATTGTCGTATAGTGGAAATGTGGCGTAGAATTGGAAATTTTGGAAACAAAGATTTCTAAACTATCTAGTAGCGACCAAGTTGATAAATGAGTAAGAGAAATAAAATGTGCACAATTATTAACTGTAATCGGGGACAAAGGTCTAACTACGAATTTTCAATTCCATGCAACTGGAGGAAGCTAAGAAAGACAACTTCGACAATTTTTTGAAGGAATTTGACTATTTTGCTCCGAAGAAGAATCTCACCTATGAACCTGTAAACAAAAATCGGGACAATCATAAAAAAAATTGTCATGGAACTGAAAAACTTATCATTAAACTGTGAGGCGATCTGACAAAATCCATCGTCAAGCTTGTCATAATCTGTGGGCTGATGGCTGATAGTTTGAGAGAAAAATCGTTAACAGCTAACCACACAAAACTTCAGGATGCCATTGATGTCAGTCTGTCTCTGAAACATGCTAGGGACACAAAATAAAGAAATTACCAAAGATAGGTCATCACCAACAGGTGGGGGCGATCAACGGAAAGTTTTATCAACTTCGCAATCAAGTTCGGTGGGAAAGGACCACGCACGTTCCTTATGGAAAATGGCTTTTCGTGAATTCGTCTGAATTTTTAGTATGATGTAGATCTTGATGCACTGATCAAAAGTGTCCATGTCACAAACTTCAAAAATGGACAGTTTTCGAGATATGCCTCAATCAACATAAATTTTTTGCATTTTTTGGATTTGAGCACATAATCGAGTCACTCTTATATTTAGAAAAAACGGAATAACATTGATCTACTAAAAAAAAAAAAATCCGTTTCAGATACATTCATTTGAAGAAATTATCATACACTGCTCGTCTCTGACGGTGTAACTGGGCCATTATTTTCAACTTCTATATTCCCGTTTTCATAGAAACAAAAACTTCAAAATTGCTCTTGGTATCACAGAATGACATGTATTCGACACCTTTCGACTGGGGCACCAGAAAAACAATATTCGATACACATTAGATGGCCTGAACCTGATATAATTTTTTTTTTGGAATATTTTCCTGGTCGCCAAAGAAACAGTGGGAAATGCAAGATGAGCGCATAGAAAATAGAATTCAAAATGTACGCTGACTAGATAAATATTCGTATCGAATGGAGTTTTTTATACCGAGTGTTAGCAAAGGAATACATACCCAATAATCTCTCCTAATCGATAATTGAACCGTTAAGGCAAACGGATCCGTGAAAATGGCTGAATATTTGATATGATGAAGAGCTCGATGCGCTAATCGAGTGTCTATTGATACAGACTACAACAGTTTTTAAGATATGACCCTATCAATATCCGATTTTCTACATTTTCTAGATTGTTGCCCATACACGCTTAGGTCTTATACTCAGCGAAAACGGAATTCTATTGATTTCTGCGTAGGAATTGACCGAAACATAATTGCTTTTTTTTTCAGACACACCCAATTGGGAAAATTATCAGGTAAACACCTAATGACATTTCATGGAAAAATATTCGACAACAAATCCGTGTTTCGAGAGACAAAACGTGATTTTCTGTTGTATGAGCAACATATCACTTGATTCATAGCTCAATGTGTTAAATATTCGAGAATGAATCCAATGATCCATTTGACAAAATTTGCTCGACTTTGCATAGGATAGCCGAAAGACATTTCTTTCTGAAATGCTTCCAAAATCAATCTTCGTGAATCAGATCGAGAAAATATAGTTAGGGCTTTCGCCGCCGAGGTTTTCAGCATCACTACTTTTATTCGGGTTTGAAGGCCGTCATTTTCTTGATGACATTTTTTGGATGACTCCGATGACTGTGTCGTGACAGTCATCGGAGTGAATTTCAAGATGAATGAGCCTCTGAAGAAGCTAGCCACTCGAGCCAGCTAAACGCCAGGACGAAATTCCAAAAAACGACGGCCTTCATACCCGAATAAAAGTATTATCAGGAATATAAGATATTCTTCTTATGAAAACCCATTCATTGTTGAATTCAACATTTTCTGAAGTTGAGGGTCGAAAACATTGAGAATCTAAGACCACGTCACTTAACGGTGGTCTCGGTTTTTCGAGTTTGTAGACTTTCGGTTGAGAAAATTCCGTCCCTCAAGCCCAGACAATATTGAATATATTGACTACGGCTGTGAAAGCCTCCATTCTCTCATCAGTTATTGTTCGTTTGCCTCAACGGTTCAATCAACCTTTAGGAATAATTTTTGGCTATGTATTTCCTCGTTACTAGCTATATTGAACGCCCGGTATAAAAAACTGCGTTCGATGAGAGTATTCATGTCGTCAGCGTACACTAAAAATACGACTTTCTGAATGCTTTTCTGCATTCCCCACTATTTTTCTAAATGCCTGGAAAATATTTCACAAAAAGGTATGAATCATATTTAGTAAACATAGTGTAAATCGATTATCATTTTTTCGAATGCCACAATCGAATTGTGTTAGATGTAAGCATATTTGTAATAACTAGAGCAATTCAAGAGTTCTGACATTTGTCAAAAAAACAATTTTACAAACATGTATAGATATTTTTTATCAATTCATGTTTAATTCAATATTTTTACACCATTTTTACTGCCCTGAAGAAGCTTCACAATAGAAGCGAAAGCTTGCAATGTAAAACAGAGATTTTTCATTTGGACTGACTGAGAGACCTCGCTATCCATTTCACTGTAGATATATATATATATATATATATATATATATATATATATATATATATATATATATATATATATACCGAAGTTTTCCGCCATTACACTCGTGTGATGTTGTCACTTTTGTTGACAACAAGCCCAGCGAATGCTTTCGGACAAAAGTGACAACATCACATGAGTGGAATGGCGGAAAACTTCGGTTATCAGACGTTCCTCGTGAATCTCGCACTTTGTTGCAGATTAGGCCTATGCCGGCCACTTCCACCAGATCCAATGCTTTGTCAATCCACCACGAGATGGCGTTGAGTTCACACTCATCGTAAGATCGTGGAGGGATGAGCCAAGTGGCGTTCCCAGGATTCGTCATGGTGCATTCGAGCATTAGTCGTTGTTCGAATGCGGTCAATCGCTGTGCTGATGGACGAAAGGACGAAAATGCAGTCCACAGATAGACCATACCATGACGTCTGCTGGTAATTATCAGCCTTTGGCGACATGCATTAGATTGCAGATTTGTGGTTCCAAATGGAACCTTCTGCACGGAGGCTTTCGGATGAAAATTCCGAAAGCATTCGCTGGGCTTGTTGTCAACAAAAGTGACAACATCACACGAGTGTAATGGCGGAAAACTTCGGTTATCATATATATATATATATATATATATATATATATATATATATATATATATATATATATATATATATATATATATATATATATATATATATATATATATATTGTTATGAA
>JAVJAQ010003776.1:0-165186 GCA_032362365.1 Zygogramma bicolorata | reverse complement strand
GAAAGTGGAATACCAGTGCCATTGTTGGTGAATCATCAGAAGTAACCTCGTCGACAGTCAGATTAATAGGTATGTATAATTCAGGATGAATTGGGCTAATTGTTAATTTTTCACCTACAGTTTCGGCAAATGACCAGAATGTACCACTCATTTAAGTGTTACAGTTTCGATAGAATTTGACATTAGGCACCTCTTTTAATGCTTCGGTTTTGTTATTGCTCATCACTAACTGATTTCTAATAAATATGGGTACAGAGAGAGGGATCTGGGTTGGAACTCTATAAGCAAAAATGAAAAGTAGAGGAATAACGATTCAATCAAAATGTGACTGAATTTGTACATAGATTTCATTTTCTTCGTACAGGGTACCAGTATTTCGCAATCAGAAGTCAGCAAAATTCCTTGATTGAAAAGAAGATACTCACCACACCCAGGGTGCTCATCAGAAAAATCGGAACAGTCGTATTCATGGTCACACTCCCAACTTTTTGGAATACAAGTTCCAGAATTGCACCTGTAATACAAAATTAACAAATATGAATGAGTGCGCTGATCCATCATTTCCAATATACGCAGAAACATTTCAGTTAGAGATTCCACTTGGGGCCGACACTGCTATCTTTTCATGTTGAGAAATTCGCTAGATTTATTACTTGTACCTGGGTGACCAAGCTGAGGTCGGTATTTTTTTTTAATTTTTTTTGGAAATCATATTCAGATACGAATTGCATACTGATGAAATATGAATAATATTTATCGATCTCACCGACATAATAATAAGAAATATGAAATGGTCATTTGAATGAAAAGTCAATAGTGCGACGTTTTCTGAAAATGAAACCTTCCTGGAACGATTTATCGCCCCAAACAACCCCTGCATGATTAATTTCATAAAAATCATTTTAGCAGTTTTCGAAATTCAGTATACATTATTATGGAGGGAACAATGACATCGTGGATTCAGGGTAAGAAACATTAAAAATATAAAAAAACATACAAATGAAATCTAAAATCTTGTAAATAACACAGATATCACACCAGGTGAACACCTCGTATACTGAACCTACCAACAGATTAGATTTCTTTTGTTAAAGAGTACATTAAAAAGGTTTTTCTGGATATACCTGAGATGATTGTCTCGACATTGATTCAGCGGAGGTGATAGTGACCAGATAATTCGCTTGCAAATATATTATTTATTTTCTACGTTTGATAGGTATAGGGAAGAGGAAGTAGTTGGAGGTTCATTTATATAATCAGTAAGCTAAAGGCTATTAAACTAGTTAAAGCGTAGAAATCAACGTATAAACTGATGATAGATACACAGTGCACTTGCCATTAGTGAATTAAATAGTGTACGGCAAGTGGTGTGTTCGCTAATGGGTGTCAATCTGAAATTTATTGAAACTGGTTATTAGTGGTAAGTGTCCATTTCAAGAACCCAAATATGTTTGGGGTAATCAATTTGTTAAGTTTTCACTAGTTCCACTCTGTGTAATATAAGTTTGGGCGGAAAGTAGCACCTGGAGCTCTAATACAGCGTTTCCCATTTGCCGGGTCGCGACGTGGTACCGGACGATCAAAATGAAATACCTGGTCACAACCTTTCTCGAAATTTCTCGAATTCATTTCAATTCAATTTTATTATCCCAAGAAACATTACATGTTCATGAATAGAGACTAAAACACACAAGTACATAGTCAATAAATGAAATTACCAAAAGTATAAAAGGAAAAAAAATCCATACATTCAACGAAATTAAATATTTGTGAGCAGTCAAAATGAAATGGCTTTCAAAACTGATAAATACCAATGAAGGTGAAAAAACATATAACTGTAGACTAAATGCAAAATATATTGTACATTAGCTGATTGAGAATCGCTTGAATTTTTGCCTCAATTTCATTGTTGAGCGAAATGCTTTAATTGTGTCTGGAATTGAGTTATATATTATGATGCAATCATGGTAAATTAAGTTTTCCGAAATCTGATTGTGTCTTATTTGTTGGTAGTGATTTTGTTTGTCTCGTGGAGTAATTATGGATATCAGCAATTTGAGTTCAAATAATATCCGACTTCCTACTATTATTTTTAATAGAAAAGATGAAACAGCTAATTTTGAGTTCATGGATCGAAGTCCAATAAATTGTACGGTTTGTATAAATTCATTGTTGATTCTAGATAAGGTAATTCATAAATACATTCGATTGTTTTGTAAAGTTTTCAAAGGTTTGATAATAGATTTACTTGCTGTCCCCCAAATGGAGAATGTGAATAGATTAGGCTGAAGTATATATTTTTCAATAATTTGGGAGATATGTAGTTTATGATTTTGTAGAAAATTCCAATGAAAGGATATATTTCCATTCTAATTCTTTCAATATTTTCTTGCCATGACAATCTCTCATCGATATATAAACCTAAATATTTAGTTGTTTCTGTGTATTTTATCAATTTATTATTGAATACTGTGGGATTAGTAGGAATGTTGATTGATCGTTTGGAAATATACATATATGAAGATTTATCAAAATTTAGAGTTAATTTATGTTGATGAAGCCAAATGAGAATTTTATCCAGATCACTTTTCATACCACCTTCAATTTTATCGTAACTATCTGGGAAGTATATGAGAGTGGTATCATCAGCAAATGATTTGATCATTCCACTAGTTCCACTCTGTGTAATATAAGTTTGGACGTAAAGTAGCACCTGGAGCTCTAATACAGCGTTTTCCATTTGCCGGGTCGCGACGTGGTACTGGACGATCAAAATGAAATACCTGGTCAGAACCTTTCTCGAAATTTCTCGAATTCAATTCAGCTCAATTTTATTATCCCAAGAAACATTACATGTTCATGAATAGAGACTAAAACACACAAGTACATAGTCAATGAATGAAATTTCCAAAAGTATAAAAGGAAAAAAACATACATTCAACGAAATTAAATATTTGTAAGCAGTCAAAATGTGGTTTTCAAAACTGATGAATACCAATGAAGGTAAAAAAACATATAACTGTTGACTACATGCAAAATATATTGTACATTAGCAGATTGAAAATCGTTTGATTTTTTGCTTAAATTTCATTGTTGAGCGAAATGCTTTAATTGTTTCTGGTATTGAGTTATATATTATGATGCCATCATGGTAAATTAAGTTTTCCGAAATCTGATTGTGTCTTATTTGTTGGTATAGTGATTTTGTTTGTCTCGTGGAGTAATTATGGATATCAGCAATTTGAGTTCGAATAATATCCGACTTCCTACTATTATTTTTAAAAGAAAAGATGAAACAGCTAATTTTGAGTTTATGGATCAAAGTCCAATAAATTGTACGGTTTGTATATGAAGATTTATCAAAATTTAGAGTTAATTTATGTTGATGAAGCCAAATGAGAATTTTATCCAGATCACTTTTCATACCACCTTCAATTTTATCGTAACTATCTGATAAGTATATGAGAGTGGTGTCATCAGCAAATGATTTGATCATTCCATTCAATGTTAAATTTGGTAGGGAGTTGATATGGATAAGAAAAAGTATTGGACCAAAAATAGACCCTTGAGGTACCACAAGTTATATTTTGAAGAGAACTTGTTTCATTCTCAATTTGAATAAATAGTTTTCTATTGGACAAGTAATTTTCAAACCATTTACCTCTGATTCCAACATTTTTTTTTTTTAATCAATATCTTATGGTCGACCGTATCGAAGGCTTTACACAAATCTAGCTGCTGACTCTGTGTCCCTATACCTTCGAAAACCATATTGACTCTTGTATAAAATATAATTGTTTTCAAGATATGTACCAATTTCTCCAAAATTCTTGCAAAAACTGGGAGCACTGAAATTGGACGGTAATTATTTGGATCATTTTTTCGCCACTTTTGGATATAGGTGAAACCTTTGCAATTTTTATTTTATCAGATTCAAAAGATTTCGAGATAATGAGAAACAAAATGGGAGAAACTTTAATTTTGACTGCTTTTACAATTCGTACACTAATTTCATCAGAACCAGAGGCTTTTTTCGAATTCAATTGATCAATAATTTCTTCTATTTCAGATACACAAGTAGGTTCAATAAAAAATAGAGAAAACACTTGAAAGGACATCAGATATTTCAGAAGTATTAGGAATGGTATTTGATAAATTATCTCCTATACTAACAAAATGTTTATTAATTGCCTCACATATATCAACTGGATCATGAATTTTGTTATCTATATTCAAACTTTTGATTTTTATATTATGAGTGGATGAATGATTCAATAAAGATTTTATACCTTTCCACATTAATTTGGGCGTTGTGTTGCTAAATTGTTCTTTTTTTAACTAAATTATTGGAAAATTCATACTTTTCTGAGAAATATTTGGAACTGGGGAATTTCTTTTTTTATTGAATTATTTGTTTCGCTATTTTATTAAATTAGCTTATTGATTATCAAACCATGGCTTCGAATTCTTTTGACGTGAATATATATTTGAAGAAGAACACAAATTGGAAGTTTATATCAATTTTTCATAAGCAGTATTAGGATTTTCATATAAATTAATAGAATTGTTTAGTTCGCTCAATTTTTGTTCAAGTTTTTCACATTTAAATGATCTAATTTTAACATCATCGGTTAAACGTGTATTCATTTCATGTGAAGTATTTATACACGATATATAAATTTCATGGTCACTTAGTGAAATGTTTGTAATGGAGAGATTTATATCCTTATTGAAGTTAGTTAGAAATTGGTCAATGAGAGAAACACTTTTATTCATTTCTCTGGTAGGAATAAGCATGTTAACTGAAAATACATGACTGGATCTATAAATATATCCATTAATTGACTAGTATCATTGTTAACAGATAGAATATTCATATTCATATCACCAGAAAAGAAAATATCACACTTATAGTGATTTAAACTTTCAAGTGTTTCATCCATAAATTGAAAAAATTGTTGCTTATTCACGTTAGGTGGTCGATATAAGCCGCATAAAAGACAATTAGGTGACTTGATCTTCAGGGCAACGAATTTCAGTAGATCTTCTTCTTTTTTTTTATTTCGAAATTTGAATTATTTTTGACAAAAACACCTACTCCACCTCCTCGTTTCTTCCGGCTAGAATAAACGGATACGTATCCTTCAAAATTGTTAAACATTTCTTCTTCTTTCACCAGCCAAGTTTCTGATATAACAGCTATATCAACTTTGAGTTCATTGATCATAACATCTAATTTATCCATTCCATTTTTGACAGATCTTGAATTGAGATAAAGAATTCTCAGGTTCTTATTGTCAGAACAACGAAATTCCGGAATTGACGATATTTCACAACATTTGACATTGCCGTAGTCAACCATTGAAATCGATTGTTGGATATAATTTGGCCTCATAGTATTTCAGCACTGAACAAGTTTTGTCATATGTTGAGTGACTAATGCTAAATTTTATGTTGTAATGCAAGTTCGAGTATATGCAATTCATAAATTTTTTTTTTGGTTTTGGAAATGAGGCATGTTTATTCTGAATGGTTTTCTCCACAACGGGGGCATATGGAATCGTTCCTACATCTGCTCGTTGTATGATTAAAACGAAAGCATTTGTAACGTTGAGTTACATAATTGTTTTCATAAATGTAACAATTCTGCCAAACTACAAATATTTATTGTTATTTTGCATAATTTTCTTGAAAAGATTTCCATTCACCTCAGCAAATGCTGTATAAGTATTTTTTCCTTCTGAAAATGTAATGTGATGAATCATCAATATGTCAGTCTCACTTATCATCCTATTTTGTTCCTTTATCAGGTTTTCCAGTTCCTATTCATGAATTTTTTTCCTAGCTTCATTCCAACTATTTTGATTCTTGGGTTAATTAGTTTTTGAGTATCAACTGTATATTTGTTTTCTAGTTCATTGTTTATTTCACTTTCTAATTTGGAACACCCTTCCTCATTTCCACATATGAATTTTAGTCCACCATTTCTTATAGTTTGGATTTTATTGATATTAACTTTTAATTTTGCTAAATTTATATTTTTATCCAAATCCATTTTAATTTCAATCACTTGTTGATTAGATTTTGGTTTAATCAGGACAGTATGTTGGTAGTTGGATTGGTATTGGAGTAACTTGGGTATTGGCAGCTACACTTGAGTATTGGCAGCTACACTTGAGTATGTTGGTTTTGTTATCGTCATATTCGATGTTTGTCCTGATAGAGGGGAAAAATTTATTTTTTCATTAATTTCATTGATACTCTACATAATATTCTCCATTTTTTCAGACTTCTTGCGAGTACTTTTATTCAGTTGCTCCTTGAGTAGATCAATTTGTTCTTTAATAGACTATTGATTTTTTCCTTTTCGCAAATGATGGTTTCCTTGTCCTCTATGATTTTTTCCAATAGAGAAATTTCATTTGACTCGTCAGATATTTTTGAAATTGAAACATTCATTGCAGAAGATGGGCCACACTCTTTTCTGTCTTGAGTAGAAATGGAAAAATTTTCCAAAAAAGCTTTTTGACTATCCGTTATTGTATTAATCGGGTATTTTGGGCGATTATATTCAGTATACTTTCCAGAGTCTGTGAAGCCACTTTCCCAGTCTGCTGGAACATTGGTTTCTTGGCTTTCTTTATCATAATTTATCTGAATAACATTTTGGATGGCTTTCGTTGTCACTTATTGATGGTTCTGTCACTTTCCTTTTTGATTTGGATTTCTTCACTGATCACGTTGGATTAGCTTATACTTTATATGGCACAGGAAACACGATTTATAATGCCAATGGTACAATAGTTATAACTATTTTATACTTGAAGATAACTCAATTTTTGGATAATTTTTGGGACCTCTGTCAAGATGAAGTTCATATACAGGGCTATTGAATACTCTAAATTGAATAATACCATCGAAACGATAGAACCGAACTCCAAAGTGTCGGTGTCAAACGCGTAGGTAGTGTTTGAGTATTCGTATCGAGATGAATGAAACTGAAGAATAATTAATTTATGATTAATAGATTAGTCGTAAATAGAGTGTACTACTCGCGTTTATGACCATTATTCTTGACTCGTGGCATAATCTACTATCATTTCTTAGTTAAGATAATAATAATCTTTATTGATCCCAAGAAATTACAAAGTTTATAACGGGGATAAAAATCAATCGTATTCAACTAAATTATTTGCTTACCAAGTATAACAGTGTACAATACAAATAAATAATTACATTATGTTAGAATAACACTGAAAGTTGTATAAATAAAGAGAATAATTAAAAACCGCAATCAAAAATTTTCAATTATGTATGGAGATCAGAATTTCAACTAGAGAGCAAACATTTTTTCAATTCAGATTTGAATTTTGTTATTTTCGGAATCATTTTCAGTCTTTCTGGAAGATTATTGTAGATTTTAACACCAAAATAGTATATTGATTTCTCTCCAAATCTAGAACGATAAGGTTCAACAATTAATTGTTTGGTTTGTCTCGTATTATGATCATGAATGGTACTGATTTCACTAAAGTTCAGAGTTGAATGTTTGATTTTTTTTCTAACTGAATGTATAAAACAACAAATTTTTAATTGAAAAGCAGATTGAATATTCAAAAGACCATGTGGTTTATATAAATTTGATGTTGGTTCAAGATATGGTAATTTGGATATACGCTTTATAATTTTATTTTGTAGTCTTTCGAGAGGATTCAATATCGATGTATTGGCTGTACCCCAAATTGAAATCAAATACTGGAGATTTGAATATATCAAACATAAATAAATACACCTCAGATAGTTTTTAGGAAGGAACTGTCGGATTCTAAATAATATTCCTAGAAGTGGTCCGACTTTCTTTTTCAACATTTCTATAGGTATGAGTATTCCAACACAGTCTTTCGTCAATGTACAGCCTTAAGAATTTTATTGTTTGGCAATATTTTATAATTTTGTTTTCGAAAGCCAGATTCTCTCTGTTTGTGGTTCTATTTTTTGTTATTAACATTACTGAGGATTTTTCATAATTTAAACTCAATTTGTGATAATTCAGCCAAGAAGATAACAATTTCAGGTCATTAATCATGTCATCATATATTTTTTGGGTGTTACTAGAAAAATGAAGTAGTGTTGTATCATCCGCGTATAATTTGATATTTCCTTTCAATAATAATTTTGAAGCAGAATTAATATAGATCAAAAATAAAACAGGGCCCTAAATAGAGCCTTGTGGAACTCCACAAGTGATAGTTTTTAGTGAGCTGGGGTTTTTGTCTAGGTGAACAAATTGTTTTTTATTAGACAGATAATTTTCGAACCATTTATGAATGATCCCTCGAATACCAATGCTTTCCAATTTTTTTAATAAAATTTTGTGGTCAACTGTGTCGAATGCCTTTCGCAAATCGAGAGATAATAGTCCACATTTCATGTCTCTATCCAGTTGTTGTTGAATATTAGAAATGACATCCATTACTGCAGACTCAGTATCACTCGATCTGCGAAAGCCATATTGACCTGAATACAAATATTTTGTTGATTCTAGATAATCTATTAATCTGTTGTTCATTACTTTTTCAATAATTTTGGAAAAGACGGGAAGAACCGAAATTGGTCTATAATTATTCATATCACCTTGTTTACCTGATTTGAAAATAGGGGAAACACGTGCAATTTTAAAATTATTAGGAAAGATACCAGATTCGAATGATTTGTTGATTATTTCTTCCATAATTGGGGCTAATTCTGATCTCACATATTTGAGCGGATATACCGAAATTTTATCATATCCAGAAGCTTTATTATTGTCAAGAGTCGAAATTATGTCTTCGATTTCTTCTTCACTTGTAGGTTTCAGAAACATTGAGGAAAAAACATTTTCTTTAGGAAATTCATCATTGATTGGAGGGATAGCATCAGCAAGTTCTTTTGAAATGTGGGTGAAATGATCACAAAACAGTTCCGATATCTGATCAGGATATTCTACCGTTTGGTCATCTTTAGTGATGATTGGTCCCATGATTTTAGTCTTTTCCGATCTATTATGCAAAATTTTGTTGATTGATTTCCACATTGATTTCGGAGTTACATTTTCAAACTTTTTGCTGTAAAATTTTGTTTTTGCGTCTTCAATAGATTTTTTTACCAACTTGTTGTAGTAGTTATACATTTCGATAAAATACTTATTTTGGGGATTCTTCTTCTTCTTCTTATAGTAAAATTTATCTCTGGTTTTAATCATTCTACTAATTTCTTCTGTAAACCATGGTTTTGAATCCTCAAAAATTTTAATCTTTTTCAAAAAGGAACATTTCTCAAATATGTCTGAAAGATTGTTATAACATTTATCAACACAATCTGGAGACTGATGTATTGCTTCGGAAAAGCTATTCAGTTTAATTTTCAGCTTCTGGAAGTCAAATCTATGTACACTTTCAATTTCGTACTTCCACTTCTTTCTATATACAGAGACAGATTCAATGATTTTCATAAATATTCTCTTTAATGACTTGTTACTTGAGGGAGGTGGAAAAATCAAATGTATAATATGGGGGTAAAGTGCCTCTTCTCCCCAGCTAACTTCATCTTCGAGAGGATAAGTAGCTCTTTGCTCCCTTGTTATAAAAAAAGGTATTTACTACTCCCACTATTTCAAATCGTTCATAACGTAATTGATGGCGGCTGCTTCCGGAAACAAAATTTAAAAATGAGATATGTAATGACTATATTCAATTGAATTCAGCGAATTTTTGTTCCAAATTCTTCGTGAAATTCAATCAAAAGCCTATCTTCAGAAAATTTCTTGGTCAACAGTTTGTGGATTGGTACTGGATCCAGTTACATCCCTGGTGGCAAGCAATTGTTTTACCTACATGATGTCATTCAGTGTCCCGTCGATCATTGAAAATGAGTGATGACGACGAAATTTGTGTTACACCGCCAGAAATTGCCGCACAAGCATGGTGGGGGTAGAAAAAATACAGTACGCAAGTCGAGGATACACACAATTATGTGCACTACCACTTATAATTTTTCGTTCGTGCGTAATAGGCTACTTATCCTCCTAGTTACGTTATATACTGATATAGCCACTTATCGGAAGTTGCTGAGAAAATGAAATCGTTTTTCCTGATATTTTGATATAAAAAAAAAAGATCAGACTTTTGTGGAAGATCATTATTGGGGCTATACGAACTCATTGACATCCAAATTGAACGAAGATCTGTCGAAAATTATTGAGGGTCACACTAAATTCGCAAAATAATAGTGGCAGGGTCAGTAGAACCAACTGAGTTACTGAATCTGATAACTTCTATTTATATATCTCTATTTGAAATCTAGGTGAGGAATATATGTATTAACTGAATGCCTCAGTATCATTAGCATGACTTCAGCGATTGTCATCCTCCGATATATTTCATTAAAAATGATTCGTAAATATTTCTCACCTGAACTGGGTATCCGAACAGAACGTTTTCTCGCAGTTCCTCTCATCCGCGCTATCTTCGCAATCATTATACCCATCGCAGACAAACCTATCCGAAATACACTCGCCGTTACCGCACCTGAACTGCCTCGACGGACATCCCTCCTTCTTTCTCTTGCCCTCGCAGTTCTCCTCATCAGACTTGTCTTTGCAGTCGTAGTGATGATTGCAAACGTGTTCCTCGTTGATGCAGTTGCCGTCGTCGCAAAGGAAGAATCCTCTGGGACACCTGTTCCTCTCACAGTCCATCTCGTCCTCCCCGAAGGCGCAGTCCTTGCGCTGATCGCATCGCATGCTCTTCAGGATGCAAGCGTTTGATTGGGGGCAAAAGAACTCGGAGTTGTCGCAGAACACGCGCTTTATGCAAGTGCGGCTGTCGGTAGAGAGCTCGAAGCCGATTGGACATGCACAGACCGTTGCCTTGTGTGATATGAGGCACAGGTGGCTGCACCCGTTGTTATTAACGCGGCAAGCACCGTAGAGGCGGCTGCTGGGGGTAACTGAGATCAGGTGGAGTTGGTCTGGGTCCTCCGAGAGGTCTGAAAAAAAACACTTTTTTCTAAGATCAAATCAAGGACAGCGAAGACTATTCTCTGTTGATTACTGTTGGATTTGATTCTAAGGAATCTTCTGCTAGACACACTTATTTCGAGTCTTTCATAAACTCCTCAGCTCAGGTAAGTAATTAAGAACAATCCAATTAAATGGCAATGAATTTGGCCACTTTGATGTAATAAACCAACTGAAGAATGACCTTCCGCACTACTATTAGAAGAAAAAAAATTGTTCCAAAGGAGTAGATACGGAAAATACATATTCTGTTAGAGACATGCAAAGCTTTTTATGTCCAAAATTTGAGAGATTTTTTATCACATCTTCACAGGCTATTTAAGATCTCCAAGGAAGGAAGTCCACATCATAAGTTTCTGATCTAGAACTTTGATTTACGATGTTCTCACAAAATTTAAGTTCATCTAGAAAATCAGTGTTCCCTCAAGCAGGAGCGCGTTTCTCGAGTTGCAAGACATGAGCATTGTATACACGAAATGAAGGCCAGAATCAAATCGGTGAGACCCTTGTTACGCCTATCGTTTTTTCACCGATAGAGTTGTAAAAGAGCGTGATCTGTGGGTGATTTTTCATAAGTCTAGTAATATTGGTCGATACATTTTTGCCGTTGACTGTGTTCACACAGCTAAATGAATTTTGTCATTCCAGCAAAATTGCTCTGCATATTCAGTTGTGGCGTTACTTTGTAAATAAGGGCTTTAACTTTGTTGACACGGAAAGTGTATCTAATCACTTCTATAATATTAAATGGTTGATGGATTACAACCATGTCAATAGCCCCTACAACGATGTACTGTAGCGAGTAGCTATTGATACCACACTGCTAAAAGCAGTCATGCTAGACACAAAGTGGCATTGCCTTGACAGAATTGGAATACTCACGGTTGAAAAAATATCAGTGGTTAGTAGAAAAATTAGCTTTCATATATTTATATGTCGTGGAGAATATTAGAAATGAGTACCTAAAGTGATTTTTTTGTTGTATATTGTAGCAGTTTTCTTTTCGGCCCAGAACAACCGTTTCGAATATTCATTCACCCAGAAGACTTCATGGTTCAAAGTTGTGATGCTGACTGGACGAGATGTCAACTTGCGAAACTCGTGCCTATCGTCCCCTGAAAAAAAGTTTACCATCAATATCGACTGAACAAGTATTTCAAAAAATAACATATCAAAAATTTTGACGCAACGTGCTAAAGTGACTACAACATATGGTAATACACTGACAAATTGAAGGTTTGTGATAAGAAACTGATAGCATTTTTTCGTGATTGTAGAAATACACAGGGTGTTCACTGTCTCGATATTCCAATTTAACAAGGTTAGTGAAGGTTATATATCTTTATGACATTTCACGCCTATCGTCCCTGAAAAAAATATATACCATCATCGACCGAACAATTATTTCAAATTATTACGAACCCAAAATTTCGATGAAACATGTGCTGAGTGACCACTACACATATTGTAATCTATTGACAAATTTAAGGTTTGTTATAATAAACTGAAAGCATTTATTCGTGATTGTAGCAAAAACAAAACAGGGTGTTCACCGTCGTAATATTTCCATCTCACAAGCATGATATGACTGTTATATAACTTCAGGACATTATTCCCTGTATGGTTATTCAGAACGAGCCAGTGCTATGCATATGTGAGAGGGGCGGGCTCAAAGAGTAATACACCCACTAACTCACAATAACTTCGATATATTCCCAGGTAATCTTTACAGGGACGTCAGTTCGAAGACCTCTCAATGGTATTGGTACTATATTTCCTTGGGTTCGTTTATTTATACTCCAAACAACACCAAACTGCTTTTATTACAACTCTTTATCACAAGACAATAGAGTACAATCACTTAAACTGTTCTGCCAACTTTTCAACGCTCTGTACTAAAACACTCTGATAACCTCTGTGTGACAGAAATTCTACACTTCGACTTCTGCACTTGGCACTAACGAAGCTCTCTCCACTTAGCTCTGAATAACTTTGCGAATAAGATTGTCCACCTGAATAACTGTCTGCCCCGCGATGAAGTGTCTCCCGTATATATACCTGCGTACGCCTATGGAGAACCTTCGAGACAGGCCTCCGTGATGTGTATCAAATTCTCTACGTGAATCAACAGTTCCTGGAAAAATGACATTTGCTCTTCTACCCGCGTTTTTACGATCGTCAGGGCCGTCGCTAGGAGATTCGTAACAGTATAATGAAATGGAATGATGACTATCGCACTTCCGTCATCCAAACCATAACATGATGAGTGTTACGGTTACAGCATATCTCGCGTCACCGGATCATCAGTAATAAACCAAACCTAGTCGATCTGATTCTAAATAATAATCAACATGAAATATCAAGCTCAACAAAATTCGCATAGGCATACACCTCGATAATAACATAACATGGATCGAACAAATAGATAAAAAAAGCTGCTTTGCCTTCCTAATACTAAAGAAAATCTCTTAATGAATCATCACTCCTGAGAGTCTACTCGACCTTATCATTCAACATAATCAGCTGAGGCCTTGCAACTGAATGGACTGGAGTGTTCGTTCCCCAAAAACACATAATGAGAACTATATATATGAAACCTTTCGACTCATGGCGAGAAGTATTCAAACAAAAGGGCATATTGAAATTACCCTGCATATATATCTTGAACATAATACTATATATGCATAATAATGAAGATCGCTATACACTATACAAAAATGGTGACAGATACAGATACTTATTTTACAAAATCACCACAAGATAATGGACATTATACAATTATTTATCGAATAATGTCAAAGTATTGTCATACCCTCTCTTCAAGAAAACAATAGAAAAAATGCTGACAATGAATGCATCTACAGCCATGAACTACTGCAAGAATACCCAGTTTATCTTATTATTCGTATGTATGTGTACTAATGGTCATACAAGGGCTATGGCCATTGTAATTTCGATTTTTTTTATTGAATTTTAAATTTGTTGTTATTGTTTCACAAAGCATTGATGAGGTACTGAGTGTAATATAACTTTCCATTTCCTAGCACTGCTTGGCTTCAAATGGTCAATGAAGAATCTAATCTAATATGCATAATCATTAGGAACTTGACTAGAATATTCTACGCATACAATAGACATCCAACCATTTGAAAAAAAATCCTATTTTAACGCCATATATGGCTAATTTCTAGGACGTTATTTTCGCCACTTGATATTTTTTTTCCAACGCACTCATTTGCATCCACAAAATACACGTTTTTTCCATTCTGTCGTGATTGTTTCCTAGTCGAAGGCATATTTTGAAGGATTCGTCTCATGTATATATTGCCATTTCTATTTGAAACGTACTCTGAGGATTATTATTGGCTGAAGCAATATTACATATTTTTCCTCTCATTATAAAAAATCAGACATAACTTTCGAGCTCTCTAGTTTTAGCGTATATGGAGTTGTGATGAAAATTCAATTTACTCTCAATTTCTATTCATTCAGTGGTAAAACAGGGAGTTTTATTTTGATGAGGTGTGTTAGTGCCTTCGAGCAGGTCAAATTCATTTTGAATAATTTGAGTCATTCTCAATTCCTCATGATTTTTCTTCTCGAATGATTATTCAATAGATGATATTATAATTGAGATATATATTTTTGATAAAATCCATAATATTTGTAACAGATTTATTTCGTTATGTTTGAGTCATTCATAACATATTTATTGGTAGTTGAAACGAAAATTAATTACGAATATCTTGATTTTGACGCACCTGCATCAATATATCTATGATTGATCACACAATCCTCTGATTATTAACCTCCATATCAGATTATGACCTAATTGATAGAAATTCTTGAATACTCGGGTGTGATATTTTTTTTCAGTGAATTCATCCACCAAAATTTTCTCAATCGAAGGCCTTCGACAATCGTTAAGAATTTTTTTAAACAAATCTCCATCACTCACAAAGCTATCAGAGATTCATCGATTCAATGTTTATCCATCGTTCATTTCAATACCATCTGGGTAATGTGCTTGGAGCCGTGGATCTTGATTTCAGTTATCAACATATACTTTTCAATTCACATATTTCTTTGTGAAGTTTTGGGTATGCTATATTTGAAGGGTTCTTCATTATTGGGAGTATGAGTTCAACCAGTCATTATCATTTTTATTATTGAATAAATATTCAGAAGAGAATTCAAAACAGTATTTTCTAAGAATATACCAGAAATATTCCAGATTTTCTTCGGATATACAGGTATATGAAAAAACGGCAAGGAGTATACATTCTATGAATATCATTTCATTTATTTTCATATGAGACTCAATCTCATAGCTTACATTATAAGAACTAATGATGAAATGCAAAATTTATATTTTCAAAATTTAACCTTGCCATTATTCAATAGTCTTCGTTCATGTTCAGAACTTCGATCTGGTAACTTTGAGCAATAACAATAACATTGACCCGTTGAAGTACTGAGAGATGTTGCTGAAATTATTTTGGAACCGACTCAAAAGTTCTTCGCGACATTCCTATAGACAACGAAGCCAATTCCTTGTCATTCTTTCGTGATATTCTCCTCTTTCAACGAGAAGTGGGCTACCCTCCTGATGTAAACTGTCAGGACGAGTAATTTCCCAAAAGAACTTTAGTGATAATTCACTTGGTTCATATAATTCCACTCATAACATAAAGTTGAACATATACATATTGCTTGTGCAAAGGGTCTCCTTCAATTCGAACTGCACCTTTTGCGATAATATCAGCTGTATCAACTGAGAAGTGCCTGCCTAAATTTCCTGAATTTTCAGTAGAAGAACACAAAGAATATTCGATGGGTTTATCGTGAAGAATATCCTGAAGAAACGCCATAAAGAATATTTTAAAATTATACTTGGATTATTCAATAGGTAATATTTCAAGAACATTCACGGAGGAATATAAAAATTCTATATTTGAGATATGTATGTTCATTATATCATAAAGAGAGAATATTCTATGAATATCTTGTGCTGTCTGGGGGTGTGACCTTATGTTGGTGACTAAGACCCAAAACATATACCTATTTCAATAACCAATTTCACGGAAAACTGATCATCTCAGTCCCGATATGATAATCAGCTCGAAGAATATTGAAGATTTCGGCAACATCAATCAACATTCGATTATAATTCAGTTTGATGATTTCATCAGCAATTCTTTCAGGAACTATCATTCGACGGTAAGTTATATGTAGAATTGCGAAGCCAAAACAGTTGATTATACGTGGCGTTTATGAAGTAACTGATTTGGGAAAAAAGTTATACGAGATTGATTTTCCAAGTTCAGTAGGTTGTGTCAAAATCAAAACTTGGTATGGCTATTCTGATTCAGAATAGCCATACCCATTGTCAGTAACAAAGTTGCAGGAAAGTGTGATTTTTTGCATTTGAATTTCAGTTTTGTTTTTGGTATCATTTTTATACCTTATATAATGTCATTTTGACGCCAGCAAGCAGAAGCGAAAACTCGAAACTACTGACGAAATGGTAAAACGGGTTCGTCACGATGATATATTTATCCAAAAAATATCTGATAAGATATATAGTGTAATACTGCTGGCATTGAAAATGTAATTCATATAAGTATCACACTCCGTATGTGATTTTTATTCCGAGAGGTACGAGAATTTCAGTTTGAATTTTTGTCTGACGAGATAATCTAGCCGTCTAGACATGATATCAGCAGTTGATGGAAATTGATTTGATAGAGAGAGATCGGTTTGGAAGTCAAGGAAAAGGAATAGGTCGTGATTGGTGTGTGTATGGGTACGCACCTCATGCATAGGTGTGTTCATTATTTTTTGGTACAAATCCTTTTTTTGCAAACTACATTCAACTGCTTGAATCGAAACTGTTCCCTATCATAAATAATTGTTATTTCTTGGGAGCAATAAACATTATTATTATTATTCACGCGGCAAGCGCTCAGAAAAATAGCCTCGTGGCTGATTCCTCTTCCTGTTATAAGGTCTGCATCGCCTCTCTCATAGTACGGCTATATTTATTCTTCGGGCGAAAACCGTATAACAAAAGTAAACCACGAATTCTTGTCCAAACGTGTGTTCTGAAGCTTACCCATATTTTTTCTGTGTGTTTAGTTGTTCATACGATTCGTTTTTTCATCGAGAAGACCTTCTTGGTTTTATTGAATTTTTTGCTTATACTTCTCTTTCGATTTCATCATTGTGATATAATGGTTGACTCAAGAATGCTTATTTGCGTTATTGAATTTTGTTTCACCTAGTTTTCAACTATTTTTCTGTTCATTTCCTATTTTTTTTGTGTTCAATGAATCAATCGCTAATATAGTGCTTAAAATAATTAGTGAGCTTCATTTTCAAAGAGCCGCCCTATTTTAGACAAAGCAGACAGTCCTAAGTTCATCACAATACCTTCCCTTCGCCCGTGAAGCCAGACTTGATTGCAATTTCGTAATAAAAGCCTATAAGAATTTGAAGTGTAAAATCCACGTCTGGTGACAGTTGCAATTGAAATGGAGTAATAACCTCATATTATTATACTGGTACGTGCAGTAGGATTTGTAATCAATTATGATTTTTTTGTGGGGAAGAAACTCATATAAAGAGAAAAGACAATGTCATGAAGTGATCGACAACAATACCTCTTATTTCACAGTAGCATCATGAATACTCTGCTGAATAAAAACTCAGTACAAAACTTGAGGAAGTGAAACCAAACTTGGAGAAGATTGAAGATGAATATGATATGGAAATGAAGGAACTATCCAATAAAGTTACTGAACTGGAGAAAAAAACTCGAGAATATTGATATCGAGGCAGATCTAACAATCACCCAAATCGGATATAATAAACAAATTTGGAATAAACTACAAGAATTCTAATGGACTCATTACTAAAACCCACACATTTTATATTAATGTTTGGGTAAGTGAACATAACTTAATAGCAATTTCTGAAACCTGGCTTAGGGAAGATACCTATCTGACTCCGAATAATTTCTGGACAATTTTGTAGTGTATCGGAAAGAGAGAAATTATGGTTTACGTAGAGGCGGTGTTCTATGATATGTTATTCGACTATTAAGATAATATTCTGATTATATAAATGATTAGCACAATTGCAAACCTATTATGAAACATTCTAACTTAGTCATGAGATTACAATACTTTCATTGGATTCTGTTAACTCGATCAAAATAACTCTATTAGAGATGAAAACGATAGAATTCTTGATTTGGTGATGGATTCAGAGAACACAGTGTGTGAAGTTATGCTCAACTCTTACCAATTAGTATCGAATGACATTCACCATCCAAGTTTGGTTATGAATTTGGTCCTCGATTGTGAGGCAAAAGTTTTTCCTTCCTGTTCCAAACTACTCAATTTTGGAGAAATTGACCATACGAAATTCATTACTCGAATTATCAAGACACACTGGAGCTTTTTAGAAATACTTTCTGATGTTGATGACACTTGTGAAAAATTCGTTCGCTGAAATTCAAAATATCCTCCTTCAACGAACACAAAATGGTTAAGGCTTTCGCAGCTGAGGTTTTCAGTATCACTACTTGTGTTCGGGTTATATATTTACTGTCATCCTATATACACTATTCTTATCCTCCTAGAAAAAAATTAATTTTCCAAATTGTGGAAAATATTTTTAATATGTCTTGTGTTCAGATCTGGAAAAATTATCATATAAAACAACAGACCCATTGTCATTATATTAGTATTTTCCAAACTATGATTTATCTCTTTGATATGATCTATTCACATGTCAATATTGTTATCGAATCATCAGCATGGTTCCATGAAGTGTAGCAGCACTTTTTCAAATATTCGCACTTTCAAACAATATCTATCGAATTCTTCTCGATGAACAATCAAATAGAGTTGCTGTATATGGATTTCAGTAAAGCATTTGATAGTGTATCGCACGCACGGCTTCTAGAAAAATCAAACGAATTCGGTATATCTACGGATATTTGACTATTACTGAAATAATATTTGGGCGACAGGCAGCTATTTGTTGAGTATGGAAGTATGAAATCATATAGCTCCGTAGCCCTGTCTGGTATCGCCCTGGGGGCGCTACTTTTTCTGTTATTTACCAACGATATATGCACTACCATAGATTCGGAGTCACTTGCTGACGATATGGAACTGTATAGGAAAATCATACATTCAGATTGCATTATTACACAGAATGATCTAGACCTCATATCAGATTGGTCTTTAATCAACAACTTACCTTTCGATATCGAAAAGTGTAAAGTTTTGACATTTTCCAGATCATTGCAACCAAATAAAATTTTCCTTCTAAAACTATTCATCATTCTCACGAACACGCTATGTTTTGTAAGTGATCCTCGGTAGTATAGCGGTAAGCACGTCCGCCTATTGAGCGGAAGATCGGAGCTCAAGTTCCCGCCAAACCACCGTGCTGGGATCCACACGTTAAGAGGTAAAGCCTCGTTAATCCATTGCTCGCAAAAGTTTTGACTTATGATGGTTGGAGTTTGTCAACTGGTTAACAATGAGACCCTCAAAAGTTATTTAAAAAACATTTAAGCCAACTGTTGTTACCAACCTTCAACGCTGGTCGATTCAATCAAACCTGTGCCAGCATCAGCAAAAAAAACTCTATGCAAGTCTTGGTCATAGCGTAGAGATATCGGGCCTACTAGATGGTCTTCTAATGTATGTGTTCTGCCAGTACCATCCATGTAAAAGCGATCCAAATGGCAATACTTCTCATCTGCGTCTCTCAGACTGACAAACATCACCCTGTAAAAGGAAATACTCAAATGAGAACAGAAGTAATCGATCACATAAACAGAATTGTGTACGTTCTCATAAGTTTTGCGGTTGTGCAACTGTTTATTTGGATCATTGAAAGTGGTAGCATCGTTACACTAAACCAATTAGACCAAGATCCCAGGGCCACCAGACGTTACTTATTTTCGAAGTAACGAACTTCACGGTATAGACAGTCTTTTATGTGTTTAAGAGTGTGTGCATACTCGCTAGCTTGGCTAGGTGTCCCGTTCACAGGTAGCAGGTAAAAAAGGTAGACAAAAACATAACTAACTTTTGTTAAATTCGAAGCACTGATTTTTATATATATGTTATACTGAATATTATTGAAAATTAATATTTCATATTAACAGACCGTCTCTGTGGGTCGTAATTCCTCCCAGACAGCCAGACCAATCCTAAGGGCCAAACATTCTTCCAGTCACAATCAAAGTTCCGCTGTAAGTGCGAGCGAGGAGGCATTATACAAGCGCTTGAGCGTGAGCGAGATCGATATAAAGTGTTCTCAGAGCTATATACTCTGCGTTGTGACGTGTTTAGTTGTTCTGCTCTTCAACCAAAGTGAGTAACATTGAAGTATGTGAAGTGCTTCATTTTGAATAAATACAATGGCAGAATTATTGAACTGTGTTTCTTGTAATAATTCTGAAGATAAATTGATATTGTTCACTGAAAAAAATTTCAAACTATCTTGAAACTTAGGAAAGGACATAACCTTGAATTTGAAGACGTTATTTTACCAGTGGAATTGTATGGAAGTGGTTATCATAGACAATGTTATAAGTTATTACCAGGTTAATGAAAAAATATTATGCAAAAAAGTCGTCCAATGTTACAGAAAATTCAAGTTCTGCGTCTTCGTCAAGATCTCCTTCCGATACACAAAGTGTAGAGCCCCAACCATTGATTTCACAGCCTTCAATTCCAGCAGCTGTTCTTTTACCTGGCTCCTCTACAATATCTCAGTCAACAGTTATATGTGACTTAATCGAATCAGCCCCATCAACTCCTCAAGATGATAGTAAGCAGTTAGAAAATGTTCATTCAACTTCTGAAATTAATATTTCAGATGAAGATAAAGCATCTGTCAAATCAGAAGTTTTATGTTGTATTTTTTGTGACCAAAAACAAAAAAAACATAATTCTTGAAGGCTGCCCATGTTTTCGTCTGAAAAGCAAAAATTTTTATCGAAATTTCAGCTTGAAGATGAGAATACTACAGACTTCATTGATAAAATCACAAATTATACTCATCCAAAAATCTATTATCATCATATCTGTGAAGTAAACTTTTCTTATGAAGTTAGAAAAAAAAATACATTAAAAAGTCATTGGCATGATCTTCGTGAGCATCATCAAAGCGTTTTTGATGAAATATGTGCGTTTATTAAAGAAAATATAATGGAAAAAGAAAGGATTTATTTTTTGTCGTATCTCCACAGATATTACTTAATTCACTTAATTTTCCCAATTAACAAAAGTTGCTGGTAAACTTCAAGAAATGCCTGTTCAGAGAGATTTATTCGGACGTAAAATCTACAAAAAAAAATTATCTTATCCTATAATTCCAGTACCATTATCCATGTGCCATTTTGATGGTTCTATTTGCAAATCTCATGAATCTGCTTTGATTGAATAAATACAGGAAGACATTGAACACCATCCACCTTTACACATAGATGTATTAATTATTGACGGTTTTTTTCTACTCCACATAATGAAAAATGTGCCTAAAACCTTTGGGAATATTTCAAAAAAAAATGTTACAAATGGTAACACTATTTATCCATTCATTTATTAATAGTATGAAATTATTAATGAGATTATAGCATATATTAGCAGCAAACAAATTAATATTAATTTCAGGCAATGCCACTCTTTTATTGTCAATATTAAGATTGAGGCTACTATTGATGAAAATCTATCGCGTCCACAGCACGATGTAGTTGAATGTTCTGATACCAACGTTGCAGCAATAATGCTGGGAAATATGCATCACATGATACATGATAAGTCACACGTTTGGATATTAACGGGTGTTGGAAATGAGCAAAGATATGTCGGCATAACCAAAATCTATGAGCACTTGGGATCATCTTTATGCCGAAGCTTGCCAGGATTCCATGCTTTCACAGGGTGTGCCGATAACCCTGCTTTCTTCAGGGGAGGAAAACAAAGACACTTCAATATATTGAAGAAAAGTGTAGATTACCAACAAGCCAGTTCGGTGAAGTATAATTACTCACTGATGATGACACAAAACGCAAATTATTCGATGTAATGCAAAAATGTATTTGCGATGTGTACAATGTCTCCGGAATACTCGATGTGGATGCCGCTAGGCTTCAACTTTTCATTTATACTTAAACAGTATCTGACGTGAACGAAGAATTCAACAAAAAAAGAATGGAAACTGTGATTCATGTAATTTGCCACACTGCAAAGGTGAACTACTCCAGCAATTCTATCGAGCAAACTACATCGCAAGTAGATAGAATAATGCACATATACAAAATTCACCTGGTTTCAGGTATTTTCAGAATATTCAAATAATAATATCGATGATGACGACTTGAATATTGAAATCTAGGATTGGCTCGAGGATGAAAGTCAAATGAAGCTAACAATGAAGATTAAGACTTAATTGAATACTAATGAAAAATAAAATATTTTTTGATTATTATAATAATCGTTATAATGAATTGTCATTTAACACCATAATTTGAAATTGAAAACATACACTTCGTAGGCAAAAAAATTCATTGTTTTTGGGGACCTAATCACAATTTTGATTGTGTCTGGGAGAATGTTCACAAAAAGTATTGAAATAGTCTCCCAAGGATTCTTCGCATGTGAGAAAAGTTCATTTTTTTTAATGAAATTTAAAGCGCCTGGAAGGAATTACGGCCTACAGAAACGGTCTGTTAATATGAAATATTTATTTTTAATAATATTCTGTGTGACATATATAAGAATCAATGCTTCGATTTCAACAAAAGTTAGTTATGTTTTTGTCAAACTTTTCTACCTGCTACCTGTGAGCGGGCCGCCTAGCCAAGCTAGCGAGTATGCACACACTCTCGAACACATATAAGAGTATCTATACCGTAAAATTCGATACTTCGAAAATAAGTAACGTCTTGGGGCCCAGGGATCTTAGAGTAAATACAAATATCTAAATGAACTATGTCAGCAAATATTTCAATCATATTACTCTTCGAATAGTATTGAGTCTAACTTATACACCTTCGTGCAACCGGACCCATCGAAACACAAAAAAGATACCTTTGTCTTGGCAATTTTCAATAATGTAAATACTGCTGCTAAACCAATTTTTCCATAATTAATACGGCGGCACTTCGACGTCATCTACGGAAATATCGCACCAAGCAATTCGATGAAGTCAGATACAATTCACACACTAAGTTTTTCAAATTCCATCTTCAATTTTATCGTAAGACTCAATAGGTAGTACGTTTTGAACTGAAATTTTGAAGTATAGGTATCTATTTCCTACAAGGAGATGCTGAATATAATATATATCTTTCTTTTTACTGTTGCAGAAGTTCTATGGAATATCACAGATTGAAAGTTCAATTTTTTCTACTGGAACAGATAAAATAATCGCATGGTATGTATAAATATATATATCGTTGAGAATATCGTGTTCTGTCGAAAAGACTCGAGTCTATTTCCGGCCAAACCAGAAATCAGTTACAACAGTTTTATTATCGCAGAGATTGACCTCAATGAATTATATTTCAATTCAAACCCAATCAATCAAATTCCTTACCCTAACAACTAGATGCACCGAGTACGTGTAACGAACAGAATGATAAAATGGTCATTATGAAGATGAATGCTCGAATGAATTTTGTGGTGTGGTCTCCCAAATAATCCTCAAGTAATTTCAAATTTCAATACAATGCAATACAATCTTAGATTTATTGGGGAAGGAAATGAAATTTTTCCGAAAACTTGACTTGAGTAACGAAAATTATTTCCAACGCTTGGTAACAAACATATCTGTAACTTCGAGGTGCAGCAGTGAAATTATCGAAGAATATTCTTATCATTCTTATTACCTGATTATAGACAAATTCGAAGATCGACCAGTGACTTATTGGCGTATGGTTCATATATTTGATAGCATTTCATAGAAAAATTCGAAAAAAGGTAAGCTGTTGTATTTGACATTTCAAAAGCGTTTGATCCAGTTAGGCATCGGGTCTCCGTTTTAAACTATCGTCTTATGGCTTAACCCCGAATTGTGTGATTCGTTGGGAAGTTTCATGTCTGATAGGTCTCTCTATGTGTAACTTGATAGAGTATCGTCTGATATTCTCTCAATAAATGCAGGTGTTCCACAAAGTTCAGTTTTGGCGCCCACTTTGTTAGCTGAAGAAAACATTTTGTTCAGTGCATAGTTTTGCGTGCATAATACTCTTTATACCAGTTAATCTCCCAGATTCCCCATGTTAGCACAAGAAAATAATAGAATGAGGTAGTATCATAATGGAGGAATTTAATGATGGGAAAACCCAGGCACGTCTCTTTCCAAAGAAAGCCGATCTTTTTTCATCTTATATTCATCTGATGAATTTCATCATGAATTCAGGAGAAATTCCATAATCTTTCAAAGTTGGCATTATCAAACCCATATATAAATGTGGTGATAAATTAGAAGCCAAAAATTACAGGCCTATTTCATTAATATCAAGTTTTTGAGAAACCCCGTGAAGACAATCTTGCATAAACGAAGATCTGTTAAAACATCCGTTTCATACAGTCTGAGAGTTTATCCGTTGGTTTGTCGTTATTGAGTTTTGACGTTTTGCTAACATCTCACTTGGCATTTTCAAGAATATTACTGCTCCTACTTGGGCTAGCAACTACTGTTTGTAGCACTTCTGCCAGTTTTGAAATAGTTTCTCGGCCGTAAATTTTCAATCACTATGGTTGTCGGACCCTTCACTAATGACTTTTCAGGTAACCAGACCAACCGTTAACTTGACTTTATTCCTGACATATGAATATAAGATGATGAAAGATCGGCTTTCTTTGGAAAGAGACGTGCCTGGGTTTTCCCATCATTAAATTAACCATTATGATACTACCTCATTCTATCATTTTCTTGTGCTAACATGGAGAATCTGGGAGATAAACTGGTATAAAGAGTATTATGCACGCAAAACTATGCACTGAACAAGATGTTTTCTTCAGCTAACAAAGTGGGCGCCAGAACTGAACTTTGTGGAACATCTGCATTCATTGAGAGAATATCAGACGATACTCTATCAAGTTACACATAGAGAGACCTATCAGACATGAAACTTCTCAACGAATCACACAATTGGGGGTTAAACCATAAGACGATAGTTTAAAACGGAGACCCGATGCCTAACTGGATCAAACGCTTTTGAAATGTCAAATGCAACAGCTAACCTTTCTTCGAATTTTTCTATGGAATGCTATCAAATATATGAACCATACGCCAATAAGTCACTGGTTGATCTTCGAATTCGTCTATAATTAGGTATCTTTTGGCATAATTCATATATCGAGCAGACACGCACTATTTGGAAACACTATGTATAAAAATACTGTTCCATCGCTAATGAAATCCTCATGAACATCAGAGAGTGGAATTACTGGAAGGAAATGTCTGAGCGTGTACATACAAACACGCGTTAATAAGGATTCAAAAAGATTCAGAATTCCCGGAAAATAACCGTTTCTGATCACCGGAAAAATGATTTGTATTTTGACACAGAGAAGGAATTCCAAGGCTCATGTTCTTCCACACTATGTTGTGCTTGGAAAATAGTAGATTATTAGAGGATCAGCAGACTATTTGATATCACCCGAAATAAACGGTTGATGGTGTTTCTTCCAGCGTAGGACACACATAAAATAATAGATACGGTGTTCAATGACAACTGAAATGTTGGCGATCATGACCAATATGATATTTTTCATATGACCCCAATCTACCCCCTGAACATTGAGATTTCTGATAATTAATCAATTTTCTGGAAGAGAGTTGCTTTAATATCCTAGGGTAACAGTATCAACCCTCCAACTCCTGCATTTTGCAGAACATAAATTAAATTCTCACCCTTCATCGGGAACCACAGCTACGGCTTCTGGAATCTGGCCATTCATATCGTGGAGTAGAATTTTCCTCGCTAATGTGTTGAGACTTATCACTTCTAATGTTCTTTTTTCACGATCACATATATACAGGTTATTACCTCTGGGATCTGAAATTTTAAAATTACATAAGTGATTGAGCCAACCACCTCCTCTCCTGCTAACCCAAAATCTATTTTTTTTTTTTACTCTAAATCTTTCCAAACGCTTCAAGACATGTCACACGATTGAAATATCGCTCAGCTGAGAAGGTATAACCCGTAAAATGGAGTCTAGCGAAAAAGGGTTTTGTGGAGAGCAGCTACAAAATAACCAATTTCGAGTAAAATGGGGACAATTTAATTCATAATGAATTCTTCTGAAGATGATAACTTTGTTAGCGAAACCAATGCGAGTGATAACACTTTGGTGTTAGGATGAGCGTTTTCCTTTGAAAAATTGAATTCCACTGTACGAAATTTGTTTGTCTTGTATACACGTCTGGTGTGTACTATCCTAGGATAGTAAGTCATTAACCCTGATTGAGGAAGCTATTGTATAGCGAAACATATTAAGGTTATAAGGTTATAATGCTGATTGTGAATAATATAATATAATGCGTGCTTGCTTCGTGACGTATCAAGAGGTTTCATTACAGATTTTCTTGCCACTTCTTAATGGAAATAAAATAATGTGAGTGAGACTGATTTAGACTGAAATACATACATCTTTGAAATTTTGAGGGATAGGAAGTTTCTAATTTTGTGAAGTATTTAATTAAAGGTTTATAATTTCCTTGGAATTCACAAATGCGTTTATTCAACAACAAGTCCTCGTTACCGTGCAATCCTGAAATTTACGTATTTATGTATTATTGACGGAAGTGTTATTGTGATAAGATCCATTAGCCCAACTGTATCCTAGAAATATGATAATCAGCGAATAATCTGATTCAACGTCTAATAAAACCGACTCAGGTGTGAATTCTTTAATTTATATTTGGTTTCATGAATCAGTTCTTTATGGTGTTTGATAATCAAATACTTCTTACCGTAATCCATCGCCGTTATATTTCCCAGTCCGTCGATTTCCAATATTTTTCCGATTCCATTATCCATATCCAAACTGACTATTTTCTTCTCATCTAGATCGCTGATCAAGAGTGAATTGTTGACGCTGTCAAAAGCCAAGCAACCGATATTCTTTACTATGGTGGGTAGATAGGTGACATCATGTTTTCCCAAATGTTTGTGTTCTATATGAACCAAACTGTCCCTAGCTCCTGCTATCAGCATTTCCTTCGGACCAGCATCTGAGGAATTGCAAGACTGCATTTTATTCAATGAATAGTACACTCTCGTTAATTTTTGGTAAAAAGCAAGAAGAACACGCAGCATCACAAATAATTCTATATGAAGCTTATTCATAGTTGGCCTATCTTGATGGAATATTATTCATTTTTGTCGATGCTGATCTGATGTAGTTGGTGATAACCTCGGAGGCAAAACATCATTGTCACAGGATGACAGAAGGATCAAAAGTCCTAGTACACCAACAATGGGCAAATCGTACGGATAAGCCATGAAAAATGGAATATTGTTCGGTCTATTTGCAAAGAAGGCTACCTTGGCTAAAATCAGAATTTTGCTGTTCAAAATCATTGCCTTCACAAATCCAATGCCAGGTCTCATTAGTCACATTCGGCAGGAGCTGTGGACAGAAAACTTGTGAACAATGTTTGAATCTTACTGATGAGACCTATGAAGGTTTGAAACAGCTCTCTTGCATTGGATTTGTGGAACGAAATCGTTTCGATCACCGAAATTTTGATATTTCTCGAAATTTATTCACTACTTTGTATTTCGAATCAATAATTGTTTATTCTTATGAAATCAAATATTATATACCTAAGCTATATGAAACACAATATTTCAAACTTGATTCAATTCATTTTTCAATCGACAAAAAAAGCTTCTCAGAATAATAACCTCTTCAAGAAACCTGATATTTCATCATTTCGAAAAATCTTTTTTATTTGCTAATTCACATGTGGTGTAAATTGCCTTTTAAAAGTCATATACCTAGTTATCTATATCGTTCTCGTCCCAGCCTGTTTTCATATAAATAAGAGTTTTCAGCCAGCTTCCGGTATAAATAAACTAGTTATATACCAGAGAAAGTGCTGTATACACCCAGCCTAGATATTTCATGAAATTTACACTTCAAATCACAACAGGATAGTATCATCTCGTCTCAACCTTTACGCAGCTGAGCATATCCCACGCCACTAAATAGCTGCTGATTGAAAGTGAATGGGATAATCCAATCAAATTAACTGTTCAAGAGCACAAAATGACGATTTTCGCCTACCCGAAAAGTAGCTGTGGATTCCGGCAGACACATGTGTCCTTATTATCCCCTAGAGTTTGCGCCAGATTCTGTCCGTGCGTTTAGAAACAATTAGCGGTTGATTGCCGGAAATCATATTTTTTTTTGTTTTTTGCTTATATAAAAAAAACTATTGGTCGGATCAAAAAAAAGTTGAATTGAAAGTTGTAGATAATTGAAAAATCTATCGATAAGCGTTAGCCCGTTGTCGATATTCTAATTTGTTGCTTAACTATTGCGCTCGGAATTCAAAAAAAGGCGTTTTTTCCATTACTCTATTAAAAAATGTTGAAATGCATTTGGGGTTGCAACTGTGAATTTGGGAAGCTTCCAACTAGTAGAGACCACAGTTTCAATTTGGTTGAAAAACAATTGATAGGTTAGCAACAATCTTATTTGTTACTAAAAAAAGTGTCCCACTGGATTGTTATTTCTTGCCCTACGGATAATTGTAGAGCAATGAACGGAACGGTTTTGGATAGTCAAGAAGTTGAACTACAAACTAACTTTTTTGGAAAATCGATGTTTGAAATGTGATACCTTCAAAAATGGCGTCAAAAAACAACGATATTCAAACTAAAAAACAATGAGGAAAAAATGGTCGTATCAAAATGCGCCAAAATGAATTGGAAAGCTTCGATTTTTTTACAAATTTTGCCGATCTGACTTTCGTTCCAAGATAATTACGAGCCGAGATAACACTTTTTCTCATTCAATTCCCCCTCCCTTTGTTTATTTATATGAAGCAACGTGACCTTGACAACTGCACAGAGCAAGAGTCATATTATTCATTGAAACCAGCAGAATTTGTTTTCCGCAATTACTCATCATATTCATTGATGGGAGCAGTGGAGGTTCTTCTGGGACTGTTTGACGTGCCGTGTGGAGGGGGAAGCCGGAGAGAGCAATACAGCGCTAGGCGGCCGTCGCGTGAAATAAACTGATCAGAGCCCAAAATGACCTCGGGCTCTGTAATCTCGGGAACTACTAGATGGATTTTAACTTTTTTTAATTTCTACTAGTGCATCGAGATATGATGGAATATCACTATGGCTTGAAGTTGATTGTTTTCGAAAATCCCTCAAATAACAAAAGATTCAATTTTTACACTGCCAATTTAGTGAATGAATATATTTTTTGGTTGATAACGACGTGACATAGGGAGTGAATGTTGACTTGTAATAGGATAGTTTCGTAGAAGGATTAAATAAGTATAAATGTATACTGATTCTAATAAAAAAATGTATTTTATATTTGTGCATGGTTTGCAGCTTGTTTACTCAACCGAAAAGCTTTTACCTGAGGATATGTAGAGACAAATTACTTGTCGATGCACAAAAGGGTGCAAGAGAGCTACGTGGGGTTGTAGAAAACATGGAGTCTTTGTTATAGTTGCCGTGGTGAAACATGCACGAACGTTGAAAAAAAAGTTTTTGAAAACTCAGATATTGATCAAGAATTTCCGGACGAGCATAAAATCTTTATAGATGAATCAAATGTTCCAGTACAAAGCTACAGTTGGATTGATTATAGCGAATGCGTGCTCGACAGTTAAAATGATCAAGATGAGAGCGATGCGAGCGAAATTGAATATATTATCGCAAATAAGCGACCAAAATTGTAATGAGAGTACACAAATGCTTTCAATGTATGTATGGTAAGGACATGTGAATATTTATGAATGCAAAATAATTTTTCCCATTAGAATCAATATACATTTATACTCATTCAATCCTTCTACGAAACAATCCTATTTCAAGTCAACATTCATTTCCTATGTCACGATGTTATTAACCTTCCAAAAAATATATTGATTCCCTAACACTAAATTTGCAGCGTTAAAATTGAATTATTTGTGATTTGAGGAATTTCCGAAAACAATCCGGGCAAGCCACAGTGATATTTGATCATATCTCGATGCACTAGTACAAATTAAAAAATAAAAAATAAAATGCGTCCAGTATTTCCCGAGATTACAGAGCGCGAGGTCATTCTGGGCTCTGATCAGTTTATTTCACGCGAACGGCAAGTCGAACGGTCCCAGAAGAACCTCCACTGCTACCATCAATAAATATGATAAATAATTGTGGAAAACAAATTCTGCTCGTTTCTATGGATAATATGACTCTTGCTCTGTACAATCGTCAAGGTCTCGTTGCTTCATATAAATAAACAAAGGAAGAGGGAATTAAATAAATAAAAAGTGTTATCTCGGCTCCTAATTTTCGTGGAACAAAGGTCAGATTGGCAAAATTCGTAGAAAAATCGCAGCTTTCCAATGCATTTTGTCGCATTTTGATATGACCATTTTTTCCTCATTGTTTTTTAGTTTGAATAACGTTTTTTTTTTGACGTCATTTTTGAAGGTATCACATTGCAAAAATCGATTTATTTAAAAAATTATAGTTTGTAGTTCAATTCTTCGACTATCCAAAATCGTTTCGTTCATTGCTCTACGATTATCGGTAGGGCAAGATATAACAATCTAGTGGGACACTTTTTTTAGTAACAAATTAGATTGTTGCTAACCTATCAATTGTTTTCCAACCAAATTGAAACTGTGGTTTCTACTAATTGAAAGCTTCCCAAATTCACAGTTGCACCCCCCAAATGCATTTCAACATTTTTTAATAGAATAATGGAAAAAACGCCTTTTTTAAAATTCCGAGCGCAGTAGTTAAGCAACAAATTAGAATATTGACATCGTGCCAACGCTCATCGATAGATTTTTCAATTACTTACAACTTTCAAATTAACTTTTTTTTATAGGACCAATAGTTTTCATTATATAAGCAAAAAACAAAAAAAAAACGTATTTCCGGCATTCCGCTAATTGTTGCTAAACGCACGGACAGAATCTGGCGCAAACTTTAGGGGATAATAAGGACACCTGTGTCTGCCGGAATCCACAGCTACTTTTCGGGTAGGCAAAAATTTTATGAAAAAAGTTTATTTGATTGGACTAGGAAGACCTGATATTTGAATGATTTGGAGATCTATGGTGTTAATTATATGATTTATTTCACTAAATCGCTTTCCCAAGGAATGACAAAATTATACATTTTGTTATTCGATGAAATAGTTTTATCCTTTCGACGCCAGGTATTGAAGTGATAAATATTATGATCCAGCTTGATAACAACTCGAGCAACATAAGTTGAAAACTTGAAAGGCACCCATGGAGAAAATGCAATGGTAACTCTTCAACGTACCCTAAAAATTGTAATAGTCCAAAAACTGAGCTTTATCGAGGCACTCAGAAGTTTACATTTATTGTGTTAGAATTTGAACTACCTTCAAGTTCAATAGTATGAATTCACGGTACACTATAAAATGTTCGAAAGAGAAGAATCATAGATTGTGATTATCGATGATATCAGCTCCAAATGTGAATCCTTCTAGATTCTAGAGCTACTTACCTTTGCAGATGTGTTTGTCACTTCCCAGAATCTTATTTTCAGGACATGCGCAGCTGTACGTTCTACCCTTCAATAAGCATATATCGCTGCAGTATGACAATGCGCAGGGATTGTCGAGTCTTCTATGAAGAGCTGAATGGTGAATGCTGATTCCATAAATATATTCATGTTCTTCTTTAACAAGAGTGTGATGGTTTTTGCCAGTGAATTTGTCGCAACTCTGGATGGAGTGAGTAGCCCAGTCAGACCAATACAGTTTGTTTTCGAACACCGCAATGGCATAAGGATGTTTAACAACCCCCGACAGAACAATCTGAGTAAAATAGAATAATACTTGAACTACACAAATAACGCAAAAATAATGGAAACCATCAGCAGAGACCGATTACCTGACACAAAATTCAAATCACCTGATCTGGGCGCGCGTTTCGCTAGGCAGAAAAAAGAGTGATCCCAAACTTAGTGATAGTGATAACATAATTGATTTTTCAAAATGAAACTGATAATCGGGTAGAATAGGATCAGCCCACTGTCACTAATCATATTACTACTACATTCATCAATCCTGTGATTTTCATCGGAAATGTGACCACCGGGTATCGTTGGTTGGCAAAAAGGCGAGCGGTCCTTGAGATGTTAAATACCCAGTCGCACATGATTATTTTTAGTTCGTAAATTCTTGGTGGAAATAATAACAATTGGCGGATTTAATTTGTTTAGGATAAGCGGCATTTCGAACATTCAATTTTTCATCAAATAAAGCGGGGAATACATAATAGGCCAACAACGATGATTCCGTAATACAGGATGCGTCGACAAGTCAATAGAACTCACATAATTTCGTTCATTACTCTCGTACAGACATGGTACATAAATAATCAGATCATCGCTTCGACTTTAACGGCTAGACTTACACATTTTGAGGAGCGATTCTGGGTCACTTCAGTTTAACGTTTTGCACTTCTTGCGACTGATTTATTACTGCACCGCGTTTTTGTTTAAAACACTGTCTACTGTTTTGTACATATTACTTGATCGTTCACTTTGTTACTATATTATATTACTGTTACTGTATTACTCTTTCCATAACACTCTATTCCAATACTATGATACTGGAATACTATGATACTGGAATACTATGAATTTGCAAGTGCGAATGCTTTCATACCCCCCTCGAACAAAGAACATTCTTTGTGAGTTGCGAATTACGCAAGCTTCAGCAAGTGCTTAGAACATCTGTCCCCATTAAATTTTATGGGTTTCAAAACATCGCATAAATAAGTCGTAGAAATTGCGACATTATTTGGCACTAGTTTCGGTATTGAGGCCACACGTGTTAATTATCTCCCCACTATAAACTCGACTTTGCAAACTTTGGGTTCGGTCCATTTCTCGTGTGCTGATCTGAAGGTAAGGATCGAAAATTTTAATATTCTGTATAATTCTATAATACAAACTTCATTGAATATTTCTGCCAATTGTTGAAATTTTGATTTAGAATTAATTATGCAAGCGTTTCTAGATTTCTTCAAAAGTGTTAATACTTTGCTATGATTTTGAAAATATAAACAAAATTTTCCTTTTTGTTTCACTTGAGTGAATACATAGTTAAATTTAAAGGTTCAACATGAACGGATTTTGAAACGAAACTTAATTAGAAAGCTTTTCCTTGAATGTAGACTTTATGGAATCGAGTATTTTTTTTGTGAATTTATTTCCTTTGTTGACGGTGGCACCACAGAAATACGCTGGACAATGTATTTTTCAGCTATTCTTACGGTCCCCAAATAGTTGATCGACTGAGTCTGGAGAGATATAAATTTAGGGAAACCCTATATATATATATATATATATATATATATATATATATATATATATATATATATATATATATTTTCTTCGTGGTTTTTGGATTTCAACCTAGTATAATATGAAAAAATTATAATTCATAAGGGAATCCTATACAAGCGTAGAAGGACAGATTTTTATTATTTATTCGATTATGAACGGTTCCTTTTAAATGAAAAATGTCTTAATAATCAGCAATTTCTCGTATAACGTAAATTTGATTATCACAAAAATTCAACTACTGATATTCATGAAAATATTCATTTTTGTTAATGTTTTGGCAACGAAATCCGTTTCTGTTTTCAAAATTCATTTACGATATTTTACTTCTCTAGCATTTTGTCAAGAGAGGTAGCCAGGTACGTATCAACTGAACTCGTTGATAAGCAACTCAAACCACCGCACAAGTGTCAGAAAAGGTATGTTGAAATGTCTTTATAATGAAACAAAAAAAGTAAGCAATTCACTGAAAAATATCGATGAAGAGATTAACTTCATAAAATCAATATTGAAAGAAAATGTATATCCAGAGAATTTTATAAAAGAAACACTGACAGAAATTGAAGATTGTCACACACCCCAGAGTGAAGACATACAACCTACACAAACTACAGATGCTGTAACAAACATTATACCCTATGTTCCTCGACTATATGAATAGATCAAACGGATCTGCAACAGGTATAATGTTAGAACAAAATCACAACCAATACTTCGCGTTCAATACTGGCATATACTAAACCAACTAACATACCAGACAACAGAAAGAATCCCAAATCCCTTGTTCGTTTGGTCAAAAACAAATCGGTGAAACATTGAGGTCTGTGGAAGTGCGAAAGAGTGAACACCAAATGTATATCCAAATTATCAGGGTACATTCTCACTACCGATGGAGAAATGAAAACAAGATAGAGCAATGGTAGAGAACGAAAATTGGAATCTGCTTTCATCACGCTGTCTGAGGAAAGTTGTATATATGTTCAACTATCATACTGACTTACTGTATCTGCTCCAACTTTCACAAAAAATGGGAGAAAAGAAAAAACCAAACTATAATAGGGGAGAATATGAAAAAAACAGTGGCGAAAGAGATTTATATGGATGCCCAGAGTGTAACCCAACAGGTGATGTTAAACTATGGAAAACTACAAAGAAAAAAGCTGAATATCCAAGTTGACTGAAGACAATGGACAGGAAATTGAAGGAACCTATGAAATAGCCAAAGAAATTAATAACTAGTTTGCTAATATCGTGAGTTCATTGAATATAACTTCTCTGAGTCAGAGTGTCTCTGCACCAAACAGCTCCCCAAACTCATCACTGCATCCGAGAAAGGTATCCAAAGATGAAAAATTAAAAATAATGAAATCGCTTAGTGAACGAATTGTTCGAAAGATGATTTGAAATCGCTTAACTTGAATGCAGCACCTGGTTATGACAAAATCAAACTACACCTCGTAAAAAAATTTGAACTTCTGTTAGCTCCAGCACTAGCAGCAATGATAAACCTCAGACAAAGTGCAATAAAATTCAATGGAAGTAGTGAATAATAAATATATTATGCCTATACACATTCGCACTCGATTCATCTAGCAGCATTTTGGGGACAAGCTAGGCAACAGAACCTATATAAACTTCAAGTGGAGCGAAATAAAATCATCAATTTGTTCAATCTTCCACATCGTACCAAAACGCTTTACAGAAATCTTGAATTACTGAGTTGAAATTATCTACAAAATTAAAAATAAAGAGATTAAGACAGAAATCAACCTACCCCAAAAATGTGACATTCATCATTACAATACTAGAACCAATCAACACTTCTACCTACTACCATGAACAACAAAAATCCAGATCTTCAGCAGATCTTCCAAAAATTCTACAGAGGAGTGAAATATTGTGAATACGTTTTCAAATCGGGAATGGATTTCGTTTCCAAAATGTGAACAGAGAATAATTTTCGAATATACCTTGTATTTTTGTGATAGGGAAATTTACCTAAGGCGAGATGTTGCTGACTAATACGTCGTATTTCATTTGAAAGGAAGTTTTCTTAATTAACGCAGAAACTTCTCGGGGCAAATTAGAAATATGTCCTTCCACACTTGTATAGTTTTCCATATTAATCCTCGATTTTTTTCAAATTGTGGTAGGTTCATAATTCAAAAAACAACGAGGGTTTCATGACCACAAAATGAAAACTTTCAAACAGTTCCTTTGTATAAGTTCTTCTCGAAAAAACGAGAGTGGTGTGAGGCTTGCAGTCATTCCATATCAACCCCACTAGACTGGAAGACTTAGAAAAATTCTCTGAAATGAAAATAGAAGAATTGCTTATGAAATCTTCCAAGAATGGAACAACTCTTATGTAATCCATAAGAGATACCGATTGCAACAAAAAGTGCATTTTTCAATTTTTCGAGCTATATAAAATTGGTTCGACGAGCATTATACTCACATTAGATGCAGAATAACAGAAAAAACATTGGCCCAGCACATTATCCCAATGAAAATCACAAGATCAGTGAAAGAAATTTGAGACTGATCAAGAATATACTTGGCAATAAGTTTCTCGGTGTATTCGAGAGTATTCGAGCAGCTAAATGAGTAGTAGTAAGGGTCCATTCCATTCAGCCCGCTCTTCAATCAAATTCTAATCAAGATTAATTTTGTCATGAAGTTTTCCCATATTCTTATATGTAATATCACATCTAGTTTTTGAGTTCAGTTTCACATTCTCCTCAAGATTCTAATTCAGTTACCGAAACCCTCATCCGAGTAATTTTCTGGTGTCAGGTAATTGAATTTTATCAAAAGTTCTTACTTTTACACAAATTTCGTTCATCACAGACAACAATTCTGACATTCATTCAGGGCATATATTTCAGTGCTGATTGAATAGAAAGAAACTGAAGGTATACAGAAATTAAAATAAAATGATATGAACATGCAGATTTTAATGAGCGTGATGTATTCTTGTTCTAAGTTACCATTTGAATATTTGATATTATGAGCAGCAGTGACCAGAGCATTTAAATATAGCCCCACACATTTTCCAACTCAATTTGTCTCACCCTTCTATCTGTACCGTCCAGTCGAATGCTTTCCAAAGTCATTTTTTTGGCATCGGTCCAGTAAAGCCTTTGGTTAGATTGATCTAGAGCTAAACCATTAGGCCAATGAATGTCAGTGGATATGAATGCTCTATCGTTCGTACCATCCATCAGAGAATACCCAATCCTGGATGGTTTCTGCCAATCACTCCAGTACATATCCCTACAACGTGATTTTTTATCAAATATTTTCAATGAACAATTTGTTCAGGCCAGCTCAACTCAACGAACTGTACGTTGACGGACTAACACCTATCAGAAAACAACTACCTGTCGGATGTAATCCATTGCCCTTCATGGTATAAGCCATGGGAGTAGTTGTTTTCTGACAGGTGTTGTTAGTCTGTCAACCTAGAGTATAGGTGTGAAAATTGAAAAATGAAACAAATTTTGGTAGAAATCTATATGTGCGTCACCTTTCAACGAATGCCTGACCTTGGAAGAATTTTTTAGTGAAATCCATAGTTGCTCCATCTTCAACAATACATTTTGAAAGGGAAATTCCAGTTAATTTTTGTCATAGTTCCTATACTGTATTTCGCTAGCACTGTTTATAGTGACATAGCATTGTTTATCTTAGCATTGTATATAGACTATATGTACAAAAATAATTGCATCCTATACGGACTACCTACTAGACTAACGATAATCATTTTTTTAGATTTCATAGTATGATCACCTTATGGACTTATCATTGGAGGACGATAGGGGCGAAATGGTAATAGGGATGGCAGCACCATCGAATGGATGCAAACGTTTAATGAGATTGAGAATCGCTTGATTTCGTAACACCTGACTGACATGCTTGTAACAGGACCGGGAATCGATCATTTCATCATTTTACTGTCTCCCACTTGAATTATAAGATTCCGTGAGTGCATCGGATAATTTGAGAGTGTGCTATTGACAAGGCTGTGTGGGATTTTTTAATTATCATTACTGTTCAAAATTCAGGATTGATATTGATGATGATATTTATGTGAAAGGAATTTCAAATGGGAATATTGTTTGACACTAATGTGTGGCTGATTTGAAGGTTAACAAACTGTTTCCAGAGTTATTTAACGAAGGTGGAACTCGACCAAATAAACGCATTTTCAACATAAAAAAACTCCGATCCTCTTTTAGAAAATAATCTTATGATAGCGAATACAACTTGCAAGTCAGCAGAGGTTGGGGTGTAGGTACAGAGGTAAATTGCCAATCAATGTTACTGGTTGGGGTATACAGAGATCAAAAATAAACATATCACAACCTGTTAGAATTTTGGCCGATCTTAATGTTCTATTCGCCATCTGGTCGACTTTTTTCTGAGAAAACATTCATATCGTCCAGTATTACCTTAGAATACTCGACCTGCAAGAATGTTTGCCAATCCGCAGGATTATTCACCATCAAGTTTATTTGCTCACTTTCAGCTCAATTATTATTGTGGATCACATATCAACTGTTCATTCTTGTGTAATGCTGAGCATTTTAAGTGAACTCAATATAAGTATTCGCACCTTGTATATGAAAGCTTCATATACAATGTATCAAAATTCATTTGAGAATTCCTCTCACGAAACACCCAATGAAAGAAGTCTTTGTTTCAGTCTAGACGAGATATGAGATTTCAATGTGTGAACTTTCTGATAGACAATACATCGCCTTCGCGTGGGATCAGCCGAAGGACAGCGCTGTGTGGGCGGCAGGCTCTAGAAAATGCATTATTGCAAATTAAGTAAGAAGAGTCGCTCTTGGTAGTTGATCCGGAGACACGGATAGGAGTCGAACAAGAAAAAGTTCGAAGGGAAAAAAACTCGCAAACGTGAGGGGACGCCCTTTCAAGGCTTGTCCCCTGTCAAAATTATGTGGGTGCGTTTCATTACGAGAAACTAATTACGGTCGGAAAAATCGGGAAAATAAATAACGTCAAATTGATTCGTGTGCAAAGTGCCCATATCTTGGTGAAACCAGAAATCTATGGAATGAAATGGAAACAGCCATGCAAGATAGACAGAAGACTTGGTATGTTGATTTTTATGTGTGTTAACGTAAATAACCATTTTATTCACTTTTGGGAAGAGGAGCCATCATTGATTTTATATCTGCTGTTTGAATCACAAGTTGAGAAATCTTTCTGACTCTCTCTCTGACATCGAGTAGTTAATGAGATGGGCCATAGGGCGGCCTATAATATACATTTAGCCAGTAGGGCATTTATAGATATAACTACATCAGATTTCTGTTCTCTGAGTACACATTTTTCTGTTTGTGGAGTTTTCATTGTTCTTATACATAGAGAAGACCATTGCCGGTCTCAGTTCATTTTTCAATATTTTGATTAAACTAAATAGTACGATAAATGTCTTTTTTTTTGTTATAAATTGTTTTCACTGCATATTTCTTTTGTTATACATTTTTTTTCTAATCTATTTTGTAAGTTCCTATTTTCATTTCGTTGCTAATATATTGCATGAAGTTATTAGAGGATTTCATTTCCTACAAGCCGCCCCTATTTTCAGATTTCAGAGTATACGAGGATGCAGAAATTAAACCCTAGGTTTCTCACTAAAGACCCTTTCTTCGTGCAAAGGGCCGAATTCATGTCCCTTTCGGAAATAGCCTTAACATCCAAAATTTGACGTAGAATTACCCTCCTCGTCTGGTGACAGCAACTGCTTAATGAATTCAGAAACCTTTTGCCATTATTACAACTAGTGACGTGCGGAGGGATTGTTATCTGTTTTAATTCGTTTTTGTGGACACGAGGTTCATGTGAAGCTAAGGAAAATATAAGGAAGTGCATACAGAATAACAATAACTCTCGCAGCAGTTACAGTCGTTTATAAGAGCTTTTATTTGCTGTTTCCCATGTGGTTTTTGAATAACTCTGATTTTCGTTGATTGAGTTTTATAATAATCTTTTTTGGCTTTTTTGAAAAGTTTTTATAGATTTTTCTTATATTCAACATACTCTGATTTCAGAAGCTCATCAATGGGATCTTCTTTAAATTTAAAATACAAGTTAGTCGATTTTATAAGTGATTTTTGTTATCCATTTCCTCATTTTTTTCATTAAATTTGATCTTTATGAGCTCGGTACAATTTTTTATAGTATACTGTAATAATAAGATTAACTCATTTACTGTTGTGTTCAGATCATCAGAAGTGTAAATTTTGTTCTAGTTTACGTGTTTTGAATTCATTGAAAAGTTTGCTTGTGTCGATTCCTCAATAGTATTTTCCTGAGTCTAAAGGAGTAGGTTAGGTATATTACTTATATTCCAGTATTTAACAATATATAATAAATTATGGATCTGTTCAATCGAAATTCGTTCTGCTCACCTTGATAAACCATTTTTATAATCGACTACGAATTAATAATAATGCTATAGTGTAGCTAAATGTATAGGGAACATTGTCAAATATTTCAGTCGAAGAAATAAAGTTCAGAATCAATCAAATTTCAAGTACTGTTTCAATGTCATTATTTTGTAGTGGTTGGATTCTTTCTTTGTAGTTTTTTCGGGTTCTTAACCTACCACAATCTGAAAAAATCAGAATTTATATTGAACTCTATACAAGTTGTTGAAGGGCAGACTTTCAATCTACCTCAATAAGTTGCTGCGTTAATTTAAAAACGGAAGTGGATTCTGAAACCAAATCCGCTTACGGATACTTCAACGATACGTATTTATGTGAATATTAGTTCTTGTCTTTGTTGAGTGGGAACTTGGGTATTTTTGGTTAGTGAGATTTTTTTCTGCGAATAGTTGTTCTATTTTGCTTTTTGTATATATTTTTCAAGCATGCTATCTATTTTATTGAATTTTCATATGTTTGGTGTATAAATTGAGCAAGGAAATGTGCTTTGTATGTAACCCAGTGCCCGTCGTGCCATATAGGGAAAGAAGAAGCCGTTTAAGATGGACTCTCTTCATTTTTGTGAATGGAACAAGGCAGTGTCTAGAACCACGCTAACGTGGATCTTGGTTCAAAAATTCCTCCACGTGAAATGAAGGTAGTGACGTTAACGTTTCGCCTGGATCTTTCGCACTCGATTAATTACGCTAATTACCTACGCTTCCACCATCCATTTTGATCAATCCACGTTGATTTCACGTGGAAAATTACTTTTGTCTTATTGAATGTAAATATCAAATTATTTCTGGGAAATCAAGAAAACTGGATTCGTCGAGAATGTTCAAAGGATTTGAGGAATCCATCCATGAAGTGTGATCCCTGCCTCACATGATATGATTTTAAATATGTTGGTTTGATGAGAACTCCGAATATAAATTCATGGTATTGTAGATTTCATGTTTGTGTAATGAAAAATTATGTATCAGAAAAATGAATGGTAAGTTTATGAACTCAACTGGAATGAGAGGTAATGTAATCAACTATTTCAAATTAAGGTCTTTATGAACAAAAGATTTGTCTCACTTTCCATGTAATCACCCCCGTATAACTTCCGTAATTATGAAGATAGAACGATGAAACTACCCATGTAAGTTTGAGAAATTTATCACTCCAACTCAATATAGGCCGAAGTAAATATTGGAGTTGCTTGAAATGACATAAAATGCATGCCCTCAAACCTAAATTTCTTCACACTTTACGAATGGAAATATTGTTTGTGGGCACAAGGCAATTACCTGAATGACAGAAATCTCCTTAAAAATATATTAGTCAGTGATAAGGCGACTTTCACCACTAACGGTGTAGTATCTTCTCAGGATATTTGATATTATGCAGACCAAAATCTGCACTGGGTGGTGAATTGTCGAAATGAAATATCCCATGAAGTAAATGTGAGGTGTGGGATACTGAATGAAAGATTATTAGGGCCTTTCATTGTTGAAAGAAATCTGGATGGAGAACTATTCGTTCATTTTTTTCCTGGAAGAATTGCCTCTGAATGAGAGGAATGAATTAATTCTTCAGTGGGACGGTTCACCCGTTCACAATTATGGGACAAGCAGGGGACGGCTCAACAGAAACCTACTTAGGAAGTGGATTGTACCTTATAGCCCTCTCGTGATGTGGCCTCAACGTTCCCCTGATCTCACCCCTAAACTTCTTTTTATGGGGAACGTGAAAAAATGAAAAGTATAGGAATAGGAAAATCTCCGCGCGAGAATAATCGAGGCATCCCCGGAAGTTACACCTGGGAAACTGAGAAAAGTGGTTCTGAATAATAAAAAACGAATAGAGGAATGTATTCTCTTCAAGGGAGGACTCATAGAAGAAATAATTATTTGAATTCTGTGAAATCGAATCAATATAGAATTTTAGGTTTCTTCTATATCCTTTTCTCGTCATTGGTGATATTAATGGTACTTATTGAATTTTTCTCAACCCTGAAACTTCAGTATGTTGAATTGACTTCAATTATATTTTCTCAACTTTATAAAATTGTATCATTTTCGCAGTTATTTTCTTATTTCATTGAGTTACTCTTAAGGAGCAACAGTATCTATCACATCTTTCGTCAATGTACAGCCCTAAGAATTTTGTTGTTTGGCAATATTTTATAATTTTGTTTTCGAAAGCCAGATTCTCTCTGTTTGTGGTTCTATTTTTTGTTATTAACATTACTGAGGATTTTTCATGATTTAAACTCAATTTGTGATAATTTAGCCAAGAAGATAACAATTTCAGGTCATTAATCATGTCATCATATATTTTTTGGGTGTTACTAGAATAATAAAGTAGTGTTGTATCATCCGCGTATAATTTGATATTTCCTTTCAATAATAATTTTGAAGCAGAATTAATATAGATCAAAAATAAAACAGGGCCCAAAATAGAGCCTTGTGGAACTCCACAAGTGATAGTTAGTTAGTGAGCTGGGGTTTTTGTCTAGGTGAAAAAATTGTTTTCTATTAGACAGATAATTTTCGAACCATTTATGAATGATCCCTCGAATACCAATGCTTTCCAATTTTTTAAATAAAATTTTGTGGTCAACTGTGTCGAATGCCTTTCGCAAATCGAGAGATAATAGTCCACATTTCATGTCTCTATCCAGTTGTTGTTAGACATGACATCCATTACTGCAGACTCAGTATCACTCGATCTGCGAAAGCCATATTGACCTGAATACAAATATTTTGTTGATTCTAGATAATCTATTAATCTGTTGTTCATTACTTTTTCAATAATTTTGGAAAAGACGGGAAGAACCGAAATTGATCTATAATTATTCATATCACCTTGTTTACCTGATTTGAAAATAGGGGAAACACGTGCAATTTTACAGTTATTAGGAAAGATACCAGATTCGAATGATTTGTTGATTATTTCTTTCATAATTGGGGCTAATTCTGATCTTACATATTTGAGCGCATATACCGAAATTTTATCATATCCAGAAGCTCTATTAATGTCAAGGGTCGAAATTATGTCTTCGGTTTCTTCTTCACTTGTAGGTTTCAGGAACATTGAGGAAAAAACATTTTCTTCAGGAAATTCGTCATTGATTGGAGGGATAGCATCAGCAAGTTCTTTTGAAATGTGGGTGAAATGATCACAAAACAGTTCCGATATCTGATCAGGATCTTCTACCGTTTGGTCATCTTTAGTGATGATTGGTCCCATGATTTTAGTCTTTTCCGATCTATTATGCAAAATTTTGTTGATGGATTTCCACATTGATTTCGGAGGTGCATTTTCAAACTTTTTGCTGTAAAATTTTGTTTTTGCGTCTTTAATAGATTTTTTTACCAACTTGTAGTAGTTATACATTTTGATAAAATACTCATTTTGGGGACTCTTCTTCTTCTTCTTATAATGAAATTTATCTCTGGTTTTGATCATTCTACTAATTTCTTCTGTAAACCATGGTTTTGAATCCTCAAAAATTTTGATCTTTTTCAAAAAGGAACATTTCTCAAATATGTCTAAAAGATTGTTATAACATTTATCAACACAATCTGGAGACTGACGTATTGCTTCGGAAAAGCTATTCAGTTTGATTTTCAGCTTCTGGAAGTCAAATCTATGTACTCTTTCAATTTTGTACTTCAACTTCTTTCTATATACAGAGACAGATTCGATGATTCGCAGATGGTGGTCACTAATATTTGATTTAATTACTGAAATATTGATTTTTTGATTTGAATTTGTTATGACGTAATCTAGAAGCGTTTTTGTTTCATCAGTTTCTCTAGTAGGAATAGTGCTGTTACATACTGTAAAATTGTTCATGCTGCATATCTCATTGAGTTTTTCCGATCCAGAGTTTCTCTTGAGGTAATCAATGTTGAAATCACCAAATACAAAAACATTTCTACTGCCGTTATTGAAATTTTGAAGTTCGTTTTCCATAAATGCCAGAAAGTCGTTAATTTTCGTATTTTCAGATCGATAAACTCCACAGATAATGATATTTGGTGATTTGAGTTTCACAGCCACGAATGATACATCTAAATCAGAAGTTCTGACTACCTCATATTGAATGTTATCTTTGATGAATAATCCAACGCCGTCTCCACGTTGTTTTCGACAAGAAAATTCCGCAGAGAAACATGGAAAGTTGTGGTATTTCTTCTCTTCTTCTTTTACCCAGGTTTCAGTTATTATAACAATATCTGCCATAATATCATCTATGATTACTTCTAACTGGTCAATTTCGTTTTTCATTGATCGAGCATTGAGGAATAATATTGTCAGTTTCTTATGTGAACCACTTTTGTAATCAGAGAGTGAATTATATTTAGAAACGTTCATGTTATGATGCATGAAATCAATTTTGGAAATTTATTTGTGTAATATTTATTTTTTCAAAATATTTATATGATTCACATATATCTTTATCTTTTGTTAAAGGTTCTCTTAATATCACTCCAACTATTTTGACTTCTGGATTCCTCAATGATTTTTCTTCTATTTCATAATCTTTTCCGATCTGTTTCAATATTTCTCCTTTCAGTTTAATAGAGTCCTTTCACTATCGCAATTAATTTTGACATGCCCATTTTTCAAACCGTCTATTCTATTCACCTTCACTTTGAGTGATGCTGGATCCACTTTTCTCATCAGGTCGTGGATCGTTTGGTTTGTTTCCTGATTACATTTAGATTTTAATGAAATATGATGTCGTTGAGTGATAGTTGATAGGTGATCTTGTCCCACAGTGGATTTCAGGACATCAGAATAACTGGGTTTCAAAGAAGAAATTTGATTTTATAAGTCAGATATTTTGTTCAGTATTGTATTCAGATTATTCTCAGTAGCAGGTTCACTAATGAAGTTACTGAACACATCTCTGCATTGTTCACACATCCAAATGATGATTCCTTTCAAGGAGATGATTTTCTTCTTTTGACTGGGCGAAATTTTGGCGCAGCTTATGTGAAAAGAGTTTTTACACTTTCCTCCACATTCAATGAAATGTTCGTCTTTATCTTGGTTGCATTTGGCACAAAAACTTACACAATGTGATGAGCCGCAATTTTTCTTATCTTGAGTAGACGGAGGCGAATAATTTTGCATGAAATTTTGAAATCTTTGGTCTTCTGGATATTTAGGCAGATTATAGGGACGACTTTTTCCATCAGAACTGTCGCTATTCTTTGTACCTGCCTGCGATGGATGGTCCTTTTTATAATTAATTCGAATCATTGAATTTAATTTCGAAATTGTTCACTGGACTAACTTTAAGATAATTGTCAGTTATGTCACTGTTGTTGTCAAATCAACTTGTATGTATTTCTTCTATAAAATCCAACTTCTTATGAACAGTATTATCTTCAACAGGTTTTATTTTATTTCTGATTTTCTCAATTTCAAGACTGTTTTCTTATTCGACTGACACTGACACTATTTCAATCATATAGAAATGTTGAAAAAGAAAGTCAGACCACTTCTAGGAATATTATTTAGGATTCGACAGTTCCTTCCTAAAAAATATTTATTTCTGTTTGATATATTCAAATCTCCAGTATTCGATTTCAATTTCGGGTACAGCCAATACATCGATATTGAATCCTTTCGAAAGACTACAAAATAAAATTATAAAGTGTATATTCAAATTACTATATCTTGAACCAACATCAAATTTATATAAACCACATGATCTTTTGAATATTCAATCTGCTTTTCAATTGAAAATTTGTTGTGTTATACATTCAGTTAGAAAAAAAATCAAACATTCAACTCTGAACTTTAGTGAAATTAGTACCATTCATGATCATAATACGAGACAAACCAAACAATTAATTGTTGAACCTTATCGTTCTAAATTTGGAGAGGAATCAATATATTATTTTGGTGTTAAAAACTACAGTTATCTTCCAGAAAGACTGAAATTGATTCCGAAAATAACAAAATTCAAATTGAAATTCAAATTGAAAAAATGTTTGCTCTCTAATTGAAATTCTGATCTCCATACATAATTGAAAATTTTTGATTGCGGTTTTTAATTATTCTCTTTATTTATACAACTTTCATTGTTATTCTAACATAATGTAATTGTTTGTTTGTATTGTACACTGTTTTACTTGGTAAGCAAATAATTTAGTTGATTACGATTGATTTTTATCCCTGCTATAAACTTTGTAGTTTCTTGGGATTAATAAAGATTATTATTATTATCATCAATTATTTTTCCGGATAATCAAGCAGACAAATTTTTTAATTAAAATCAGATATTTTTGTTACAAGAGTTGTTGATTATAGAAAAAATATATGACAAGTGAAATCAACATCTATGAACTATATCTTGTTATACATATGTTGAATGTTTCAAAATAATTTCGAAACATGAACGTCCGAAAAAAGTCGATTGTTAAACCAAATGACTTTTTAGAATTAAAATAATAATCTTATTATGATGATAGAATTTATTTTAACGTACGAAACGTCAAGTAAGAAATCAAATTCAATTTTAATTGAAAAATGGGGATTTCTGATTGTTGTAGAATTATTATTTCAAAGCTTGTTGTCTACAGTTCCGTGGCGACTGGCGGTCGGTGTCAAGCACGTGGGTCAACACTTTTGAACCGTTAAGTGAATTCTCAATATTCTCATCAGCCCTCGATAATTACGGAAGTTACGAGGGTGCCTCCATGAGAAGTGAGACAAATTTGCATTTTTCAGGGCTGGAATTTTTTCAGGAAAAAGGTGTAACTATAGAAATTTGTGAGTCCTAATCACGAATCTAAAGGAATTTTCAGTCTATTTTGCGCCCTAGTATGATTAACCGTAAAAATGGGTAGTTGGATGTACTGATACAACGTGTTCCATTCGAGCGGAATTGTTTTTTAATTAATGGCGCAACTTTTCGGTGTAGATTGAAGATCTGCCCTTCTACACTTGTCTAGATTCCAATATTAGCTCTAATTTTTTTTTTTAGATTGTGATGGGTTGAGAACCCAAAAAATCTATGAAAAAACAATTCATTTTGTGCTCAGGAAAAAACGCGAATTTGCATCTGGAGTCATTTGACCTAGCCAAGGTCATCTCAATTTCTATACTGGTTTCTCGAGTTGTATTAGGGTTCTTTACAGTCCTTTGAAAACCACATTCTTTTAAAAGTGTGCCATTGATTGATTCTTTCACCTGGCAACTCGATGTTTGAATCGGTTTGAGAAATACAAAAATTGTTGAAATCTTACAACAAACTAAAAATAATTCAAAAAGTATATGAATCCCCATCAAGTAAGTTACTGTTGACACAGTATAGAATGAATAAACGATGAGACTGAAACCTTTGTTGTGGAAGTTAAGACTATTTCTGAAGTTCAATCACCCTCAAACCAAAATAAAAATGGTAGCATCTTCGAGAGAAGAAAAATGATACTGAATCTTAAGACTGCGGTTAGTTAATTTACATCTCACAATCTGAAGTGGTGCAGGCAAGCACAACTTGCAAAGTTTTCTCTTGTCCGACCAGGAGTTCGTCTTTTAGATATTTTATCAACGTCTCAACATTCTATCAAATGTGAAAGGTCATTTGCCACCATTTATATTATCTTTGAATTTTTCTATTTCTAGACTACAAAATGCATCGAGCAGCCTCGTATTATGCATTTTCTTGATCATTATCAGATCACTTTCACAAAAAAAATGCAAGGCATTGATCGTACTGGTATTGACCAAAACTTTCAAATTCTATATGCCCAAATATATATTGATTTTCAAAAATACATAAACCTAGAAAATCGATACGACCAAAGTCTCAGCGATAAATTCTCCTTCATGTAATATTGCTAGATGTTTGACGAAATTATTTGAAACATCCTAACTGACCAACGATACGAGTGGGAAAAATTCACAAAGTTGAAAAAAATAAGATATTATATTAGAAGAAGGTCGATTATTAAAATGATTCGATGTGATTCCTTTATTTCCAAGCGTCTCGACACCAGAGGCTTCGAAGGATCTTCTGAAATCGCAAAGTTTAAAAAATGACAGTATTGAACGATACATTCAACGCACCAAGCTTTGTAGAGACAAAGAATATTTACATATACACGAACAAGAAGCGCATCTGACAATTCGACAAATACACCCTGAATGCGCATGTCTACCAGCAGTGTCAGCATTTTGCAGTCGGTCAGTCATATCAACAAACAAGTACTGGTGTTTCTTGTCGAGTAATTCACTGGATTACTGTTTTTTCCTGGCAGTCATGCGTAGTCGCAACAAAAATAGTTTGGAGGTCATGAAATATGGTAGTGGTGGGGACCACAGGAATAGCGGCTGTGTAGCGGCAAGTGACGCTTCTTGTTCGTTATACGTAAATCTTCTTTGGTAGAGATCAAAATGGTTTTCAAAACAGGTTCCTTTCATGCGCAGCACGAAGGGACGGCCATGGGTAACCTATATATTGTCTCCATTCATGCCGAACCTGTTCTACATGCAATATTTTTCGTGCAACCGTGAAAGTTGAATTCAAATAAACTTTATTTCTTTTCGAAAAGGACAGCGTTTCAACGCTGATAGAGAATAGCAAATTTATGGCGTCAATATCACACATTGTTTTTATGGAAATGAAATATTTGGAAATACAATCGTTCAGTTTTCCAGCAGTTACTCTGAGCAACGTCTGTAATTTTTTTGCAGGTCGTCAACTTGGGTAACGACCGGCAGAATTTATTATTTGCGGCCTCTGTTGCGGTTTGTAAATCTTCGACTTTTCCATAGGTGAGAGTTGTTAATGTAATCCTATATGAACTCCGTTACGCTGGAGAACTTGAACAAATTTCGATATAGAACGTCTTAAGAATCACAATTCTTGGTGATCCAAAAAAAAAATAGAGAAGTTGTAACAATGAATATATGAAAACGTTATGTAAATACTATGCACGCATAAGATACGGAAGGGTAGGAAAGTCCAGTGTCGCAAGCTCTGGCAATGATCCTAAAATTAGTGAAAGTGATCTGAAAATGATCAAGTGCATAATACGAGGCTGCTCGATGCATATTCCGAAGTCTAGAAATAGAAAAATTTAAAAATAATATTAAAGGTGGCAAAGAATGAAAACTCTGCAAGTAGTGCTTGCCTGCACCACCTTAGATTGTGAGATGTAAATTAACTAACCCTAGTCTTAAGATTCAGTCTCAATTTTCCTTTCCCGATGATGCCAACCTTGTTAGCAAAACGCGCGTTAAGTGCAAGTAATATCAGTTTGGTGTTAGGGTAATTGAGCTCTAGGAAATGTCGTAAGTATAAATAAATGGGATCAAAGGTTTCATATAACAAATATATGAATTTTGATTTCAATCAGACTGATCGTGTTCAACTAATTAATATAATTCGGTAATTTGTCTCCCTAACTTTTCTGTAACAACGCAGAAAAAGAAATTGTCATTCAGAGCCCTTGGCAACTGCCATAAACTCTTCCTTTTTGTGAATGAATGAAACGTCTTTGTTTCATGTAGGTACACATATCAACAGAGTTTTTGCACTGAATATTCGATGTTACTTATTTTCATGGAAGTTATTTTTCGATTGACTTTGAAAGAGACAAAAATCAGTTTCCCATCGCAGAGAAATCGGTGATTTACCACTTGTCAATATTTACTGTTTTAATCGCAGAGGTATGTAACGCTTTGAAAGGATAGAAGGATATCAGGGTTCATTCGATTCTGTCACCTGGTGCTGGGTTTCACGAACATTGCGGAATTTATTTATCTTTGTTAACCTAGACGCAAAATTCAGTTGTACTTTGCGTTACAATAGTTTGAATTGTCACACAAGGAGCATCTTGATGTGAGTTGATTTGAATCAGACTGATATGTGTTCTTCACTACTGAAATAGTTTTTTTATTGTATATGAACTATTTCATCCGTATACACAGTGCGGACAAAATTCACGTAAAGAGGCTTGATTTCCAGTAGGTAATTTCAGTTCGAAACCTTTATAGGAAACCTTAAAAGTGTAACATTATTCGGCACCGAGAAAGCGATATCAATTCTTTTCGAATGGAAAAAGTATCTTATTTTACTTCGTTCGATAGGTCTTTCAACTTAAGGAGGTTCGATAGTCGGGACTTGGTGGGGGGTGAAAAAGAAGGACAGAGAAACGGAGCTCGAGCTGGCGAGAAAATATCTGGCAACGCTGTCCTGCGCCCGGTCTGAGAGCAGATGCGGCTTTTTTTGTAGCGTCAGTGTTACAATCCAAAAATTATTATTCGCGTATCGCGTAGTAAATGAATATGTCTCCTGAGAATACTAAAAATAGTTTTCGCTGGAAAGGCAAATTTGTTAAAGGAAAAGTGCACCGCGCAATGCAACAACGTGTCATTGTTGTTGTTGTTCTGAAATTGTTCGTTTCCGTTAACCAGCTGACGAACGTCAACCCTCAGAAGTCGAAACTTGTGCGAGCAATGGATCAACGAGGCCCTACCGTTTAACGTGCGATTACCCAGCACGGTGGCCCGGCGAGGAATGAATGGTAAAAGTAGATGTAGAAAAATGACAGATATTCCCATGTCAAATGTAAGAGGTAACAGGATTGTCTCGCTGAAATACATGGCCAAGCAAATGCAATGCCTACATTGCAAATAATTTTTATTATTACAAATTATCGAAGGAGAAACTCATCATGGTCTAGCATCTATTTTCTGCATACGCTGTCAAAAATGCCTGAAAGTGACAACAGTGAAAAGTGGAGAAGAATACAAAAATCCGTTACGAAGTATTGATCAATAAAAAGTTGGAACCTATCACTTGTTTTAATTACATTTCCTTCTTTCTAAAAAATATTCACATCTCATTAATTGATTGATGTCGACAATTTCTATTTACAACGCTGCGTTTTAAGTCAGAAGGGAACTCACAGAAAGGTTATGTTATTCGCAGAAAAAAAATTTGCATTGCGTTACGAAAAAAAAAAAGATTGACAAAAAATAAATTGTTGTGGACCTTGAAAACACAAAATAAACTGAAAGAATTCCGAAAGAACAACAATGAAATATGATTATGGCATATTAGCAAATATTCAACAGAAAACAACTACTTTCCGAGGTGATACCACGACGGCTATTGAAATACAACTGATGAGTGTGCATCTGGTTATATGATGGCACTGTGTAATGGGCTTCGCCCATTGCGTGCCCATTTTCTCTAATTGGTTTCATTATTAATATAATTTTCGGTGGAACACAGACGATTATCATCGTCTGTGAGAATCTACCCTGTACTGACGATGGTCAAAGACCCCAAAACCAGTATACAGGTAATTTCTCCATCTCAAATGTCAAGGCCAAAGCATTTGCAAATTCAGGTCTGTAGAAACTTTGCACAGATATTCTGAGTATTCATAAGTTGTAATTGAAGAACCGTCGGGGTATTATCTCTGGAAGTAGTGGTTCTCCGTTGAATATTTGCCATAATCCTATTGCAAAGGTGATTGCGCATTTGGATTAATCCAAACTCTTTGTGCACTATGTGTGATTTCTGAGCTTTGGGCTTAAAATGCCGCCCCTGAGGCGACCGACTCACCTACCTGACCCCTAGCGCCGGCCCTGGCTATTCGCGCCTCCGAGCAGTTGTTTGTTCCCTGCATTTTTCAATCTGCAGTCACGAAAAATGTATGAGAAATTGGACTTCTCCCATAAGAGCCCATGTTAAAATACCGGATTCCAACAACCATTTACTCAAAAAATCATTCGGTAAGAAATATAAAAAAAATCGTACATTAATCTATATTCATTGGGTAACTTGTGTACCAAGTTTCATTCGGTTCTGTGCATATGTCTGTAAGCGTATAACGTTTTTCTATATTCATTGTTACAACTTTTCTATTTATTTTTTTTTATCACCAAGGAATTGTGATTAATAAGACGTTCTATACGCAATTTCCATTTTAAATTATTTCAAAATTTGTTCAAGTTCTCCAGCGTAACGGAGTTCATATAGGATTACATTAACAACTCTCATCTTTTGGAAAAGTCGAAGAATCACAAACCGCAACAGAGACCGCAAATAATAAATTCTGCCGGCCGTAAGCCAAGTTGACGACCTGCAAAAAAATTACAGACGTTGCTCAGAGTAGCTGCCGGAAAACTGAACGATTGTATTTCCAAATATTTCATTTACATAGAAACACTGTGATATTGACGCCATAAATTTGCTTTTCTATATTAGCGTTGAAACGCTGTCCTTTTCGAAACGAAATAATGTTTATTTGAATCATATAACTTTTACGGTTGCACAAAAAATATTGCATGATGAACAGTTTCGCCATGAATGGAGACAATATATAGGTTACCCATGGTCGTCCCTTCGTGCTGTGCATGATGTTTGGAAAACCATTTTGATCGCTACAAAGCTTGGTGCGTTGAATGTATAGTTCAACATTGTTATTTTTCAAACTTTGCGATTTCAGGATATCTTTCAAAGCCTCTGGTATCGGGACGCTCGGAAATAAAGAAATAACAGCGCATTATACTAATAATCGACCTTCTTCTAATGTATTATCTTATTTTTTGTGAATTTTTCCTACTCGTATCGGTTGGCCAGTTAGGATGCTTCAAATAATTTCGTCAAACATCTAGCAATATTACATGAAGGCAAACTTATCGCTGATACTATTGGTCGCATCGATTTTACAGATTTATGTTTTATGTATTTTTGAAAAACAATATATATTTGGGCATGTTGGATTCGAAAGTTTTAGTCTCCTCTTCAATACCAGTACGATCAATGTCAATGCATTCTGAAGTCTAGAAATAGAAAAATTCAAAAATAATATTAATGGCGGGAAAGAACCTGTCCCATTCACTTGAATATTGAAAAGTGAATAGAATAATTCAAAGACGAAGTAATATCAGTTCGGTTTCAGGATGATTGAACTTCAGAAAAAGACTTAACTTTCACAACAAAGGTTTCAATCTCATCGTTTATCCATTTCATACTGTGACAACAATAACTTACTTATTATTTTTAATTTGTTTCGAAATTTCAACAATTTTTGTATTTTTTAAACCAATTCATACATCGAGTAGTCAGGTGCAATAATCAATCAATGGAACACTGTTAAAACAATGTGGTTTTCTTGAAAAAATCTCAAAGGTGACGAATTCATTTTCAGTATTGATAATACATCTCTCTAGAGATCATGCTCACCCCTCTTCAACGTTCAGTACTAGTCCTCTGGGTCTGTTCACATCTTTGTTGACCAAAACCGTACAGTGAGTTCCATGATTATTACACACTCCTATATGTGTTTTCTCGGCATCTGTGAAATAAATATTCCCTGTCAACCAATCGACAGCCAAATCTTCTGGTAAACCAAGTCCCGCGGTAATCAATACCTGAAAAAAAGATTGGTGGTCAAGCGTTCTATATGGCGTTGTCGTATATTCGATGGAAGCTATTTCACTGCTGGTTCAAATCGCGGTCGGGGCATAACTTTAATGGCTGCCTCGGTACGACAGGCAATTGTTGGTTGCATAGATACCTATTCTACTAGGTGGAATATCTTGATCCAATACACCGACCGACCTGGTAGCACTGTGGATTTTTTAGGGTCTACCTACAGTTGAAATAGCAAAGACACTACCGTAATAATCAATAAGAGTGCTTCGGTAGCCAAGATAATTGGCCGACCCTTGCCCGCACAAGGCTCTGCCTTCTGGGCGAACTTGTGAAAGTGTTCAACAGAGGGATAATATGGAAAAAAAATGTCAACAGGTTAGTGCAATTAAATTATTATCAATGGTATTGAGGATAGTCTGAAAGATCTAGAAATGGTTGGATCAGAGTCAGCAGAAAAATCGAAAATATGCAGCTTACTGTTGAATGGTTCACAGAAATAATGGAGTCTTGAATTCAAATGCAATCTCAATAGTGATGAATGGTAATACTTATTTTCTCTGAAAAAAATTCAGCGGCGATTATATTTGATGAAGTGATTCAGTTTTCATGATTTTTGTTCTTTGAGGTGGTTGATTTTGTATCGTCCATCTGTCAAAAAAGAAACTACTACATTGGTAAATACTACGAAGAGCAATATATTGCATGGGGAAGAATAAAATACGATTTGAGGTGTTACGTTGGAAAGATCGAGTCAGTTGATTAATTTTCAGGAACTTACTTCTCGTTTTGATCCATCCTCAGTGGTCCTCGCGATACTCTCGTGTTCGGCGAAAATGTCCGTCCAGTATATATGGTGACCGTCATAGTCCACGCCAACCACCTGCTTCAATTGCTTCGCTATCGGGAAATACAATTCTGAATCCAACGCGTAAGCTCTAATCTCGGATTTGGAACTGAACACCATCAGAGCTTCTCCGCCTACAGCTTTGCACGTTCTCTTGTCCTCTTTCAGCATGTATTTGTGGTCGCAGTAGCATTCGTATGAGCCTGGGAGGTTTCGGCATTTCTGGTCACAAATATCTGAAAATATTTCCGTATCGAGCGAAGGTGTTTACACAGGACACGTGGGGGACTACAGAAATATAAAAATTGTTGTTGACCTTATAGTTTTCTTGAGAGAAAAATATTGCGTACCGAGGTGAAAACCGAGGTAAACTATTTCTCGAGAAAGAAATGCTAATTCTTGCCGAGCGTTGTGTACTATTCCTCACAATTATTCGAAATAATTTCATTGAGTATTTTTAGGATTGGTTGCAACAAATTTCGTGTGTCAAGTACGATATTATGTTAACGTTTATTGATCCAAGAAACATGTAATATTTATAGATGAACAATTGAAAAAATTAATGAATATCATCATCATCAACAAAAACATATGATTGGTTTGTCGGTATTGAGTTTCGTCATTTCGCCAACATCTCAGTTGGCATTTTCAAGAATGTTACTGCTCCTACTCTGTGCTAGCAACTGTTGTTTGGAATACTTCTGCCAGTTCTTAAAGACTTGCTCGACTGTGAATTGTAGCCGTTATGATTCGTTCCAACCGTCGGGTCAATTACGGTTGTCGGACCGAATGACTTTCCAGGTAATAACGGTCGGCTTGGTTACTGTCGTCCTACATCCACCAAAGGACCACTTTCTGAACTGTTTTTTTTGTTGATGAGGGCCTTTCAGAAATTTGGTATGTTTTGAGAGTCGTCTCTTTTGTTGAATTCTCCATGCTTTTCTATTTCGATGGCTTCCCTAATTCACCGTGTTCTGAATTGGTTCACCTACGCTATTGCTGCCTCGAAATATATTTTGTGACCCCTCTGGTGGTGGTGCAATAGCATATGGACAAAACAAAAATCTTCCGCTTTCTTTCAACACCACCAACAGACGGGTCACAAAATAGATTCCGAGGCAGCAATAGCGCAGGTGAACCATTTCAGAACACGTCGAATAAGGGAAGCCATCAAGATATCAACAGAAGAGAGGACTCTCAAATCATACCAAAGGTCTGGAAGGCCCTCATCAACAAAAAGAAGAACAGTGCAGAGAGTGGTCCTTTGACGGATGAGACGCCACAAACCAGACAGACAGTTATTACCTAAAAAGTAATTAGTGTCGAAACTCAATACCGACAAACCAGCTCCCAGAATAACAACTTCTTTGACTCGAGAAAAATTTTATTTTTGCATTTCCCAAAAATTGTTTTTGTATTGTTCTTAAATTCTTCGTTCCGTTAACCAGCTGACGAACGTCAACCCTCAGCAGTCGAAACTTGTGCGAGCAATGAATTAACAAGACCTAACCCTTCAGCGTGTGATTACCCAGCACGGTGGCCTAGTGGGGATTTGAACCCCAGACTCCCGCTTGAAAGGCGGACGTACTAATCTCAGTAATCTCTACACTACCTAAACCCACTTTCACGACTGTTTTTGGTGTTCTGCCTTTTCTGTGAGAACCACTTGTCCTAGAGGTAGCAATAAGGTCTCAAATGAGAGATGAATAAATTTACATAAACTCTACTTCATATTATATCTGACGTGGGATGAGCATTTCAGAAGATATTTCACAAAATACGTGACCATTTCAAAAATATATCACTTTTTAGATAAATGGCCCATATTCGAAGAACTGTATTGTGGATACCAAAGCCTGTATAGAGCTCGCCCCAGTCGGAAATTGTAGTAAATTTAGTCAATTCTCAAAAAATGAAGGGTGACTCGCTCAGACCCTTCTTTCACGGACATATTGAACAAAAACTGAAGGAAGTCCCAAAAGTTCGTGTTGTTTTGGTTACATTGCCACTCGCACAGTAGTTTGGAAATTGCAAATCTGGCGTAGGTCCCAACAGAATATAAAAATTCAGACGAATCCCTTAGCATTTTTCAATTTACTGGACTATATAGAAACAGAGTGTTCTCGGCGTATGAACCGTTTTTTCGAAGAAGGTCAATTCACAATCCCCCGCCTTTTGAAGTGGTCAGAAAAGTTTGAAAATAATTTGTTACTTTCGCTCAGTGTCCAACAGCAAATTGATTTACTCCCCTTCAACGCCCTGAGCCCAGGCTACATATATTCAAAAAATATATCATATATATATATATATATATATATATGTTAGCATGAAGATTCTCACGGACGAAGTATGATGCGTTGTTTTTTTGGGTTTCATTCCGTGTTCTGTGGTTTTGATCCTCTGAAGGATAATTCTCACAACGTTTCGGCAAAGTCTCATTTGCCATCTTCTAGGTGATGTCTTGAGTTTCGATCAGTCGAGTTCGGAGATCGAAACTCAAGACATCACCTAGAAGATGGCAAATGAGACTTTGCCGAAACGTTGTGAGAATTATCCTTCAGAGGATCAAAACCACAGAACACGGAATGAAACTCGAGAAAACAACGCATCATATATATATATATATATATATATATATATATATATATATATATATATATATATATATATATATACATGTGCTGGCTGGAACTTCCGGTTGATCCGCGTCTGGAAAGATTTACTTGTCTACGTTTCGACTCCCATTTCGGAGCCATTTTCAAGACTTAGTGACCTTGCGTCTAGGTCTGAGTTGTCTCACTAGCTGGCTATCATCACTGGAGATCGAGGATAGAAGGTTGGTGGGATTTAAGGGTTCATTAGTAGTTATGGCAGGATCAGGTATCGGACGGTCGATGGGAGGTTCGAACGGATTGGGAACCAATACAGGCAGAGGACAAAATCAAATGGAAGAAGATGATCCCACTAGAGATCCCGGATAGGAAAGAGTCGAAAGAGGATCGAGTGATCTTTGCCCCAGAAAGCTTGGTCTGTTTTACGGACGGGTCCAAACTGAAGGAAGGAAAAGCCGGAGCAGGACTTTACTTGGGGAAGGAAGAGGAAAGCTATGCCTACGCGCTAGGTTCCTTGACCAACAGTTTCCCAAGCAGAGGTGTTTATGTTTGCTCTGACAGTCAGGCCGCAATTAGGGCTCTGAATGTAACCAGAACCAGGTCAAGACTGGTTCAGGAGTGCAGGGAAGCCCTGGAGTACCTCGCGACAGAAATGGAAATTACGCTAGTGTGGGTCCCGGACCATGCGGGGATCGAAGGCAACGAGCGGGCGGGCCAGCTAGCCAAGCAAGGAGCCGAACAATCCTACTACGGGTCCGAACCCGCACTCGGCATAACAAGGGGACTAGTAACAAGGGGACTAGTAACAAGGGGACTAGTAACAAGGGGACTAGTAACAACAGCACTAAACGAGTGGACCGTCGAAAGATTAGGTAAGGAGAGGGGAGGAATAGACGGCTGCAGGCAGTCTAAGCAGATGATATCGGGGTCCGACAGGGCAAGAACGACCAAGATAATGAGGCTAAGCCGCAAAGAATTGCGACTCTTAGTGGGAGTTCTAACCGGACACTGCGGCCTCATAAGATTCGAGGCAGACCCACTATGTGCGAAATGTGGATGAGAGGAAGACTCCTTCCACTTCCTTTGCGAATGTGGAATATACAGCAGGCTCAGACAAAACGTCTTCGAGGCCGCCACTATCAAGGAAGAGGAATTGCACTCTTTGCAATGGAAGGATATAGATAGATAGATAGATTGTTCATTTGACCACGTATGTATAAATACATTTGTAGCATGTCTAAAATAGAATAGGTTTCAGTTCAATGAATAGTGTGAACGACAAAATACAAAAAACAATACTGAAACAAAGTGCAAGAGACGAAATCGAAATACAGGTACATTCCAGTTTGAAGTTGCATAAATACAGATAGTCTGAAGACTCATTCCAGAACAATTTCTATGTTGTAAAAGGATTCGCGAATGAGATACTTTTTTAAGTTTTCCTTGAAATTATTATAAGATGAATTCTTATATATATATCAACCTTTATTAGGAGGTCGAAGAGGTTCAAACAGTTATCTGCCATTCAAATGATTATCGTATGTTCAATGAGTAACGTAAATAATGTGGATTGATAAAGATAATCATTTCTTTGTTTCAAATTGTATCTGCATAAATATAATTTGACGAATCGATTAGATGTACATGTAGTATGCCTTTGTGGATTGGTTATTATTTCGAAAAAATAACGTTATTTTATGAATCATACTTGAGAAATTACGAAATATGTCTTGAAAGCACTGCCTAGCCACCAGTGGAGATACAGCTATTTGCGGAAAGGCAAATATATCGTGAGGAGCTAAAAAATAAAATCTATGACGGTGTGAATACGAAATGAAAGTAGTGGTTCACAACAATGATCTTATATATTTTAGTTTCCATTTCTTCAAGAGTTTCAATTTTTTTTGCGAAATTTAATTGCATCTCAGTTCGTTATTGGTAGTGTGAAATTTTTTAAGGAAAAACTAGTTTTTTTTTTCGAGAAACAAGTTGATATAATGAAAAATGCTTAGTGTCACGAAATTGAAAATACTGAAGGAAGTTTGTGTCTGAGCTGTCGATTATGGGGAGGTACTCTTGGAAGAATTGCGTGTGTTAACGCTGAAAGATGACCTTACTCAAAGTGTTAATTGTTTTTGAGAAGAATATGGAAGATGACTGAAATAAGTTGAATATTTTTTTATGCTCTTTTATATCCAATATGAATTTTTGGAATCGAATTGTGTAGATAAACTGTCGTGAGAATTTGCCCTTTGGTTATGTGTCGATCATAGTGATTTCAATATATTATTTCGAGTTGATGCGAGAAAAAACAGTATTTTTGTTGTTGTTTCAAGAAATTGGTACATAGGAGAGCTTGGTAGATGTGTCACCGTTCAACATGAAAGCTTGCCCTGAAGTTCATGGAAAAAGAATTAGTTATTGTTGTTTGTGTCTCGTTGTATAGAGGGACATAGTCATTGAGGAGAGCTTGGAAGAAGTGTTACGGGTTGACATGAAAGCTTACCCTGAAGTTGATGAAGATAATGTTGTTATGTTGAGTAAATAAGTTGAGACGTATATGGTATAATGAGTATATTTTAATAGTATTTTCTTGCAACTCGAAGTGATGAAAGGAAGAAATCGATCAATTGAACGACAGCTGCATAAAAATGCAGGGTTTTTTCTATTGTTTCGGTAGTTGAAACGTTCAGATTCGTCAAATGATAAAAAATTTCAGTAATGTAAATGTGTTACTTTATCATTGGGTCATTGAACATATTAGAAATGGAAAATATCTTTTCTGAAGAGAACTATCGATTTCTAACTTCATTAATACGGAAATGATCATCAAGCTTATATTTTTGTGATGATTGTTGATTATTTTTCGATTCAAAATAACTCGTGTCGGAAACAGAAAATCCGTATCGAAAAATATTTTACATTGGTTCGCCAAAAAGTTTTCACCCAACGACTTCATCGAAATATTTTCAAGGTCTAGGTTATGACACATGTCAAAGTAATCAATATATTATTTATTCTGGAGAAGGTGATTGCATTACAGAGTTCGAGTCGTGATTTTGAAAATATGTAGGTTATTGATATTACTGGTATGATCGCCGACTAATTTGTTTCTGAAGTCGTGATTGAAAATGAATGAATAGATAGTTATTCACCCAATAAGTGAATTTCGTCAACTTTCACTGCCATTATTTTTCTTTTCGTGTAAAATGTCTCCTCGTATCCAAAGAGATGCTACCACCCGAGAACAGAGGAGAGGCCAGCCTTTAGTTCAAATCTATGGACCACCTAATACGATCTCACAGAATCTGTGATGCTGTATGTAAAGGGACAGAGCCGGGACGGTTGATCAGCAGGCTCAATCCAACTTGACTATTTATGAACTTCAGTCAACGATTCGTTGAACAAAGTCTACTCTCAATGTCCAGTCCAGCGTTATAGGTCATTTGCAAACTAGACCGCATAACAATCCAGGAGGCTGAGGAGGAACGCCACATCAATGTCAGATCAATGCAATCCATTGAAAAATCCAGGGAGAAGCTGAACCAAGCAACCCAACCCATGAGCGTTGAATATTCTGACCAATGATGATGTCCATGTGAACATCCCGAGTTTGAAGCTGAAAGAGATCTGCCGTAATTCCGGTATTATTACACAAGCCCACATATCGAGCAAGCAGATTGCAACAGTCGGAATCAAAGGCAAGGGAGCGCTGTATCAGGTCTAGCCGTCGACAGTTGTTCAGTCCCTCACCTCCAAAATAAAGTCTTCTTCAAACAGTATATAGGAAGCCAGAACAGTTATGGAGATTTGAAGTTGTCCACTCCATTTAGTAATCAGGATGAAGTCGAGGAGGTCCATAAAAAAATGCAGTCGCCATCAGATGAGGTGAATTATTTCCCCAACCAGGGTGGCCAGAAGAGAGGATGAGGAAATGAAAAATGTAAAATCAGCACTATCTTGCTTAGAAGATAGGGCATCTTGGAGAAAATTTCAGGAGTGTGTCTAGGTTTCTAGCCATTTTCTGTTTGTTGGTATTTGTAAAATTATCTATTCTTCATAGTTCGAACGATGGAATCCATCGTTAATGATGGTGGCAAGAACCGGGGGGCATACGTCGTGTGAAAGGCCTTAATAAAAAACCTTCTTCGGAATCAGGTCGCGACATTGACTCAAATATACACATTCATTGCCATGGGTTAATGCACGTTCAATTGTTTTGGCAAACATCATATCCAGCAAATCGAATGTGTTTAATAAGTGTCGTGGCTCTGATGGGAGATTATTAATAAGTCTTTGAACGATTAAGACATCAAGGAATAAACAAAAATGTAGTCAGTAAAGCCATTCTGTCCTCGGGCATGTATATTCAGTGATGTTGAGTGTTTATTTTGTAAGTATAGGTTTATAATGAATGGTTGTCGTTTTGAGTGAATGTGTGAATCAATAAAGTTTGTATTTGTGTTTTCACCAACTGATGCCATCCTGGTTATCACAAAGACCATCTGAGCCAATTTAACCCCAAGGAAGGACCAAATTCCTACCTTACTTCCCGACAATATTATACCCATGTTAGTGAAATATTGTAAATATAACATCGGGAAACAAGTTACGTTCGGATTTATTCAATATGCCACTGCATTAATCTCCATAGTATTTATATTCGAAAATAATCACGTTATTCGTCTCATTCAACTTTGAAACTTCTCACTTTCACTCAAATGTACTCGCCGAATTGGGTGATTTCGTTGGAGTTGTGAATTGGAAAAGTGGTAGGAAAGGAATTTCCATGTGATATTTTCGTTCTCACATTCTCACTTTTTTTCTTGTGTTGAAATTATTATGTAGGAAAAAGGCAGGAACGAAATTTTGCTGTGATATTTTCGTTTATTATTTCCAACCTGAAAATTTAAATCCAGAGCCCCAGAAATATATCGCATGAAGAAATTGAAAGAATAATTTTCAAAAATCCCTTGGGATTGTGCTGGAAGTTATCAGAAAAGAGAGCAACAGGTGGAATATTAGTAAGATAGATTTGCCGACAAAACAACCTCCCCCCACCACTCGACCCTGTTCTTTATGACATCAACCTCCTCCCCACCCCTTCTGCCTCATATAGGCTGTACATAAAGAGGAGGACCCACACTCACACCGAGTCAGTCCTGATAGTCAGACGTGCCAAAATATCAAGAAAGATGTTCCGTTGCGGTAGATGTGAAAGAAGTTTCAGTCATTCGGACAACATGCGTCGTCATCAGGTGCAGTCTTGCAGGCCGGGTGATGGTGCCAGCCCTTCCGCGAAAAGGCCTAGGTTACAATCTCCAGATGAGCAATTGTGCGGTTGCTGTGATAAAATGATTGCCGCTGATCGTATGAACTCGCACCTCAGAACCTTGGAGCATAGAACAAATGCATGTACTCAGCTTGCCGATGGCGTGAAACTCATCACGAGCGTTTTCAAGAAAAGAATCGCCAGCTATAGAGTTGAAAGTAGTAATCAACATTCAGACTATCCATCATTCTTTGCTGAGTTGAAGGGGAAAATCGTAAATTTGATTTCTAATATGATGCAGATCCACACCGTAGTGGAAGTGAACATGGAAGTGTTTGGGCGATATATACTTCAAACCAGGGATTTAGCCGATGTGAAAATGTTCAACAGCCCCAATCAAATCATCGATCAATCAGACGATCTGGGGGCTATTTATGATACTTCCGCCGACGTGTTGGCCACTCAAGCTGAAGAGTTTCAAGAACGTAATTCGGGTATGTATTACATCAAACCTTGTATATATTTGTGTAGAACGCATTCAATTTCCGCAGGTTGGACTTTAGAAAAAATCATGTTCATCGAAGTGGACATTAATAAGTATAGTCCTCTCCGAGGATTCTCCCACATCAAACTCCCTCCATTCATTGATTCGAAGAGAGCTGTTGTGAATGTTAGAAATCAGGACCAGTGTTGTTTCGCGTGGGCAGTGACGTCGGCATTATATCCTGCACAGACAAGAATTTCGGAAGTTTCTTCATACCCGCATTTTTCGTCGGTACTGGATGTTACAGGTATAGATTTCCCAGTTCGGGGATAAAGAATTTATCAAGATTGGTTTCATTACAAATTTCGGCTCATGGTCATGAGGTGTATTTCTGTGGCGGGTGTTTGATGTATTTTTCCAATGAACAAAAATTATAACGACAACAATTGAATGATTGTAATCAAGTTGTCACCACTACTCCTACAACGCAAATCAAATTAGATAAATGTGGAAAAGCCGTTCCGGAAAATATACTTGAATTTGAAAATTTCGAAAGACAATTGAAAGTTCCATTTGTGGTATACGCCGATTTCGAATCTATTTTGAAGCCCTTGGATACATGTAAAGCGGATCCTACACGTTCTTTTATTGATAAATCGTTCATTCACGAACCGTACTCATTCGCCGCTTATCGAATTCATTGTTCATTCGATGATTCAATATCCAAATTCGAACTGTATCGTGGGGCAGATGCAGCAAAGGTATTCGTTTCCAGATTAGAGTCTGACCTAAGTACCATATATTATAGATATTTGAATCGCGTTGTACCGATGAAGCCATCAACGGAATTAGAAGAGAACGAATTCCTGACCGCCGAAACATGTGGCATATGTGAAAAACCATTCCAAATGTGTGATGTTAAAGTGAGAGATCATTGCCATCTTACTGGACAGAAAAGACGTGGTGCAGCGCATTCTCGCTGCAATTTGACTTTCAAATTACCTAATTTCATCCCAATAATATTCCATAATCTAAGCGGCTATGACAGTCACTTGTTCATCAAAGAGTTGTCCACTGATGAAAATAAACCTGATGTTATCGGCATAACAAAAGAAAATTATATTTCATTTTCCAAATCCCTTCTAATGGGCACCGCCGTCGATAAGTTCGGTAAAGTTCAGAAACAATTTTTGAAATTGGGATTTATTGATAGCTTTAGATTTATGTTGGCTTCACTGCAACAATTGGGCGATAGTTTGTCGAATGAACAATGTATCGAAACACGGAAATGTTTTCCGGGAAGTGATGAATTCCAGTTGATGAGGCAAAAGGGTGTTTTCCCATATAGTTTTTCAAATGACCCGGCTAAGTTGGACTGTTCTGAGCTACCATCGGAATTGGAATTTTACGATCATTTGAATGAAAAGCATATTTCATACAAGGATTATGAAAGAGCTAAACGTGTATGGAACTTGTTCAATTGCAACACACTCGGCGACTATTCAGATTTGTATTTGAAATCGGATGTGCTACTTTTGTGTGATGTATTCGAAAAGTTTGGCAATATTTGTCTGGATAAATACAAGTTGGACCCGGCACACTACTACACATCTCACGGTCATTCTTGGGATGCTATGCTCAAATATACGGGTGTTGAATTGGAATAACTCACGGACATTGACACGATCAAATTTTTCCAAAAAGGTTTCGTGGGGGTATCATCCAATGTTCTGAGCGGAAGCATATAGCCAATAATTGTTTTCTGCCTGTATTATAGATTTGATTTTAATTCATGAAAAAAAAAGAGTTAGTTGTTGTTACTGTCATTAAAAAAATATAGACGTCAGATTTCATAAAAAGAGCATTATTTTCGTTCTTCGACCACGGATTAATAATATAATTACAGGTAAACAGTAATATATGGTCCTTCGAGATATTCAAAAGAACAGCATTGTGAATTCACCATGAAAGGAAGTAAATCTGAAGTCATTTTGGGACGGAGCAAAAGAATACAAGAAAAAGAAGCTGGAATTGAAAACTCAACAAGAAATACTTGATTTGGAACTACCTTTGAAATTAGCGAACCTGGAGGACAGCGATGAAAGTGGAGAAGGTGAGTCAATGTCGATGCATGAATCTCAAAGGCCTAACATGGTAAAGTGGATGAACGGAGATGTTCCATGGAATAACAGGCTCGATAAAAGTGAGGACAAGCACTCGGTATTCACGATAAACGAAGACGACAAGGTAAGAAAACTTAAATCTATAAATAGTCAGAGGAATCAGGAAAAGTATTCTACCCCTACGAAGGATGATTACTTGTGCCGAATGACCCTTCCTCAAATGACAAAAATTTTGACCCGTCAGTCTCTACCGCGGGATCTTCCCTCTTTTGATGGAAATCCTGTAGATTGGCCAAATTTCATTAATAGTTATGAGAATTCCAATGCCATTTGCGGATTTTCTAATGAAGAAAACCAAGCAAGGTTGCAAATGTGTCTTAAAGGAAACGCAAGAAAAATAGTTCAATCTCTGCTAATTCTATCCCAAAACGTCGATAAAGTGTTATCTTTACTGAAAATTCGTTTCGGTCGCCCAGACTTTATAATAATGAGGCTCCTAGATAATATTAAGAAATATCCACGCATAAAAGAGGACAAACTTGAACTTTTCATTGAATTTGCAGATGAAATAAAAAACTTTGTAGCTACGATAGAGTCATCGAAAGAGGAAGAGCATTTACACAATACCATATTGTTGAATGAAATATTATCAAAACTTCCTACTTCCTATCAACTCTCATGGGTGGAACACATTTCCAAAATACCTAGACCAATATATGAAATGGTAGAATTCGTTAAATGGTTGGATGAAAAGGCAAATGCCGCTTGTCAGATTCAATCTCCAAAATTTGACATTCATAGTGAAACTCAAAATAGTGAATTTAAGAATTTCAAAAAATGCGTTTCCCTGACAACAGCGAAAAAGTCATGTCTTCGCTGCAAAAGGGATATTCATCCACTTACAGAGTGTTTGAAATTCCGAAGTTTTTCTGTGGATGAAAAATGGTCATTTATAACAAAAAATAAAGTATGTTTTTCTTGTTTATATCCGTTTCACAACATCAGACAATGTGAGAAAAGGAGGGTTTGCGGTGTGAATGAATGCAAAAAATCGCACCATGATTACACAAAGATCATTCGCCGGTCGCTGAAATGAGTTATCCATATGTACAGGATAAGATTTCATCTATGAAAAATGCTCAACCCAAAATATTGATTGGGCAGGACAACTGGCCTCTGCTGGTAAACAGAAATCTGATTACCGGGTCTTGGAATGGACCTGCAGTCAGTAAGACATTACTTGGATGGGTTCTGCATGGAAATCTTGATGGAAGTTTAGATCCACATTTCGTTTGTCATATTAGCAGCTCAACTGATATGAGAGAAAAGGATGATCTGGACCTCCTTCACGATTTGGTAAAAGACAATTGGAAGATTGAATCTCTCCAAGATATCTCTGGAAAGGTAATGTCTGTGGAAGATAAAAGGGCACAGAAAATTCTGGAGCCGAGAAGGGTAGGGAACAGATATGAAACAGGACTTCTGTGGAGAAAGGATAATGTCGTACTTCCGGAAAGTAAGGAAAATGCATTGGAAAGACTGAAATTCATTGAATAGAAAATGGCTAAAAATTAAAAATTTGGAGAACTCCATTGTGAAAAATTCCAAGACATGGGAAATAAAGGATACATACGAAAATTACCCAAGGCAGAAACTACTGAAGTCAGTGGTAAGACTTGATATCTGCCTCATTTCGGAGTCACGCACATCAACAAGTCAAATAAGCTCAGGATTGTCTTTGATGCTTCTTCCAAAAATCATGGAATAAGCCTAAATGACGAGCTACTCACGGGTCCTGACTCATATAACTCTTTGTACAAAATTCTTTTGAATTTTCGCATGAAAAAATATGCATTTACCTCGGACATCAAGGAAATGTTTTTGCAAGTAAAAGTCAGACCTGAGGACCGTTTTGCTCAACGTATCATTTGGCGTGAAATGGATAGAAGTATGGAGCCAAATGTATATGAACTCATGGTGGTATTTTTTGGTTCAAAGTGTGGACCATGCTTAGCTCAAGAAGCTAAAAAACGTAATGCCACTGACTTTCTGGACATGTTTCCAGAAGCGGCAGATGCCATCATAAATCATCATTACATGGATGATTATCTTGGATCTGCAGACACATTGAAAGAAGCTCAAGACCTCATACGCGATGTGATCCACGTCCATAAATCTGGAGGTTTCATCATATGCAACTGGATAGCCAATCACAACGATATTCTTCAAGGTATAGACGAATCACTTCTCTCTCCGGGAGGGAGATCTATTAAAAATGAAGAACAACTGGCTATGGAAAGAATACTGGGTATTTATTGAAATCCTGTCAATGACACATTCACATTCCAAACATAATTTCATAAAATCCATAGAGATATTTTGGAAAATAGACGACGACCAACAAAAAGAGAAATCTTGAAAGTAATCATGTCAATTTTGACCCTTTGGGATTTTTGGCAAACTTTTTAATATTGGGAAAAGTTTTACTACAAGAAATTTGGAAAAGTCAAATTGGGTGGGATGATGAAATTCCAAACTATTTAAATGAAGAATGGCAATTATGGACATCAGACTTATTGAAAATTGGTAAATTTAGTATCCCTCGACAATACTTCACAGTGAAACGACAAAACAGTGACATACAGTTGCATGTATTCTGTGACGCTTCTGAAATATGCTATGCATGTGTAGCCTATTTGAGAGTTCAACTGGACGATGACATCCAGACAAGTTTCATTAACGCCAAAACTAGAGTAGCTACATTGAGACCTCTTTCAATTCCACGACTAGAACTACAAGGTGCTCTCATAGGGCTCTTGATGAAAAATTTGAATTTGAATATCTCATCGGTCTTCTACTGGAGTGATTCAAAAATAGTTTTACACTGGATATGGTCAGAAGCTAGACGTTTTAAAGTATTTGTTGCCCAAAGAATAGGAGAAATACAAGACCTAACTAATGTAGCTGATTGGAAATATGTCAGTTCCAAAGAAAACGTGGCTGACGAAGCTACTAAAACAACGAAACAAAATTTCATTTTTTCTGATAGGCGGTGTAAATGGATGACAGGACCGGATTTCTTGATGTTACCTCAAGAGAATTGGCCGGAGGAAAATTTCAATCAAAATATAAATGATGATTATTCGGAAGGAAAACTCACTGAGTTTGTATTTGTACAATCCAGTTTGGAAGAAATAGAAGTTCCTGACCCAACTAGATTTTCGAAGTGGACAAGAATTCTACGCACAACAGCTTCATGCTACGGTTCATTGAAATTCTCAAAACGGGCAAGAGAGTGACGTCCGAACTGACAGTGGATGAATTATCCAAAGCTGAATCATCATTTTATCGAAAAATTCAGCTAGATTAATTCATAGAGGATATCAAACTCCTCAAAAACAAAAAGAATTTGAATAATAAAAGCCGTCTTTATTCTCTTTCATGTTATTTTTCCGAACAGGAGGGACTTCTGCGACTCAGAGGCAGATTAGACAGATCTTCGGAACTAAATACTGATGTGAAAAATCCTATCATATTGGATCCACAGCATAGAATGACGAAACTACTGATACAGTACCATCATGAAAATGTTCACCATCATGGACAAGAAATTGTCATCAATAATCTTCGTCAGAAGTTCTGGATACTAAGAGTAAGGCAAGCTGTGAGAAGTATCTGGAACAGTTGTCAACACTGTAAAAATGGAAGAGCTCTTCCACAGATACCGACAATGGGACAGTTGCCAAACTGCAGAATAGAGCCAACGATCAAACCATCTTCAAAAACTGGTGTTGATTACTTTGGGCCCCAAGAAGTGACTGTGAAGAAAAGCCGAGAAAAAAGATACGGGGTGATTTTCACCTGTATGACAACGAGAGTCGTTCATCTAGAACTTGCACATGATTTATCCACCAACTCTTTCCTGAATGTACCAGTCAATTCGGTTGTCGCAGACCGGATGAAATTTATAGTGACAACGGAAAAAATTCCAGAGGGGCTGATAGAGAACTGACACATCTTCTGGGTAACTTTGAACAGCATCACATAATGCAGTTCTGTTCCATGAGAAAAAGTTGAACGGTTTTTCAATCCCCCACCGCGCCACATATGGGTGGATGCTGGGAAAGGCTCATACAAAGCACAAAGAAAATTCTGAAAGAAGTTTTGAAGTCGCGTTATCCACAAGAGCATGTACCTTCTTCATCGAGTGTGAAAGCATTTTGAATTCACGGCCGTTGACTCGTGTTTCACTGGATTCACATGATGCAGAAGCATTGACTCCAAATCACTTTCTCATCGGACCTCCGCACGCTGCTCTCCCCTTCATGGAAACTGCTGATAAAGATTTGAACTTGTTGTCAAGTTACCGAGCAGCACAAAGAATGGCAGATTTATTCTGGCGAAGATGGACCCAAAAATACTTGCCGACCCTCATCAAAAGATCCAAGTGGTATGAAGATAAGAAAAACATCCAAATTGGCGATGTGGTTTTGCTGGTAGACCCGAATGAACCGAGGAATATTTGGCAAAAGAGCATCGCCGATGCTGTTTATCCTGCCAGAGATAATAAAATGAGAATTGTCGACGTGAAAACGAGCGGTGGTTGAATTTTACGACGATCAGTCTCAAAATTAATAGTTTTAGATGTAGTAGGAAGTTCGTAATTTTTTTGTGAGATAAAATTACTAGAAGGGAGAATGTTCGAGTAATAATTGCATGACTCTGTATATATTATAGATTTGATTTCAATTCATGAAAAAAAAGAGTTTGTTGTTGTTACTGTCATTAAAAAAATATAGACGTCAGATTTCATGAAAAGAGCATTATTTTCGTTCTTCGACCACGGATTAATAATATAATTACAGGTAAACAGTAATAGCCTGATTATGATGCTAACAAACCTACATCATTTATTGCTCATTTGAATGCTACTAATCTGTACGGTCATAGCATGTCGCAACCATTACCGACAGTTGGGTTCGCATGGTTATCTGATGAAGAAATTCTTCGGCTGGATATCACGAGTGTCTCGGATGGAAGTCCTAAGGAATATGTCTTGGAAGTTGATAATCATTATCCCGAAGAACTTCATGATGCGCATTCGGATTCGTCATTTTTAGTTGAAAGAGTCATCCCACCTGAATCGAAGTCCAATATTCCGAAATTAATACCTAATCTGAACGATAATGAAAAATATGTTGTTCATTATAGGACTCTGAGACAGGCAATAGAAAATGGTCCGATTGTGATGAGAACTCATAGAATTCTCTCATTCAATCAATCACCATCGCTGAAGAAATATGTTAATTTGAATACTCTTACGCGGAATCAAGCAACAACCGTTTCTCACAAAAATATATTTGAAACCAGAACATATGCGGTTTTTGGTAATACAATGGAAAATGTGGACAATAGAGGAGACTCGTGACTCATTGGGAGTCCATCACGAATAGTCCCGGTGTGAATGCTCTGGTAGCTCAACCAGATTTTGGAACACTTTCCATTTTCACAGAAGATTTTGTAGCTATCCATATGGGTGAAGTTAAAATCAACTATAATAAACCATTATATCTTGGCTTTAGTATTTTGGATTTATCTAAAACGGTGATATATGACCGGGGCAAAGGCATACCATATGAAATAAGTGGGTGATGAATTAAGGAAGGCAATGGGTGTTAAAAAATCGGTAATACAAAATAATATGTCAGTTGATGATTATAGAAAGATTGTGGAGGCGGGTCATGAAGAAATAGAATTTTATCGAACATGCCCGCAGCAGAATCTTCAATTATCCATCGAAGCATTAAGAAGTGTGGATCATCGTGAGACCGACTCTGATGATAGGCTAGATCTCCTCATAAAATTCTTGGAGGAACAATCAGACAATCAAGCCAATGAACTGTGAAATCTATACTTTTTCATTATATAGGAATGTATACTTTCTCGAATGCTTGTAAATTACTGCACATCATTAGGGTTCATTTTGTAATATTGAACTTTCAGAAATACATTTTTTACATTGAGAAGAAACTTTTAATTGTATGTGTGAATTTTTGTGATTGCAAGTGGTAACAGTATATTTATTCTGGATGGACGCTGCCTCAATCCCGTCCAGTCGTAACGTATTCAAGTTAATATTCGAGAAGGAGAAGGGGTGGTTCGCGCATGCGTGATGACATCTGTATCGCGGGGCATAACTGAATCAACATTTATAGAATAAGATAGGAGGGAAGGGAATGGACGCTGCCCCAGCCATCGCAGCGCCCTGTACATGCCAACCGAAAACTGTGCGTACTCCAAAAAGAAGGGGTGAGTTCAAGCTAACAAGTCAACAGATTCCATCGATGCAGTCCCACTGAGCAAAGAAATGTTGTCTCAATGTCGCTGCAAATGGTATATGGGATGTGTAATGTTGCTTCAGACTTTGCAGTGATGTTGCATTAACATGCCAGCAACGCCGTAACGGCCGCCATTGCAACGTCCATTTGTAATATTTCAAAAGTTATGTTAGGTGATGTTACCTAAGGATATTTCATACACCATTCAAATGAAAGGTTGAATCAACATTTCAATATGACATTCAAATAAAATTTATTTTGTCATGTTGCAGTTACATTTTAACTAGACGTTCCAGAAAATGTTCCTATATATTTCAAAAGTATATTCAAATCATCTTTCATTCAATATGTACCGGGGACCTCATAATCAGAACTTACAGCTACCATTCAGAGACATTTCAGAAGTATACTTGAATCAACTTCTTCTTGTGATTTTGCAAATACTCTGTAACTGAAAGTATACATACTGTTCAAAAGTTTACTAAATTATCTACATGATTTGGCAATATAATTAGAAGTTACAGATGTGCTCTATCAATCACATTGACAATAGAAAAATGCTTACAATAGGAATATAATTTCTCAAAATTGAACAGTAACTCAACACGAAATAGAAATCACTAGCCTTTGACTTTATACCTATAATGAAGAATACTGTTGTAGAGGCTAACAGGGTTTGTCGAGGGATAGTGAAATCAATTTGATTTCATGTTGTTTGGATGTTTTTATGAGTTCTGTGAAGAAAATTTATATTCTAAGGGCAATTTGTTACTTACTGAGATTCAAGAGTGGTGGAACTTTGTACAAAAGAACTCAAAAAAAGCAAATTCAAATAAAATAGTCCTAATATTTATTTATTGAACCGAAATAAAAACATCATTGCACATAAAATAACAAAAACATTATCAGCAGATAATAATTCAGTTCAATGAATAAATAGATGAATACTTATTTAATTTTGGATTTTTCAGTTTTTACATAAAGGTCCACTGAATACTTCGCTTCAGACCATTATACAAATACTAAAACATCAAAAAATATTATACATGTGCATCCATTAATTTTTTGAACTAAGACATATCGTCATATGTTCATATTGAATATTAATATCAAAGTAACATAAATATATCACGCACAATTTGGATATCAACTCATAAAATGGGTAACAAAACCAGATTACTTGCTGCTTTCTGAAGAGTCTAATATAATGTAAACTAGATAAAAAGAAGAACAGAACCTATTGTATACAGAATGAAAAAATGAAGAAATCCATTGATTTTTTTTGAAGAAGTCAGCTATTTATCTCCATTTCCTCTGTATCTTGTGGTGGCATGTTGGAACCATCCCTTCACCATCTTTTCAAATTGGTCATCTGTTAGGGTGGGGAAGTTTTCTTTTACGGCACCTGAAAATTTCAAAAGATTTCTTAGTACCAAAGTATTGGGAAAAAAGAAATAATTCAAAAAATATTTCAAGCATTCAATTAGGAATCGAAATCAGAATAATTATAGTGCCCTGACTTGCACCAACAAAGATTGTTCATGAGAGAAAAGGCGGTGAGAAATATTCTAAAACTAGTGTAACCTCTTCATTGCTCAATGATATTATTATTTATAGGAGGAAACATACTAAGGATAATGGGGCCCAATAACTGAGTAGCTTGAAAAGCTCCCACTTTTTTCCCCCAAACAGACAAAGCTATAAAAGGATGCTTCAATGGCATCATTTTATGAAGTTGAAATAATTCAGTTAATGAATATCAAAATCCCTAAAAAATATTTACATTAGTATGTGAAATTTATGAAAATAATATGTTTTTGGCAGTCCTGATTTGGATAATCAATTAATAAACTATATTTTATAGCAGCAGAGAAATTCTCTTTTCTATGAGGGTAAACTTGTACTATTTTCACAATTATGGAGTTGCTGAAAATATATAAATATATTACACAAATTTTTTATGTTTGGATGTATAATGCATAACTTCAAATAAAGGAGTCCTATTACATTCACCGATTGCGAAATTCCATATTTGGTCATTGGAAATAATTTCTGATTCATTGTCTACAGCATGAAAAAACCAGAAGTGACAGTTATCAGCTGTGATATTTCAAGTTATTGTATTTGGTATTCATGTTATATCTAAACCCCAGTGCAATCATGTTCTTTGAAAATAAATATTCTTGAAGGAAAAAGGTACGGAAAATCTATACAGGTCAAAAATGAACAAGTCTCATATAGCGGGTTGATGCAACAATACCTAATAACTGAGTCTAACCCGAAAACTAATAACTATGAGTTCAACACAAGCAAATCAATGATAAAGTTTTACAGTACTGAGAGCTTATCATCAGTTTTATAACTGCATAAACATAAACAATTCTTTCATTGAATGTGAGCGAGTTGAAGTTGAAACTGTAGATGCGATTCTGGTGGAACTTCTCAGGAAAACAATGATTTTTCAATTCCAATATTCGATTCTCCAAAACGAAGCAAGGGAATCAAAAATAATGTAAGGTTAGAGTTGATCCCCTTCCACAAGCTTTGATCATTGTTAAATTCAGGTGCATAAATGCCTTCTTTTTCATTACGCTACTTGATAATTTTTAACCGTGCCTTTTTCATTGTTACTTGATACTTAATTGAAGATGCATCAATATCCATCCACCTTTGGCTTAGTTATCAGGTATTGTTTCATAAGTCATTAGTTCAATTTTCAACCATGTGAGTTTGATGGAATCCGCATTGAGATTTATACATAAAACGAATGAACAAATATCTCTTACCTCTTTATTAGCGTCACCTTCCATAACTAGAACTACTTCTTGGAGTATGGTCACTTCTCACTTCACCTACCTCGCCAAGAATACAGAAAATTCCGTTTTCTCTCCGAACTCCGAAGAAATACCACATATACCACTCACCACTCACTGACACAGTAAAGGTTCTGATTCTGATACCTAACCTTATTTGCACCAATGGCTGCTTCAGTTCGAGAGTGTGCTGCTCCGGTGGTCCTATTGGTTCAACTTGACAAATGTCCCACTGAGCACAGAACCTTGCAAAACATTTCTGCAAATTACATATAGACGCCGATTGAAATGTTTCCTGGGGGAGTTACAGTAATATTACTGTGTTAGTTCAGTTGAAACATTGTGAGTTGTTCATTAAGGAAACATTTCATTAACTTGTGATTTGCTTTCCACTGAAATGTTTATGATTGAGGTTGCGGTGATGTTGTCAGATATGCCAATTGAAATATTGCACAACAATTTTTTTAGAAATATTGCTGTAAGTTAGTTATTTCTTTTTTCGAAATATTTCATAACTAAGTTACAGTGATATTGTTAAATACACAAATTTCGAAATATTGTCAATTACTTTCGTGGGTAACATTGCTGTGTAGATAATATTCTTTCCTGTTGAAACATTTCTATATGCATGGCGTTTCGTTTATCTTTCGAGAGATATCGAGAACTAAGTTTAAATGATAAAAATTTTTTTTCAAGAAACGTTACTAAAACTTGGCAAAGGTTTATTTTCCGAGGCAGATGGATTATCGATGGCCAGTGTGTGTGTCATGTCTGTGAGTTGAATGGGAGACGAGACGGTTTCATTTATGTCATTATGTCCTGCTTACACAAAAGGAAACTTCTTCGCCCAAACTCCATTATGATCCATGCAGATTTCCGATGTACGCTTGTTTCAGCATAAGTGCTTATTGTGCTTAATGTTTTCGTTTTGAGAATCTTCTGCGCTAGGTAACAAATTCTAGCTTGATTATTGGTTGAGAAATAACATTTGTCAAATTGAACCAATAGGACCACCGGAGCAGCACACTCTCGAACTGAAGCAGCCATTGGTGCAAATAAGGTTAGGTATCAGCAGCGTTGCCATCCCTACGTCTTTTTACGTAGATCTACGTACTTTGAGCCTTTTTTGAAAACCTACGAACTTCAGTCCCAGAATCTACGTACTTTTCACAAAATTGTACAAATTTGTAACATCTCATTCATTGGGCTGAATCATTTCCCGATTCCCGCCACATTCGCCAAAAAAACTCAATGAATTTCCCGTTTTATACTGACACTGACGCACACAGCGCATACTCGCCCCTCCACTCAACTCAACACATCACTTCTTCCATTTTAAAAGATGAAGTTCTGGCGTCACATTGCGGAAATCAGAAAGGGGGAATCATCCCAGATGTTTCCCTCTATTGACACAACTCTCCCAGAATTTATTAACATTGCCCACATAGCAGTGCAAATGTTGAGCGTCCTTTTTCCGCAATAAATTTAATGAAAACAAAAATTAGGAACAGACTCTCTACATACACTCAAACAGGGTTACTTTTCACAAAAAGTGGCTTACAAAAGAGCCGCGAGCCATCACAGGAACATCTGAAAAAATATAGGTAGAAATTCAATTTGCCTGATAACGAATAAAATTAAAAAGGTTCAAACTAAAGAACTCTGTTTTTCAATTCAAATCTCCCTTTGCTGAATACTCTTACGAGTGCGCCTAGAAGGTAGAGCTGGAAAGAGTCTGCTATAGTCGGGCTGTTCAAAAGATAGAATTCAAGGACGCGTGAATAGTGAATGCCTGCATCTATCTATTGCCTGCGCGGCGTAGCCACGCCTTCTAAACTGAAATAAATGAAGAACTGTTTACACTGTACTGTACTCATTTATTGTGCTTTGTATTTACGTGTGTTACGTTAATTAAATAATATGGATGGAAACACTCTTTCAACTCCAAGAAAAAGTTAAAAAAAAAAGATATTTAACTGTAAGGGAAAAGGTGTAATAATGAACACTTTTAAAAAAGCATCCCAAGAGTTTATGGAAGAGCAGGAAAATGCGACGTTTTTGTTGAGTGGTGTAAATCGGACTTGTAACATTGGGGAGAGGAACATTCAAAGGGTGCGTGCCGTTCACGTGATCATTCTATCTTTTCAGCGGCTACACTATAATTATCTTGGGTGCCGAAACTTAAAAAATATATATTGTTCTTCACAAAGAAAAATGACGTAAAAAATCAAGGAAACGTCGAGTTTCAATAATTGAAATTGTGATCACGAACACCAAGCATGGCCAAAAATCACTTTTTTTTCATATTTTTTGTAATTTTTTTTAAAGTCCTATCAATGTACACTTGACGAGATTTTTTACAGAGAAACTGATCTTGTTGGGATTCAATTTTACCTACCTTATCCCCTTCATATCACTCAAAAAAAAAGTACGTAGATCTACTAACTTTTGATGTGCAATTTTAGTATTTCTACGTAACTTTTTGAATCTGGTCTACGTCTTTTTCAAATTCTGGGTTGGCAACCCTGGGTATCAGAACCTTTATACTGTGTCACTTGTGTCAGTGAGTGTGAGTGGTATATGTGGTATTTCTTCGGAGGTCGGAGAGAAAACGGAAACCAAAATTTCAGAATTTTCTGTATTCTTGGCGAGGTAGGTGAAGTGAGAAGTGACCATACTCCAAGAAGTAGTTCTAGTTATGGAAGGTGACGCTAATAAAGAGGTAAGAGATATTTGTTCATTCGTTTTATGTATAAATCTCAATGCGGATTCCATCAAACTCACATGGTTGAAAATTGAACTAATGACTTATGAAACAATACCTGATAACTAAGCCAAAGGTGGATGGATATTGATGCATCTTCAATTAAGTATCAAGTAACAATGAAAAAGGCACGGTTAAAAATTATCAAGTAGCCTAATGAAAAAGAAGGCATTTATGCACCTAAATTTAACAATGATCAAAGCTTGTGGAAGGGGATCAACTCTAACCTTACATTATTTTTGATTCCCTTGCTTCGTTTTGGAGAATCGAATATTGGAATTGAAAAATCATTGTTTTCCTGAGAAGTTCCACCAGAATCGCATCTACAGTTTCAACTTCAACTCGCTCACATTCAATGAAAGAATCGTTTATGTTTATGCAGTTATAAAACTGATGATAAGCTCTCAGTACTGTAAAACTTTATCATTGATTTGCTTGTGTTGAACTCATAGTTATTAGTTTTCGGGTTAGACTCAGTTATTAGGTATTGTTGCATCAACCTGCTATATGAGACTTGTTCATTTTTGACCTGTATAGATTTTCCGTACCTTTCTCCTTCAAGAATATTTATTTTCAAAGAACATGATTGCACTGGGGTTTAGATATAACATGAATACCAAATACAATAACTTGAAATATCACAGCTGATAACTGTCACTTCTGGTTTTTTCATGCTGTAGACAATGAATCAGAAATTATTTCCAATGACCAAATATGGAATTTCGCAATCGGTGAATGTAATAGGACTCCTTTATTTGAAGTTATGCATTATACATCAAATCATAAAAAATTTGTGTAATATATTTATATATTTTCAGCAACTCCATAATTGTGAAAATAGTACAAGTGTACCCTCATAGAAAAGAGAATTTCTCTGCTGCTATAAAATATAGTTTATTAATTGATTATCCAAATCAGGACTGCCAAAAACATATTATTTTCATAAATTTCACATACTAATGTAAATATTTTTTAGGGATCCTGATATTCATTAACTGAATTATTTCAACTTCATAAAATGATGCCATTGAAGCACCCTTTTATAGCTTTGTCTGTTTGGGGGAAAAAAGTGGGAGCTTTTCAAGCTACTCAGTTATTGGGCCCCATTATCCTTACTCCTATAAATAATAATATCATTGAGCAATGAAGAGGTTACACTAGTTTTAGAATATTTCTCACCGCCTTTTCTCTCATGAACAATCTTTGTTGGTGCAAGTCAGGGCACTATTAATTATTCTGATTTCGATTCCTAATTGAATGCTTGAAATATTTTTTGAATTATTTCTTTTTTCCCAATACTTTGGTACTAAGAAATCTTTTGAAATTTTTAGGTGCCGTAAAAGAAAACTTCCCCACCCTAACAGATGACCAATTTGAAAAGATGGTGAAGGGATGGTTCCAACATGCCACCACAAGACACAGAGGAAATGGAGATAAATAGCTGACTTCTTCAAAAAAAATCAATGGATTTCTTCATTTTTTCATTCTGTATACAATAGGTTCTGTTCTTCTTTTTATCTAGTTTACATTATATTAGACTCTTCAGAAAGCAGCAAGTAATCTGATATTAATATTCAATATGAACATATGACGATATGTCTTAGTTCAAAAAATTAATGGGTGCACATGTATAATATTTTTTGATGTTTTAGTATTTGTATAATGGTCTGAAGCGAAGTATTCAGTGGACCTTTATGTAAAAACTGAAAAATCCAAAATTAAATAAGTATTCATCTATCTATTCATTGAAATGAATTATTATCTGCTGCTAATGTTTTTGTTATTTTATGTGCAATGATGTTTTTATTTCGGTTCAATAAATATATATTAGGACTATTTTATATGAATTTGCTTTTTTTGAGTTCTTTTGTACAAAGTTCCACCACTCTTGAATCTCAATAAGTAACGAATTGCCCTTAGAATATAAATTTTCTTCACAGAACTCATAAAAACATCCAAACAACATGAAATCAAATCGAATTCACTATCCCTCGACAAACCCTGTTAGCCTCTACAACAGTATTATTCATTATAGGTATAAAGTCAAAGGCTAGTGATTTCTATTTCGTGTTGAGTTACTGTTCAATTTTGAGAAATTATATTCCTATTGTAAGCATTTTTTTATTGTTAATTGATATATTGCCAAATCATGTAGATAATTTAGTAAACTTTTGAACAGTATGTATACTTTCAGTTACAGAGTATTTGCAAAATTACAAGAAGTTGATTCAAGTATACTTCTGAAATGTCTCTGAATGGTAGCTGTAAGTTCTGATTATGAGGTCCCCGGTACATATTGAATGAAAGATGATTTGAATATACTTTTGAAATATATAGGAACATTTTCTGGAACGTCTAGTTAAAATGTAACTGCAACATGACAAAATAAATTTTATTTGAATGTCATATTGAAATGTTGATTCAACCTTTCATTTGAATGGTGTATGAAATATCCTTAGGTAACATCACCTAACATAACTTTTGAAATATTACAAATGGACGTTGCAATGGCGGCCGTTACGGCGTTGCTGGCATGTTAATGCAACATCACTGCAAAGTCTGAAGCAACATTACACACCCCATTTATCATTTGCAGCAACATTGAGACAACATTTCTTTGCTCAGTGGGGTTATTTCTCAACCAATAATCAAGCTAGAATTTTTACCTAGCGTAGCGCAGAAGATTCTCAAAACGAAAACATTAAGCACAATAAGCACTTATGCTGAAACAAGCGTACATCGGAAATCTGCATGAATCATAATGGAGTTTGGGCGAAGAAGTTTCCTTTTGTGTAAGCAGGACATAATGACATAAATGAAACCGTCTCGTCTCCCATTCAACTCACAGACATGACACACACACTGGCCATCGATAATCCATCCGCCTCGGAAAATAAACCTTTGCCATGTTTTAGATTTCAAGCGATTAATTGGTTCTGAATTGCATCACTGAAAAGAAATAATTAAAAAATGTTTCGAATGGGCCAATAGACGCACGAATCCGTCAAACTAGCTCACTCAGCGATCTCAAGCTTGAGATGAGTACCTAATGTTATTTTGTAGCGGTAAATTTAAAAATCTATCCGATATTTTTCGCTAAATTTAGAAACATGCATTTTTAATATTCAACATACAGTATTGTCAAAATTTCATGACAGTAACGTTTCTTGAAAAAATTTTTTTATCATTTAAACTTAGTTCTGGATATCTCTCGAAAGATAATCGAAACGCCATGCATATAGAAATGTTTCAACAGGAAAGAATATTATCAACACAGCAATGTTACCCACGAAAGTAATTGACAATATTTCGAAATTTGTGTATTTAACAATATCACTGTAACTTAGTTATGAAATATTTCGAAAAAAGAAATAACTAACTTACAGCAATATTTCTAAAAAAATTGTTGTGCAATATTTCAATTGGCATATCTGACAACATCACCGCAACCTCAATCATAAACATTTCAGTGGAAAGCAAATCACAAGTTAATGAAATGTTTCCTTAATGAACAACTCACAATGTTTCAACTGAACTAACACAGTAATATTACTGTAACTCCCCCAGGAAACATTTCAATCGGCATCTATATGTAATTTGCAGAAATGTTTTGCAAGGTTCTGTGCTCAGTGGGGTGGAATTATCTGATTTCTGTGATTGCAAGTGGTAACAGTATACTTATTCTGGACGGACGCTGCCCCCAATCCCGTCCAGTCGTAACGTATTCAAGTTAATATTCGCGAAGCAGCAGGGCTGGTTCGCGCATGCGTGATGACATCTGTATCGCGGGGCGTGACTGAATCAGCATTTATAGAATAGGATAGGAGGGGGGGGGAATGACCGCTGCCCCAGCCATCGCAGCGCCCTGTGCACGCCAACCAAAAACTGTGCGTACTCCAAAGAGAGTGGGGTGAGTTCAAGCTAATAAGTCGACAGATTCCATCGATGAAGTGGAATTATCTGATTTTTGTGATTGCAAGTGGTAACAGTATACTTATTCTGGACGGACGCTGCCCCCAATCTCGTCCAGTCATAACGTATTCAAGTTAATATTCGCGAAGCAGGAGGGGTGGTTCGCACATGCATGATGACATCTGTATTGCGGGGCGTGACTGAATCAGCATTTATACGATAGGATAGGAGGGGAAAGAATGGACGCTGCCCCAGCCATCGCAGCGCCCTGTGCACGCCAACCAAAAACTGTGCGTACTCCAAAGAGAGGGGGTGAGTTCAAGCTAACAAGTCGACAGATTCCATCGATGAAGTAGAATTATCTGAGTCATACCCGTTTCCCAAGTCTATCGTGGCGTCTGAATCATATTCATCATCACTATTTGGTTGAGAATGACGTAGTGAAATTCGACGATGTCTGCGGGTTGTGCTGACTCCGTTCACTTGAACTGGGCCAGACATTACTTCATTGTCGGGTGGAGGGGTGATATCATTCGTAGAAGATGAAACTTCCTGAACCATGACTGCGCCCTGCTCAATGATGCTCATTATTCGTAGATTATTGTGAGAGTGATGAAAACCGTCCAGTCACAATGTATTTAAGTCAATATTGAAGAGAGGAGGGGTGGTTCGCACATGCGTGATGACATCTGTATTGCGGGGCGTGACTGAATCAGCATTTATAGAATAGGATTGGGGAGGTGAGAATGGACGCTGCCCCAGCTATCACAGCGCCCTGTGCACGCCAACGAAAAACTGTGCGTACTCCAGGAATAGTGGACAGGTGGGGATAGTAGCATGGGTGGAAATATACGTTGTCTCCAGCTAACACTTCAAAGGTTTGGTGTTGCTGCATTGGGAGCATGTGTGAATATATCGGATTTGGATGAGCATCCCACTACATGCGTAGCACCATACCGGATTCACTTGAGCATGGCGCACGGTGACGTGTATATCCACGTGCTCATACCATCCGCCATTGTTCTCGCGGATTGCGTAAAACCTATAGCACGTGAGGCATAGTTTTTCGCACTCTTCACGGTCAACATCGACGTTCACGTAGGATTCAGTGTAGCAGCATAGCTCTACAGGGTCCGCCAAAGTATCATCCATATTGATCTGCCGAGTGTTGCAGATGATAATTCCCTCCGACACGTCACCAGGTTCATTCATGGGCTCATCACACTGAATACCTTCATCAAAGTCGTCCATGTCTTCATTATCCACCTCGTCTTCGACCGGCCATTCTTCTCCAACAATATCCATATCGTCACCAGCCGGATCCACTCCATATTTGTCACCCATTCTTGAGCGATGATGTCGGCAGGTACTTCTTCCACATCTCCCATGAATTCATGGACAATAGCATTCTCGGCTAACTCGTCCCATCGGCTATTTACGTCATCGAGCGCCAACATGTCTAGCTTTGCAAATCTATCTGCATCCATTTCCATTTCGAATAATTAGAATAATTCACCGTTGAGTTGAATCGAGATCACTTCCAGTGAGTACTGCTGATTACGAAGTGAAGTCTGAGATCGCAAGCTGGCTTTTTATATTGTGATTCAATGGCGTTCATTGTAATGGGAGAAAGATCTTCCACCACCACTCATCGGGTGTATAACTGACGATTGTTGGATTGCTCTTTCAATCAGTTCTGTCCTGATATTGTTAGTAGCATTTAGTAACAATATGCCATTCCCGAAGGAGTGGGATGCAAAGACGAAAGTTTTCATTTATCCAATGAATATTGGTGGAGCGGTATTGTGTTACAACTGTCAGACAAGTTGGCATAAGTCGAAAATAAACCCATTCACAAGTATATGCGAAGAGTGCAGATTGAAAAATCCAGTTTCACAATCGGATGAGTTATACTACTCGAGTCCGACCATTCAAGAAGGCCGTCACCGGTGAGACATATGTTTCAAAGATTTTCGTTGCAGTAATATAGGTATCTGTAGAAACATCTGCAAACCCTGCTTGTCGAAGAAGAATGATTTCCCAGCCCGCCAACGTTGTTTGCGCTAAGATACATACAAACTGGGTTGTAGGCATAATGTATGGGGCGCATGTAGAAATGGATGGAAGCTATGTGACATTGTCGGTCAGCTCTACCCCACCGAAAGGGCCCTTTTCCGTGAATGTTGGTGTCTGACCCACGAACAGCAGATCGAAAGAAGACGAATTCGAGGTGATCGTATACCAAAATATACGGATCTTGGACCAGCAATTCTACCCCCTCGACGACGTGCATTCCTAATTATTGATAATAGATATTCATTAGCGTCAATACATTCAAAATATACCATTCACTTTATTTTATATCGAAAGATTTCCGCTAATAAAAGTAATTAATAATATTCATTCGTTTCATTTTATTTCAAACGATAGCCACTAATAGAAAAAAACAATATTTTTGAAATTGTGCTTAGCAAATTACTTGAGTGTATGATAATTTGATAAAATCCCGAGACCGCAGAACTTTAACGAGCCCAACATCCATGGACTCGAGACCGACGGCTTTACGTCCCCTCCGAAGGACGGCATATCCTCAATATATCTTGTGCTCATTGATATAGTGTCTGCGAGCTATGATATGCTATTTCGCTGCAGCTGTACGGGCTGTCAACACGGTATTTTCCTGCTGGTCACCCATCTTTTCAGTATTTCAATTCATATCCAAAGTTGCCGCGATAATATGTATCTATATATATATATATATATATATATATATATATATATATACATATATATAATAATTTTTCCTTATGTTTGTGATATGCTAAACTATAGATTTTTTTTTTCAGTATTTCGATTCATATCCAAAGTTGCCGCGATGATATGTATCTCTATAAAGATATATAAATTATTATTCAGAAAAATTGTTGAGAACTGAATTTTATATGTAAATCGTATGGTATGATCTCCTAGGAGATTTTTCAGAAATTTTTCCCTATGTTTATGATATTCTGAACAATAGATTAATTTTTTTCAGTATTTCGATTCATATCCAAAGTTGCCGCGATAATATGTATCTCTATATATATAAATTATTATGCAGAAAAATTGTTAGGAACTGAATTTTATATGTAAATCGTATGGTATGATCTTCCAGGAGATTTTTCAGAAATTTTTCCTCAAGTTTATCATATTCTGAACTATAGATTTATCGTTTTTAGTATTTCGATTCATATCCAAAGTTGCCGCGATAATATCTCTCAGGCGCGAGTTTTTCACAAGTTGAGGAGTTCTTGTACAGTTCATTAGAATTTATGATTTTCAACTATTGCATCATGTTATTTGATGGAATTTGTAAATAATTTTTTTCAATGTAACGAATATTCAACTTATAACGCGCAAAATGAAACATCGGACCCATGTTCCACTCAAAATATTCCTGAGATTTTTTGAATTAATAAAAAAAAATGCTATATAATATTAATTCCATTTGTAATAATATTACGCATATCAAATTGAAGATTAAAAATATATCTACAAATATTCATAAGTAAATGCTTTTATATTTTTTCGTATATCATGAGAATGTTAGAATTAGGAAAAAATGCTATAGCGCAATGATTTCAGTTACTGAAAAATCATTTATATGGTATTTATTCCATTTATAATAATATTGCGCATATGAAATGACCTATCGAATTGAAGATGAGGAATATATCTACAAAAACTCATGAGAAAATCATTTTATATTTTCCCCCCACTAAACATGAAACATAACAATAACATGGAGAAACATTTTTTGGAATAACATTGTAATGTACACTTTGTTAGAATGATTTTATGTTTCTGAAATATTATCTCAATATATTTATGTAATGTTATGGTCTGTGACAGAAAAATAATGTTTTCTCCGTACATAAAATGCGATATTATCATACAGGTGAGTATTAACATTCATGTGATATTACAGCTACTCATATTTGTAATATTTTTCAGTTATAAAAATCATTGATGAAGATAGTTTTTATGTCATAAAATATAAAAATTGAGAAAAAATATGAAAACGCTTCATTATTAAATTCTTATTCGTATTTTGGAGATCAATAATTTCAAAAAGAACAAGCATTTTTGTGAGTTCTTTGGTTCGAGTCTGTTTTTGGCTCCGTTTTTGTACCAAGCATAAAAACATAATAAATAAATAACGGTCTTGATGAGGCAGTTTGCCACCCATGCAATTCTTCCTTTACATTCATCTTCATCTCTCTTCCTCTCTCTTCAGTATAATCTACTTAGGCCCGGTTGCTCCGACAAGAATAAAGCGAAGCTTTGTAAAAAGCTAAGCTTACAAGTGAAAAGCAGTTGCACCGTCGATTAAGCCGGCTTTATTTCCGTAAAAGCTTGGCTTATATTAAGCCTTGCAATTTGGCGGCTTTACGGCATAAAGCCGGCATTCCTAACCTATTTTTATTATTTTTTCAATCGTTTTGTGCTCGGACTGCTTGGTGCAAAGTTTGTTTATGGTTATATGGCTATTATCAATATGGAAAATAAAAGAATTCGAAGTCAAAATTTCACTAATCAAGAAAAAACTACTTTGTTAAATATAATTTACAACTATAAAGACATTGTAGAAAATAAGAAAACCGATGGAGTATCTAGCATCCAAAAAAAGAAAATTTGGGATACAATTGCCACTGAAATCGATGCTGCTTGTCCAGATGGAAACTGTAGGGAAGCAGCAGTATTGAGAAAATTCTATGAAAATAAAAAGAAAGAAGTAAGGAAAGTGGTTGCAAATGAAAAAACAGAAATGAATAGAACAGGAGGTGGCCCTGCCCCAGTAATAAAAAAGGACGATACTTTTGATTTGATATTATCCATTGTAAATCATAAGACTGTGTTTGATTTAGAAAATAAGTATTCAAATCTAACAGATCCACCTCCATCTTCATCCACAGTAAATATTGAGGAAATTGAATATGTATTCTCAGACAACCCTACTACTATTGAGGTAACGAAAGAGCCGCATCTTATACTGGACAGTGATGCAGGGATAAGCAATGTGAGTAATATGGAATTTAAAAATTTACAAATTTTTCTAAAATTAATGAAAATAAATAGTAGGTATGTGCAATATCACCTACTGTGATCATTATTGAATTATTTTATGAACTAAATATGTTTTATAATAACACAAAATATTTTATTTTGTTAGGTGGAAGTCATTAATGAAAAAAACCGAACATCTTTCAGTTAATCAGAGTGAGGTATTGGACATAAACCAGAATGAGACGGAACAGTCTGAAAATGTAAGTTGTAGAAACTTTTTTATATGTTAATTAAAGGTCCTCTTCTTTTTAGGCATCTGATTACACTTGGAAGAGATATACACCGACAAAATTACAAGAAAACATTTCTTCTGAGTTAACAAGAAAATTAACCAAAAATAAATGTAATGCACAGGTACCATTTTTTAGCAAAGTGAAATTCAGGTTTTTTTATGAAGTATTCAAGTTTTCAATGTAAATTGCTCATTTCATTTAAGAGATTGTGAGATAAAATTTATGTTAAAATAGCTTAAATATAGAGATATAGTTTCAAAAATGTTTTGTGTTTTATAGGTAAGGACCACTTCAAGTTCCCGCAAAAACAATGGTATAAAACGCCCTGCAACCGTAGTGAGAGCTCTGACATCTTCCACTGTGGCATAAAAATATGATCTGTTGCTGGTAAAGAGATTAAAAATTGCTACAATTCAGCAACAATTATTGGAAAAGGAGTTATACTTAAAAGAACAGGAGGTGGAGCAAAAAAATGAAGAACATTTAAAAAGGATGCATTTGTTAGATTTAGAAATAAAAAAAACTAAATAATTATATTATTCTATTTTTTGATTAAATACAAAGAATATTTTATGAATTTGCAAAATAATTAATAATATGTTGCTGCACATGTTGAGGTGGATTAATATTATTGTGTACATCTAAATGATCTGGCATTTTCCCCATGTCAATAAGATAATTTAGTTCATTAATGTCTATTTCATCGCCATGTGGTGGTTCTGGTTCATTCATATCCCTTGCAATGTTGTGTAATACTGCAGTTGCAATAATTACTGTGAGAGTGGTAGTTTCTTTCAATCGTGATCCATATGCTAGAATAGGAAAACGTCTCTTCCATATTCCTATTGTTCGTTCAATTGAAATTCTGGTTCGAATTAAGGACTCATTATACAGTTGTTGTCCTCGACCATGTGGCTCTGCCAAGGGTGTTAAAAAATAATCTCGAAGCGGGTAGCCACTGTCGCCTGAAAATAATTAATGAATATAATAACATTAGTACTGAAATAATATTGAATTTTGAAAATTTTTTATTGAAAATATCACTGATATTAAATATTTATTACTGGTTGTATACATTAATTTATTATTAAAAGCAAGCATATAAACTACATCATATTTCTACATTACCTAACAAAAAACAATTGGGAAATTCTCTTTGTTCAAATCATCTTCGAAGATTACTGTTGTTAAAAACTGTGGAATCATGTGTAGAACCAGGCCACGAAGCAACAATATTAATGAATTTTAAATCAGCATTACATGTTACTTGTGTATTTATTGAAAAATAGGATTTTCTATTTCGATATACTTCAGCATCAGCTCCACCTACAATACATAAACAGTATTATACTTGATATTTTAAAATTGATACTTTTGAAAATAATCTTGATGATAAAATCCAAGTTTTCTTAAACCTCGCTAGTTACAGCATTCAGAAATATTTAAATTTACAATCTTATGCAGAAGGTGATATATTTGCTTAGAGACAAGCATTCAATATTATGTCCTTATTAATTGTATTAAAATTATTGTTTTTTTAACATTAGAGCTATAAATTTAAAATAGCTAAAAAGCGATGAGTCTTTATGCAACTTACCTGGTGAGCAATATTGTAAAATTTCGTTTGCTCCCTTAAAATATTGTTTGGGGCTGGCATATGAATATATCTGGGGGCTAATTGTGCCAAAGCTTCAGAAACTCTAACAACGATTCTGGAAACAGTTGAAGGATCCATTTGAAGACAATCAGCAACTGAACTCAAATGCCCTCCAGTTGCAAATATCCGAAGGCATGTTAATAACTGATTGATTGGAGAAACACAGTTATTTCTGCAACAATAAAAATATCTCATTATTGAATTTTTAATTTAAATAGGTACTCCAAAGACATATTTTACTTACAGTTCGTTTGGGTACCCTAATTCCTGTATAATCAATGGAAGAATTTGTCTTACTGTGTCTTTATAAAGCCGAAATCTTTTAAAAAATGTTAATTCATCTAAATCTACAAGGGGATTATTTCTAACATATACTTTTTTTGGAAATCCGAAATCAATGACTTCCAGAATATCTAGATCATCATTAAAAATATCATAGTCATTTTCCATATCCATTATTCCAATTTTGACTTATAAATAAGAGAAAACAATTTAACAAACGATGATATGAAGAACATTTAAAAATAATAACAAAAATCTTAGGTTACAGATATTAAAGTGAAGTTAGCCGAGATGTCAATTCAGTTCATTTGAACTAAATTCTGGGTTTAACTAAGCTCTACTAAAAATGCACCGGTGCATTAAGAACAATTTTAAGCCAAGCTTTTGATTTAAGAAGAGCTTAAAGAAGCTAAGCTTAAAATCGTATTGGTGCAAACGGCCCTTAGTCAGCACCAGATTCCGAAATTAGATTCGATCACGATCGTGATGTTCTATCGCAGTTCAGCACACACATTCCACATTGCTCTACGTTATTCTGAACGAAGAGATCGTGACCGAGTCGATCTGGCTGCTGTTCTGTGCCACGACGGTCTGCCGCGCAATGTCAAAGTTTTTTGTTCTGAGAAAGAAAGGAAAACGCTCTGCGCTACCGCTACCGAGTCACTTGTCACTTGTACGCTGCATTCTTCGTTATTCTTTGCGCACAACAAAGAGAAAGTGTAATTTTGTTTTTGCTACATTGATACCAAGTTTGCCACGTGCTGCCTTTCCAAGATTCCAAGTATTACTATCATTATTGGTGATAACAAGCAGTTTCACTACCATGGGCGATGAAACCAATCGTAAGGTAAGAGTAAAATGTTTTGGTTTGCTTTAGATAGGTATAAAATGTCTTGGTAATTATCCGTTAAGCGGGCTCCATCGTGAAATTAAAGAATTTTTGGTGGAACTTACGTATTTTGGCCTCCTGAACAAAAAATTCTAATGAAGTTTTTGGGGCTCGCAACTAGTTTCGGAGATATGGGCCCCCAAAGACAGGAAATCGGGGTTTTACGCCCATGTTTGTTTCTCAGCCAATTCCGCTCTAAATTCCCCCTTCTTTCTATCAGCACAATATACTCATTCTATATATCCTTCTCCATCACTTTCCAACAGAATTATAAGCATTTTTCCATTTTCCACTACAAAACTCTAAAAAGTAAATCGTCATAGAAATTCGAGGTTAGCAAAACAATAGAATGCGCATCGCGCGTTCTACTGTATCCCACCCGGACATTTTGCTATAATATCCACATAACATAAATGTAAAATTTACATATAACGACAATGTAACATATAACATTGTAATGTAACTGCTGCATTAGGGTTATATCACAATGTTTAGTGGGCCAGCATACAGCTTTCGACAAACAATGCTTCATACACCCAATCGTAGATGGCACGTCTTACTCGCCTACGCCCTCAGTTAACGCCCCGTATTCATAAGTTGAGCAGCGGTTCATTTTCTTTGAGCCGTCCCTAGGCATATTACTGAATAGTATCAACCGAATAATGCAAGTTGGAATATTTGGGATTTATTGCCTGGATTGAGTCCCCCATTAGTCATTGGGCGTACTCAGACCATAATTTGGATTAATATCAACCGAAGAATGCAAGTTGTATCAATTCAGAATTATTGTCTAGGTCGTAACTCGAAGTGGCCTATTAGTCAATGAACTACTGGGAATGGTTTGAGATTAGGTCTCAACCAAAACAAAAATGAAATTTGAAATCATTTTCTAGGTTTGTGCCCATTGTTCAACGGATTTCGCTGAGCATAGGTACCACTATTATTGTATAGATTTTTTTAGTTCATTCACCTTCATTCATATTATTCGAATAAACTGTAGACCATATAATAACATTATTTCGTTATTCATTTTATTCAATTCTGTTTGAATGAAACACATAATACATACGTAAATTCAATTTTATTCTCAATGCGAGCATCAAATGAAATACAAGAAGTACTATTTTAATGCGGTTTTGTCAATCCAAGAGTTGTGATCTGCTGGGAATCCTAGCCATTTCACAGGCGACGCCCTTTCCTCTTCAGTATTTTCTCTACTGAATATGTATCTGGATCTAGTGTTTTGTTCAATTCCATTTCATGAAAACACCCTCTTATTGGCTGCCCATTCATATCTCCGAGTATATAAGTGATGGGCTCGGTGCTATTGATTTTTACAATTTTGAAGATTTCGATGGAAAAATTAATATCCTATCTTGAATAAACCTTTTCGACGTCTTCTGCGTAGCTGCTTGCGTTGCACATTAAATGATAATTTTGTAGGAAAACTCACATCTGCGGGCTTCATGCCTATGGTGCGATGAATTCTGTTGTTATACCGGCGTGTGATTTTATGGAGAGTTTCCAACCACTTGAAATTACCTTGGACTGAAAACTCTTTATAAATCCAAGTCTTCAATGTTCTGATCACTCGCTCTGCAGCGGCCGCCTTTTTAATATTGAATGTCGAATAATGATTGATCTTATATTAACCCATTAGTGCATGAGGTTGGAAGGAAACTGAAAACTGCATTTTTTTGAGGAATATGTATTGAAGGAAATGTAAATAACACTAGAAAAAAACAAATTATAATGAAAAGTCCAAATTTTCGAAAAAAAAACTGTGTCCCTTTTAGGGGACGTCATGCATAAAAAGTAAAAATAATACCAAGTCAAAAAAAATATCATGACAAAGATTAACAGATATATTATTTGTTATGATACGTAGAAAGGCAATGTTTTGGATGCAATCCCACGTCACATTTGATACAAATAAAATTTGCTTTTTTTCCTACATAAAGCACACCTCCTATCAGTCTCTGAAAAATGAACCAAATGATTCAATGTGTCAAATCTTGAGTCGACAGGCAACGCTGGTGGCAGTCTTCCCTTACTTGACCTCACTCCATTTGAGTGAAGTAAAGTTCGCGCTAAGTTTCTTCGGAATGATAGTAACGAAGAGGAAACTGGATCTTCAGGATGAATAATTCTTATCAGTAGCCAAGAATTGACTGCAGACACATCAAACAAGTAGACGAAAATAGGCCACCACCATTTTCTTTGTCGAATTCTCGTTCTGTAGTTTGCTACCATGTTATCCAATTTATCTACACCCATTCCACGATTATAGTTATATATAATGCCAGGTTGGGGAACGTTTATTTTAGACTTTGTCAATCTACAGTAGCGTGGTGCAGTTTTATTTGCAGATGTATCAAAGTTTGAAGCTGCTGCAACCACTTTGTTATCTTTCCATTTAACAACTAGAATATCTTCAGATGACACTTGATGTCAAGTTTACCAAATCAGCAGGTGGCCGTTCTGGATGACACTGGGTATTTATGGAAAACGATGGCACATCAAACTCCCATTTTCTTTGTGATTGTGACTTATCCTTATTTCGTTTATTTTCGACTTTTTTTTTTATACTGGCTGATCCAAATCTTTAGTTACTAAATGGGAGAGTGGAAGTTCGTCCCTTATAAGGGACCATATGCACTAATGGGTTAAGGACGAGAATTTCGAGTTATAAAACTCAGTGCCGTATCAGACTGAATGTTAGATGGGGGAAACTTCGCGTTTTTCAGCACACTAGCCATGGCATCTGTAACGGAATTTTCCGTTTTATTTTTGAGCGGTTTCACCCATACATACTTTGAATAGCAGTCGATAACAACAAGAACATATCTATAACCCTCATTCTCTTTAGAGTATGGCTGCATTTCCATCAAACCAATTTGCCACAAATCTGCAAACCCCCTTATAATGGTCTTTCTTCGAGGAAAATTACGTCGACAGGGTTTGTGCAGCTCATTGACCACTTGCCTTTTAGCGGCACTCATTTTTCAACTTGCTATGACTGAAGTTGGCTCCCACATGGGCGGTACAGCTAGTTGCCCCGACCTCCAATGTTTAGGCTTTGGAACGGACTGCTTCATTTCAGTAAATCGCTCGGTTATAGTATCGATTCGTTTGATTGATGGGTGGTGAACAAGTTGCAGTTGTGTGAAAGCCAGGTATAACCACCACAATGAAAACGATGATATCGTTTAGACCAACACACACATACTCATTACCACCAATCCAATAGGTTGGGGTCTTCATGAAAATAAGCAGGATATACAAGATGACTCGAGTCATGTGTTCAGCGGAAAATTACCTCTGAAATATCTAATGGGTTTCGCTGAAGATTACAATAAGGGAATATTGAATGTGAAACAAGAACTTATTTTGATTTTAGAACGCTCTTTCAAAAACTCAAATATTGGATAAGTTGATGCAACCCTGCAAATCACCAAAATAGAATGGAGAATCAGGCATATTGTGCCGGAAAAAACTGAAACTGTTGAACCGAATAAATAAAAGTGGTTATAATGCCAACCGCATGTGGGATCTTTATGAATTACCCTCACTCCGTGATACAGCTTCAGATATATGGGCCGTCAAAACTACCAATAGTCTCGAAAGACCGCGATATATCATAATTGGCTTTCAAAATACCGACCAATTCGAAATTATATCGAAGGATGCTACAAAATTCATACATGCAAATATCAATAATATTCGACTATATTTAAACTCCGAAGTTTTTCCATATGAACGTTGGAATTTGGATTTTGATAAGAAGTTGGACTCTTCGGCCTACTATGCCTATGAGACTTTTTAGCGTAGGTACTATGATAAAGCTATGTGTGATCCAATGATGGACATTAGCAGCTTTCGAGGCAACCCCCTGTTCGTCATCGATTGCTCTCACCAACCTGATGCCATGAGGTCATCCACTGTCGACATAAAAAATTGAGTTCGAGACGCGTAAAACAAAATTCCCAACGAACACTAGAGTATACGCTCTCATTCTCCATGATGCATATTCAAGTTATAGTGCTCTTAATGGCTCTGTTCATGTAGGATATTATGACATATAAAATTGTTACTATGAATTGTCTGATATTGATAAATAAAATTTTCATATATATTTTCCGTTTTTTATTGATAAACAAGTAAATTTTCAGTAAGATCCATTGAGTCTGATATTAATTAATACAATTTTCATATATATATATATATATATATATATATATATATATATATATATATATATATATATTCCGTCTCTCATTGATGAACAAATAAGTACATTCTCAGTATAGTTCATTATTTTTGCCAAATACAGTTAATTTCAAATATTCGCAATATTCTTAACTGAAGATTCAACGTCTAGTCCCCCTACGCCAACTTTTCCTTCTGAATCTCCAGATCCGGAATCTTCTTCATTCAGTTGATATTTCTATGCGATATTTTCTGGTACATATATGATAATGTGGGAGAGAAAACAACGCAAGTCCGCCTCAATCATCAGCTTACAATATTCATCCAAACTGATGATTCCATGGGAGTATTTGTTACACAACACCGCACCAATTTCATACTTTCTATTGAGCTCTAAGACTTGGCGGACTTCTTTGGCATTAAATCAGATGCAGATATTGGTATCATAATTCGCCGAATGAAGCGCATCCTAGCTGCAGTCAGCGAATTCACAACACAGCCTTTTTATTGCCGAATCTAAGTCTACTGCTTCCGGATACCATTCTCTTGAATATTGCATCCACATAATCGAAGAGATGAGAATTCTGAAAATACAGACAATCATTAGTTTGATGATGATAATTTGAACCAAATAGTACTCACTTGAAATTTGGTTCTGTTGGAAGTGGAATGAAATGGCACCGTCAGTCGGAAACATTGAATTCTACCAATGATCGAGTTCTCGCACCAGCGAATTCCTGAGAACTTTGCCCTAAATACGCAATCGTGGGCTTAGCCTTCAATAAATTCATATTTTGAACGATATCCCCAGTAAACTGCTCTGTAACACGTTTTGGGAGCCATGATTTGAACGTAGAATTATTTCCTTCATCGAACAAGATTACTTGAATTGATTTACCATATCGAGTGGAAAGCATCGATATTTTCTCTATTTTATAACTCTTGCCAATTTGTAATGACGCAATAGGCCGTTGTTCTATAGCTTCTATCGGCTGAATTATCTTCGAATTGACCTTTTCAATGTCAAAGTTTAAATGATCCATTATATCAGAAAATAGGGAGTCTGAAATATTTTCACCTCTATTTCAAAGTCGACTTCTGGGAGGATATCAGCTGATAGCGCTTCGGTATTACCTAAGACCTAAACGAAAACTAGAATCTTGACTGAATTCAGGAGCGTCTTCCTTCAAGCTTTATACTGAATGGCGTTATGGAGGGGGTGGAACATATATGTAACTGATGCAGATCTTCGAGGTAATGCATCATATTGACGTGACGTCATAAAAAAATCAGGGTGAGGGGAGGTTGTTTATTCGGCTTATCTAGTCCGTGACGGAAAGCGTGACGTCATACACGGTCGAGTGGCGGGGGGAGGTTCGGCAAATCTATCCTATGATGATTCCCGATGATGTTAGCGAACGAGAATTTTTTTGGATTATTTTCCATCCAAACTCCTATTTTGTTGATTAAACTCTACAATATGATTAACTGTAAGTAATTTGTGAGGGATTGGAATCTGGATACACTATTATGTTTTTTTTCATTCATAGAGTTGCATTCGAAACCTCGAATGAATTCCATTAAGAAGATTTGAGAATAATTTTTCATGCACCTGATTGTGGTGAGTTATCAGAAATGAGAGCAACACGTGTAGTAATCTCATGATTTTACCAAGATATTATTTTTATTTTCATTATTCCCCGTCCTATAACTCCTGTTTTGTTGATCAAACTTCAACCATATGTGAAAATTTATGGATTCATGAAAAAGGAAAATGGTGGGAAAGGAATTTTGATATTTTTGTTTTTTTTTATTCAGACATCTTCATTTGATAATATATGCCTTGCTGACTGGGATTGGTTCGGACTTCCAATGTTCGATTTTTTTTATTTATTTCATTTCATTGCATTACATTTCAAATCATAAAATCAATGATACAATATATTTGGTAGCACTTCATTGGCATAGCATGAACAATCAAACAGTATTTTTGTACTGGTATGAGATTGCTCACAAATCATCAAAAACTTTTTCTTTCAATGTAATGAATAAATGAAAGAAAAAAAATCAATCAATCGAAATATGATACAAAAAAACTTATACAATAGAAAAAATTCAAATAAAACAATATTCGATTTAATTTTTTGACCTAATTATTTGACGAGTTCTATACTTATTATTGCATATCAATAAAATTCTGCTTGTTCATTTTTCAAAATATGAGAGATACATATTCGTTTTACCGTGTTATTCAAGTCCATTATTCCTAATTGCATTATCAATTCAATTTTTCCATGAGTTTTTTGCAACAGGTTTCAACAGACTCAATTATTCAGACAATGGAAATCCGAACAGATATCATGCAGCACACTTTATTTTAGAGAATGAGAGATAATTTTTCTGTGGCACACGTGGTACTTTCGATCTTAACTTTTTATTTTTATTCATTGGAATTAGGTTCTCATCAAGACATATTGAAATAAATAACGATTTACTTCTACAGGTCCCTGCAACTCGATTGAAAACATACCCAAAAACCAATGATGCGGAATTTCTTCAACGAAACGATGCTTTAAAAACAAATGTTGAGCTATATTCGATTTTCTATTGATAATCCAATCAAACTTTTCAAGAGCCTAAAATGACGATTTTCGCCTACCCGAAAAGTAGCTGTGGATTCTGACAGACACAGGTGTCCTTATTATCCCCTAAAGTTTGCGCCAGATTCTGTCCGTGCGCTTACCAACAATTAGCGGTTGAGAGCCGGAAATCATAATTTTTGTTTGTATTTTGCTTATATAATGAAAACTATTGGTCGGATCGGAAACAAGTTGCATTGAAAGTTGTAGATAATTGAAAAATCTATCGATCAGCGTTGGCCCAATGTCGATATTCTAATTTGTTGCTAAACTATTGCGCTCGGAAATTATAAAAAGGCATTTTTTTTTATTATTTTATTAAAACATGTTGAATTGCATTTGGGTGTTGCAACTCTCAATTTGGGAAGCTTTCAACTAGTAGAAACTACAGTTTCAATTCGGATGAAAAACAGTTGATAGTTTAGCGACAATCTAATTTGATACTAAAAAAAGTGTCCCATCAGATTGTTATATCTTGCCCTAAGGATAATCGTAGAGCAATCAACTAATCGGTTTTGGATAGTCAAAGAGTTAAACTACAAACTATCATTTTTGGAAAATCGATTTTTAGATACCTTCAGAAATGGCGTCAAAAAAACAACGTTATTCAAACTAAAAACCAATGAGGGAAAAATGGTCGTATCAAAATGCGACAAAATGCATTGGAAATCTGCGAATTTTCTACAAATTTTGACAACCCGACTTTTGTTCTTCGATAATCAGGAGCCGAGATGACACTTTTTTTTCATTTAATTCCCACTCCCTTTGTTTATTTATATAAAGCAACGAGACCTTGACAACTGCACAGAGCAAGAGTCATATTATCCATGGAAATCACCAGAATTTGTTTTCCACTATTATTTATTATATTCATTGCTGGGAGCAGAGGTTCTTCTGGGACCGTTCGACGTGCCGTGTGGAGGGGGAGGAAGCCGGAGAGAGCGATCCAGCGCTAGGTGACCGTCCTTTCCATCACGTAAAATAAACTCATCAGAGCCCAAAATGACCTCGCTATCATAATCTCGGGAACTACTGGACGGATTTTAGTTTTTTTTAATTTTCACTAGTGCATCGAGATATGATCGTATATCACTTTGGCCTGTCTGGATATTTTTCGGAAATCCCTCAAATCACAAATAATTCAATTTTTACGCTGCAAATTTATTGAATGAATATATTTTTTGGAAAGTTAATAATGTCGGACATAGGAAGTGAATGTTGACTTGAAATAGTCTTGTTTCGTGAAAGAACTGAATAAGTATAAATGTATATTGATTCTAATAAAAAAATGTATTTTACATTTGTAAATGGTTTGCAGCTTGTTTACTCAACCGAAAAGCTTTTACCTGAGGATATGTTGAGACAAATTAGTTGTCGATGCACAAAAGGGTGCAAGAGAGCTACGTGTGGTTGTAGGATGTTTAGAGTCTTTGTTATAGCTGCCGTGGTGAAACATGCACGAACGTTGAAAAAAAATGTTGAAATCTCAGATATTGATCAAGAATTTTCGAACGAGCATAATATATTTAAAGATGAATCAAATGTTCCGGTACAAAGCTACAGTTTGATTGATTATGGCGAATGTATGCTCGACAGTGAAAATGATGAGGATGTGAGCGATGCGAGCGAAATTGAATATATTATCGCAAATAAGCGACCAAAATTGTAATGAGGGTACACAAATACTTTCAATGTATGTATGTATAGTAACGACATGTGAATATTTACGAATGTGAAATAAATTTCCCTATTAGAATAAATTGTTTTTCAATATAAATTGTTTTTCATCCGAATTGAAACTGTAGTTTCTACTAGTTGAAAGCTTCCCAAATTGAAAGTTGCAACACCCAAATGCATTTTAACATTTTTCAATAATATAATAAAAAAAACGCCTTTTTATAATTTCCGAGCGCAATAGTTTAGCAACAAATTAGAATATCGACATTGGGCCTTTGCTAATCGATAGATTTTTCAAATATCTACAAATTTACCAATAGTTTTCATTATATAAGCAAAAAACAAAAAAATAATATGATTTCCGGCACTCAAACGCCAACTCTTTGACTATCCAAAACCATTTCGTTCATTGCTCTACGATTATCCGAAGGGCAAGAAATAATAATATTTATTGGGACACTCTTTTTAGTAACAAATTAGATTGTTGCTCACCTATCAATTGTGTTTCAACCAAATTGAAACTATGGTTTCTACTAGTCGAAAGCTTCCCAAATTCACAGTTGCAACCCCCAAATCCATTTCAACATTTTTTAATAGAATAATGGAAAAAATGCCTCTTTTTGAATTCCTAGCGCAATAGTTAACGGCCGGATTTACCAATCACCTACCATCTCGAGTTTTTGCGGGTGAAAGGACGAGGTAACACGGTGGGAACGGCTTCGTTACTTCCTTCTCTCTTCAATATCAGTTCCCATCGCAAGGAGTACACTCAACGCGAAAATTCTGTGAAGGCTCATGGTCATCTAGCGTTTAAATTCAGGCTAAAGGGTACTCGACTTTATCTTTTATTGGAACGCCGCACTCTCATACAGTGGCGGCTGACAATTGAAAATCTTGCAATAGCTTTCGTTTTTTGATAATCGCCACCCTTTGATTTGATGCATGCAATACCAATATGATTTTTCGGCGAGCTGCCGTGAGTGACAAATATATGTCGTCTTAAAACGGTAACAAAATTTGTATCAATGCTACGGGGTCATATTATAAATGGTAATAGAAGGGTGTACTGCATTTTACGAATGAATTAATTTGCTGTACAGAGTCGGTCCTTAGGAGAACATTTCAGCCCCTCGCGTTTGCATCGCACCGACAAATGAATTTTATGTGTAAATGCAATTTTATGAGTTTTTTTGATCTTTGCCGGCTAACTATGGCAGGGAGTAGGAATAATTTTATTTCATGTAGGCATTCGGCATTCGGTTGATTTGTCTTTCGTCTACAATTGTGGTAGCGGGAATTTCGAAGTTGTATGTGTTTTGAATTCAATTGTTTTGTTGTGAATACTTATAGGTATAATTGACAGAGTTATTTTACAAAAGTGTGTAAAGTGTGTTTGATTGTTGTGGAGTAGACATTTATTTGTATCATTTCACCATGGGCAGACGAAGTATTTGCAGACAAAAAGTGACGTATAAGAGAAAAAATCGATCGGGAAAAAAATCTTCTAGAGTACCATAGAAGAAAGCGTCTTGGCTACATAAAAGGTGAGTGAGATAGGTATACAGTTGAGTTACAAATGAAATTTTTCGAGGGTGGATTCTCTTCTGATGAACTCAGTTGAGATTATTGCCATATAATCATCACTTAGAGATTTTGATGAGAGCCTAAAGGGTGTTCGCAACCCTGCAGAATGGTGTATTATTTAACTTGGCGTGTAATGGACAGGGCTCTTTGGGCCGCGGGGCGGGGTTGCCCCGGCTTCCGCTGGGATGCTAACCACTAGACTATTGATTCAAGAGAGAATAATAGCCGAGTGGTACTGTTTCGGACTTCTATTGTCTATTTTCATCAACTCTATTGAAATCTGTTGCTGAGAACTGAAGGATAAAAAATTATAGAAATACAAATCGAATAAAATATTCAAATCCAAACAAAAATCGAAATAGATTTTTTGTCAAAAATTAAATTAAAGGTTTGATTGGTCGTGTAAGTAAATGATGTGACAAAAATTGAAATATTGAATATGAAATGGTAGAATAAAAATGTAAATGAAGAAATGAATGAAATAATATTATTTCATTTATGTCACATCATTTACTCAATCAATCAAACCTTCAATTTAATTTCGTGACCAAAAAACAAAAATCTATTTCAATTTTTGTTTGGATTTGAATACCTTATTCGATTTGTATTTCTATAATTTTTTATCCTTCAGTTCTCAGCAACAGGTTTCAATAGAGGTAATGAAATAGACAATGGAAGTCCTAAGCAGTACCACTCGGCTATTATTCTCTCTTGAATAATAGTCTTCATTACACGCCCGTTAAATGATACACCATTCTGCAGTTGAAACACCTTTATATCAGCTAATTAATAAGTTGATTGATAAATGATTTGAATGAGTTATAACCAAACAAAAGTAGATTGGAGACACCACAATGGGCCTGATAAGGCCGAGCATAAGGCGACAGTGTAACTTCTCTCCAGAATTCACATAGGTACCTACTACATTACACTCTTTATAGCCTGCCAAGTAATTGATTAGAAAAACCCACCTTCCATAATAATAATTATATATTATAAAAAAACAAATATAACAGTTCCTTTTCGGCGAGTCGGTGGTTTTATACTTACTCAGTAGAAAAAAAAAAACAAAACAATGGTCGTCTCTTAGGCTATCATTATAATCTCTAAGTGATGATTATATGGCAATAATCTCAACTGAGTTCATCAGAAGAAAATCCACCCTCGAACAATTTCATTTGTAACTCAACTGTATACCTATCTCACTCACCTTTTATGTAGCCAAGACGCTTTCTTCTATGGTACTCTAGAAGATTTTTTTCCCGATCGATTTTTTCTCTTATACGTCACTTTTTGTCTGCAAATATTTCGTCTGCCCATGGTGAAATGATACAAATAAATGTCTACTCCACAACCAAACACACTTTACACACTTTTGTAAAATAACTCTGTCAATTATACTTAAGTATTCACAACAAAACAATTGAATTCAAAACACATACAACTTCGAAATTCCCGCTACCACAATTGTAGACGAAAGACAAATCAACCGAATGCCGAATGCCTACATGAAATAAAATTATTCCTACTCCCTACCATAGTTAGCCGGCAAAGATCAAAAAAACTCATAAAATTGCATTTACGCATAAAATTCATTTGTCGGTGCGATGCAAACGCGAGGGGCTGACATTTTTCTCCGGACTGTATGAAGGCGGTGCTAGAATTATTCCGACTCAGGTAGCATCCGAACAGTTGAAAATTTCGCGAAGTATACATTAATGTGCTTACAAATTGCGGACTATAACTAAGTTTAAATCGATTTTTTTTCGAATAGTTCATCTGTTAACATGTTGATCTACGATATGCGCATCAAGTTTTGCAATTACTATTTTAAACTTTGATCATTACTAATCAAGTAGAAGTATAATATTTTTGGTATCATTTCATTAAAGTATAATATATTTTGAAGAAATTCCCATACGCATTCTGTAGTATCATCTTCTGTTGATAACCACCAAAAAAATCAGCTTTATGTCTTTTGCCGTTTATCTCCTAGAAGAAAGCACAAATTCATTGTTTCGTCATATATTTCTTCTGGTAAATCCGACCCTTAAGCAACAAATTAGAATATCGACATCGAGCCAACGCTAATCGATAGATTTTTTAATTATCTACAACTTTCAAAATTCGATTCTTTTTTTCGATCCGACCAATAGTTTTCTTCATATAAGCAAAAAACAAAAAAAATGAATTCCAGCATTCAACCGCTAATTGTTGCTAAACGCACCGACATAATTTGGCGAAAACTTTATGGGATAATAAGGACCCCTGTGTCTGCCGGAATCCACAGCTACTTTTCGGGTAGGCGAAAATTGTCAATTTGAGTTCTTGAACAGTTTATTCCACGCGATCGAATCGACGGCCGTTTTACGTTTCCCTCCTGCTTGCCCCTCCACGCGGCCAATCGAACGATTCCGGGAGAACCTCCAATGTTCCCATCAATAAATACGATAAATTATTGTGAAAAACAAATTCTGCTGGTTTCTATGGATAATATGACTCTTGCTCTGTGCAGTCGTCAAGGTCTCGTTGCTTCATATAAATGATCAAAGGGAGGGGGAATTGAATAGAAAAAAGTGTTATCTCGGCTCGTAATTATCTTGGAACAAAAGTCAGGTTGGCATAAATCGTAGAAAAATCGTAGCTTTCCAATGCATTTTATCACATTTTGATAAGACCATTTTTTCCTCATTGTTTTTTAGTTTGAATAACGTTGCTTTTTTTTTACGCCAGTTTTGAAGGTATCACGTTGCAAAAATCGATTTCCCAGAAATGGTAGTTTGACTATCCAAAACCATTTCGTTCATTGCTCTGCGATTAATTGTAGGACAAGAAATAACAATCTAGTGAGACACTTTTTTTAGTAACAGATTAGATTGTTGCTAGCCTATCAATTGTTTTTCAACCAAATCGAAACTGTGGTTTCTACTAGTTGAAAGCTTCCCAAATTCACAGCTGTAACCCCAAAATGCATCTCAACATTATTTAATAAAATAATGAATAAAACACTTTTTTTTAATTTCCGAGAGCAATAGTTCAGCAACAAATCAGAATATCGACATCGGGTCAACGCTAATCGATATATTTTTCAATTATCTACAACTTCCTAATTCAACTTTTTTTCGATCTGATTGATAGTTTTCATTATATTAGCAAAAAACAAAAGAAAACTATAATTTCCGGCACTCAACCGCTAATTGTTGCTAAACGCACGGACAGAATCTGGCGCAAACTTTAGGGAATAATAAGGACTGCCGGGATCAACAGCTACTTTTCGGGTAGGCGAGAATTTTACGAAAAAAGTTTATTTGATTGAACTATGAAGCAGTAATTCTAATACAAAGTTGAATAAACTGGCTATGATCAGGTTACTTCAGGTTGTTTGGTTTTTCCATTGAAGTGTGATTTCCAGAAAAGAGTTAACTGAACTTGCAAGTATTGTGTTTGGGTTAATTCAGATTTCCTTAAACGTTAGCAAATATCATAGAATATTCATTTATTCAAGAGATAATAGTGTTGTCAATGTTGAGTTACTGAAACGAAATAGAACTAACTCTTTTGGATCAATTGCTAACGTTTATTGGGATTTCAGATTGAAAATTGACAATTTTTGAAAATTCAAAACTGTAGGTACTCAGTAATTTAATGCTATTATTAGAGTTTTACCTCAGTTATGATTTTGATCATATTCCGTTTCAAAATAAGATCACATCGCCCCTTCGACCAAGATTTCAACTAAATTGCACCACTCTGACATTGCTTGAAACTTTCAACAAGAGGGTGCCTCGCTTTTTTTGAAATAGTAATAAATTGGCATCAATTGAGGATATTTACAAAAATCGTTAGAAATTTCAAGATTTCAGAAATCATTTCTAAATTTGCCTCATTTCACCAAAATAAATACCCAATAAGTAAAATACCAATACTTAACTGTCGGCTCTATCAACAGTCCGTCATAAGCTCGGGCAGAATATCAGACTCTGCCAATAAGCTGGGTTCTCTCATAAGGGTAGCTGATAGTTTTTTGCTCAATTTCTGGATATCAAATATTTGACTTCCTTGAAGTTGATTGTAGAGTTCAAGTCATTATATGAAATTGTTTTTTTTTTCGCCGATGATGTTCTCATGTGGTTCAGGATTCTTGTTTTGTAAACGAGTATGTTAGTGTTACAACTTTGAATGAATAGTCGACTTTCTGCAGACATGAATAAAAAACCAATCTTAACATATGCAGAATTATTTAACGTCAAGAATTCGGTTTAGCGAGTATTGGCCATTTGTTGGGTGACGGGCTGGAAATTAAAATGCCTCCTTGATGGCACTATTTTGCAGTACTTTCAATGATTGTGACTTGCAATTATAAATTACGACGAGAGTGTAATAGTGTAGTATGCGATATCTTATACAAAGTAATGTTGATATTCTTCCAAGAACACCTAGTATTGGATAGGTTATGCGAAAAATATTAATTTCGAATTTTCAACATCTTCGTTGGTGAAAGGCGCTTTTCATTTTCACACAGGTTTCAATCGAACCTATGATATGGTAAAGCGTACAAATCTTTTGAGGCTGCAGTGTACTTTTACTGTTTCAATTTTATTCAGTCTTGCACTTATTCAAACGATGTTAGCTATATTATTATATATACTCACCAAACTGTTCGCACTCGTTGATATCCTGGCAGTGTTTATCATCCTTAGTCAGATATCCAGGAGGGCAGAGGCACTTCGGCCCCGTTGGTAAATTGTAGCAATCATGCGAGCACCCATGGGTTTTACATGAAAATACCGGAGACTGGCAGAAGGAACTCTCGTCTGATCGATCTGGGCAATGCGGATGTTCATCGCAGACCAAATTGAGGTCGATGCAGGTTCTGTTGTTGGAGCAAAGGAATTTTCGATTGTCCAGCGTGCACTCGTCGAGTGGGAAATGGTTTTCTACAGAGAGGTGTATAGTATTATATTACTATAAATTAGTGTACTCTTATTATTTTAAATGAGTATGGTTGTGCAATAATTCATTGGGAACAGGATCAAACTGGAGAAAATGTAAGAGCTGGTCAAAATGGGTGCCCACTATCGGTTAAATTGTTACTAGTAGCAGAGGTAAAAAAGGCTCAGATGATAACGTGGTCCACATTTGAATACTCGCGCTAAGATAATAAAATACCTCACACTACGCACACATGACTTCAGTCGGTGAAAATGATACAGAATATGGCATGTGGGTTCAATGAGATCGCAGATATGAACAGGATGGGTTAGCAGTTTTAGTGGACTTTCATTTCTCAATGTCGCCTGGGTGTCACACGTTGAAAGGTGAGCTCGCACGAGTTTTCACTATCTAGACATTTTTCAATGATTGACAGTAAATAAACGAAAAATGATTCAGTGATCATGTTTCATTTTCAGTGAAAAATATCCAATGTTCAGTGATCAGTGTTGAATAATCAGTGTTAAATAGAAAGCGGCTCTCGTCAGTTCGCGAGTAATGTCGTTGAAGGAGCAGTGACTGAACTGTTTTATAATTTTTAGTAACATACAGTGGCAAATTTTAGTGATAAATTTTATTTTCATCCTGAAGTTTTGATTCGAGTTTTTTTATTCACATCAGGCATTATGCATTAGATTTGGTACATTTAGGATCGTAGTTCTTTTTCAGTTATGCTACACGGCCAATAAGGCCCACTGTGAAAGTTCGTGAGCTATCATTAGTATACAGTGCTTTTGAAAAGTGAGGAATAATTTCAATTTGTATCACGTTCGGAGTTTTTTGGAAGAATTCTCTGACACGTCGATTTTGTTTCGAAGAAAGACACTTATTGATAAGCCACCCATATTTGTGAAATCATCGTTGTTCGAGATATGACGTCAACTATTTTTTTAATAGCATCCCCCAATTTCAACCACGCCATTCGAAAGAGCATGTCATTCTACATACACGTCGTTCAAATTATGATTGTCTGACAGTAGCCTAAGCAATGTTTTTCTATTGCTTTCAGATAAAAATCGTACGTCGGGAGATAGTTTTTTTGGTTCTGTGAGGGGTTTCTAGTGCATTGACTTTTGACATTTCACAATGCACACTGTGTAGTCGATGGAATAATAATGGGTCCCTATTTCTTTGAAAAAAACTTCACTGTTGCAAGATATTTGGAGTATCTTCGAGACAACCTTATTCCTGAGCTGATAAATAAATGCAGATATAGAGGAACGTGATTTTTTCGAAAAACGACAGATCCTTTCAATAAGATGGTGCACCTCCCCATTATGCAACTCCTGCCATTATGCATATTTAGATGGGCGGTGTTTCCGGCTCGGTGGATTGGGAGAAGGGAGACAATTGGGTAGCCAGTCAGTTCGACAGATTTGTCACCACTAGATTTCTTGTGGGGGTATTCAAAAAGCAAAGTTAAAAGTAATTTGAAAAATTAACATGCAAGAATTCGTCACGTCGTACATCGTTTACCTCCTGAAGTTATTGACAGCCAACGGTGCGCATTTGAACATTCGATTCAGTAGATTTTTCACAAATCTTTATCATTGAATTTAGTCTTTCGACACCTATAATCGTTTCTTCTCTTTCATTTTCGTGTCTAACCTCCAGACACGTAAAATGATACGCTCTTTCAAATGGCGAACAAAAGTGACGTCACAAATATGGGTGGTATGACAGAATGTGTCTTTTTTTCAAACAAAAAACTTCGAAGGAATAATGCAACCACAAAATAATGACTTTCAAACTGTAATAGTAAAGTAATGAACTTGTTGAGTAGCTCTTTTATATACTTGAGTGCAGTCCCATATGTAAAAGCCAAGGGCGCCCATACAAACATTTTCAGGGGGGGGGGCAGACCGGAAGTATCTAGCCTACACCTTTTTGATTGTTATACTTAGTTCTATCCACTTCTCATTTGAATCAGTATAACGTACGGAAATGACTTCCTTGTGTGAATCGGTTCAACAAAGTTCAAACACAACTGAATTTCAACTTTGTGGAATTTTGTTTCAACTCTTGAGGCTAGGGGGGGTACCCATATGTATGGACGCCCATGTTGCCATGCTCAGCCAAAACGTCGTATGTGCAAAAAAATGTAAAATGAGATACTGGTAGTGGCCAGTTCAAAATGCATTCGTTCATCGATCCTGCCAAGCAAAAATGTGTACAGCACCGAATAGTCATAATTGAAACAAAATTGCCGTATCCAACGCACTATTTTGATATTTTGACATCAGTTGTTCTTCCTGAACAAGCATGAGTTACTTCGTTTTTACTAAGCGCGAATGACATTTTGATTCCTCTTGGAACCTGAAGGGCTTGATGGGTTTAACATTATACTCTTCTGTCCTAGTCTGTGAGTTGTTGGTTATAGTCTATTGCGTGGTGGTTGTGTGTAGAAAGGTTTCTAAAATTTGATATTGAAAACAAGTCATGTGTAAAAATCTCAGTACGACATTTTTCCTAACCACGAAATCGAATCCTCTATGTGGACCGTTTAGAAAAAACACAGTATCTGCCATAATTTACAGTCTATTGGTTAATATTTTTACACAAACATGATTCCTATGATACCAAAAAATCATATGCCAGAGGAAAATACTCCTAGAATTGTTTAATTTAGAACGGCTGTGAAGAAACATAAACAGCTGTTCATCTCCATTTTTACATTGCAACAGATACGGCACCTGCTGATCAGGGCAGCATGGTAAAAGCTATTTGTTTTCCTTTGTTTAATGCCTGTTTAGAGCGATCAGTTGCCAGAAAATGCTGGATTAAATTGGGACCTTAGTCCTAACGTTCCATTATATTTCAAAAAGTCAAATATTCCAAGAGGTGTTCTCTCCATATTCGTGAAACTGTTGAATAACTGAAATGAATAAACTCTGTATAGTCTATTTCAATAATTACGTCGAACAACTTCGTATTAATGGTAATGGTTCGGACTTCCATTGTCTATATTTTTAACTCTATTGCAACCTGTTGCTAGGAACGGAAAGATTAAAATACAAATTAAGTGAGAAAAAAATCAAATCAAAATCAAATTTTTGGTCAATGATGAAATTAGGGATTGATTGATCAAAGAAAATACTGTTGTTACAAAAAAATCGAGATCTCGAATCTGAAATATGAGTCAAAAAATTATTTAAATAACGAAATGAATGAAATAATATTGTGACAAAAAAAATTGAGGTATCGAATATGAAATACTATTCAAAGAATGTAATCGAAGAAATAATTGAAATATTATGAAAAAATGTTGAAACCAAGTTTCAATTTGAGTGTACTCACGACGTTTCGATTGCTGTAATCCGCAATCGTCTTCGGGTGATTACTAGAAACTTGGTTTCAACATTTTTTCAAAATATTCCATTCAATTTCTTTATTTACATTTTTTGACTAGTATTTCATATTCGATACCTCAATTTTTCTTGTCACAATATTATTTCATTCATTTCGTTATTTAAATAATTTTTTGACTCATATTTCAGATTCGAGATCTCGATTTTTTTGTAACAACAGTATTCTCTTTGATCAATCAATCCCTAATTTCATCATTGACCAAAAATTTGATTTTGATTTGATTTTTTTCTCACTTAATTTGTATTTTAATCTTTCCGTTCCTAGCAACAGGTTGCAATAGAGTTAAAAATATAGACAATGGAAGTCCGAACCATTACCATTCAGCAAGGAACATTGTCAACCACTTTCAAGCAAACGAACTTCGTATTAATTTCGCATTATTTCAACGTAAATATCTCTACCTCATTCTTGAAATAGACTAGAGGAAACATGATATATTTTTTTTAATTACAAAATATGCTATCAATTTCACGCATACTTCTTTATTTTTCCAAAAAAAAAATATAATGGCTTCCTGTGGCATTATTTATGTACGGCACTGGGTGCTTCAAGATAGGTTTTTCAGGACCTATCTATCTCGAGAGAAGTCGCATAAGAATAACTGGACGTGAATTTGCATTATTTCAGGTGAAAATTACAAATTTTTTCCTGTGAATATATATCGCTGAAAACTGACGGCATGGTACCTACTAAAACATATTGTTTCATTCGACATCATCAAAAAGTTTTATGAGTTTGAAGTCTATCAGAGTATGTGTAAATTGGGTCATTGGAAAAACTCCTAGCACGATAAGTGATAGATCTTGATCCGCAAACTCACCACAATCTTCTTCGTCACTGTTATCATGGCAATCATTGTTGTCGTCGCACCTCCATTCGTTCGGTATACAGTGGCCGTTCTTGCACTTGAAACCGTCGCATTCAATTTTAGAACTGCACCCAATTCCCTCATCTGAACCGTCCAAGCAGTCAGCTTCCCCGTTGCACACCCATTCGTTGGGTATGCACAGTTTGTCCGTGCACTGCCAGTGACCTTTATCACATGTTGTGTTCAAATGATCAGACATCTGAAATATAGAAAAATAAAACGCATAACAAGAAAGGTCCAGGACCAAGTGAATTACAATAAAATATATATATATATATACACAAGATGTCGCAGAATTTCTCTAACAGTCGACATGTCCCTCAACAACGAAAAAAATTTGCCACAAAAAATCTGAAATATTTTTCCACAGGAACTTTTCCTTTTTTCTATACAACATTATTTTCATAAAGAGGAGGTTAATTTTCCGTTTGATATGCTCGGATTCGATCCGTGGTTGGATGCCAGGGGAGTAGTTATTTTCTGATAGGTGTTACTCCGTCAACCTACAGTGTGAGTTGATGCTGGCCTGAACAAATTGTTCGTTAAGAATATTTGATTTAAAGCCAGTCTTCAAGCATACACGTGACTGAATATTTTTATTCGTTATTTCCTAGTTATAGGAATTGGGCCATGCGGATATGCTCTTGGTTAGTACCTAGTCTACGGGCAGCTGGCGCAACAACGGCTATTTTGCTTGTTGTTCGTATCAGCCTAGGGCTAGGAAAGATACTCTGTTCGAATATGATTTTTAATTATGGAAAGTCATCGACTCCTGTTGATGATGGCAGTGCCTTGCACTGACCAGAGGCCAAATAGCCCGAAACAGGTCTGCAAGTGTGTCCCGTCCCAATATTTGAAAATTAATTCTGGCAGTTGTATCGCCAAGAGCATATGCAGGAATATCTTCTGTGAAGAATCTTGCGCTAACATCTGTTGGATGTAATCCAATGCCCTTCGTGGTATTAGCCAGGGGAGTAGTTGTTAGTCCATCAACCTACAGTGTAGTTGAGTTGAGGCTGCATGGCCTGAACAAATTAGTCATCTAGAATATTTAAATTAATACTTCGACACAGAAGGTTCCAATCGCACGTATGCCTTTGACATTTTCCCAACTCTCTTTTGTTTCACCTTCTTAGCTCTTTCAATAACAGTAATCACATCAAAATTTTTGAAGTTCAGCGATGAGATATCTGGGACTTCCACTATTCAAAATTTTTTTTTATGGAGTTATGAATTTCCAACAGTGATGGAAAAATCAATTTCATTAGAGAAGAAATTGGCAAAAATTGATGAAGATATCATTATCATCATGAGAACTGGCTATGTATAGAAATGATGTGATATTTGCAACGTCCTGTAGATATCGGATTAGTGATGTCCAGTAGTAATTCCCGATTTGAATATTATGATCTAGTCCATGACAAAGTTGCATTTAGAGACTTCAGAGGACGCAATTTCATTTCTTGGATGTCTGTGGGGAGGGTTAAGGTAAGCTTAAATTCAAGTTTGTGGGGTCGCCACCCTTGTTTCGCGGCAACCATCTTGGAAAAAAGGGTGCAAATGCTTCTCGCGTTTCATCTGAGATTTTTTCTAACCATTTTACAATAAAATGACATCAGAAAATTTTTATAACGAGAGTTTTCACTATAAATTTTCATAATTTCATTAATAATTTATGAGAGTTTTACAGCGCTCCGAAGTTGACTGTATTCTCAAGAACTCCTTAGGAAACATAAAAAATAATAATTAGGCTTACTTGCTTTTATCTTTCTCACTGAGCCTAATCATGTTTTTTTTATGTATCAGGAGTATTTGAGAATACGCTCAACTTCGGAACGCTGTAAAAATCTAATAAATCACCGTATCCATTTCTGATTACATTTTATCGTAAAGTGACTATGTAGAAAAAAAATCAATTCGGCAAAAAGAAAATTTGTTCCAAAATTTTCAATTATTTTCGTTCATAACTCTGTGATATTCAATTTTACGATGAAAAATAATGGAAATAAAATTGTAAAAAATTTAATTTTCAACAGAAAATTGTTCTGAGGATGAATAGTTTGGCAGATAAAACGCGAAAACCATTTGTACCCCTTTTTGCAAGATAGCAGCCACGACCCCACAAACTTGGATTGAAGCTCACTCTAACCTCCCCCACAAAAAAAATAGCGCACTCTGAAAAACGCACGCCAAGGCCTGAAAATTGTAAAATTTCAATGGCCTAATCAGTTGACTAAAAATTATATTAAGTATATTCATAGCGGATCAATATGTAGGTGGATGGATATACAGGATGATTCACAGTGGATGGCACATTATACGTCTGGTGAACCAGAAAAAGGGAAACTTTGAAAATTTGATGGGAGCCATATTCGGACACCCTCTACCCCAATGAAATATTTTCGACAATGCGGTGTTGCTACTTCTATTGGGAAGTAGTAGCAACTTTGATTTTTCGAATGGTTCACCCTGTATATAATATTATTCCTGGAATCTACAGCAATAACCAGACAAATTTCCTTGATATTTTCCTGTTACCGTTATCAGAATATAAATTCATTTCAATTTTCTATTCGGAAATGATAATTTCTAAAAATGCTGATCTTTGAGATAAGTTGGAGTTAAATAAGTCTTGGTGAAAATATATAGATTTTTCGTTTGCTCGAAAAAGTGGCTGGAAGTTGATTATTTGAAATGGAACACCCGTATACCTAAGTTTCGGACTTATGAGTATTTAATCGTGTCATCAAAAGAAATTTCTCATATAATAATAATGAACGTCTTTATAATTCTTATCCCGCAATTTTAGAAAAGAAGAAAACAAAACAGAATATGCACTACAGTTTGCATGAGAATAAAAGGCTAAATTCAATTTTCATAGTGATAAGTCACTGTTAATTGCTCTTCCTCTTAACCTTGAACATTAGCTACGGTGGCTTCGTATGGTTGATCACTTCTAACAAACTCTATACGAGGTCAACTGAATTAAGACTCCTCTGTACTTGCTTTTCTGAACTCCTTTTGAGATATGTAGAGAAAACATTTCTAACCAATGAAATTGCTTGTTTTTGAATTTCCTGTAATGTTTTGGAGAACATCGGAAATGCCTGTTATTTACAGAGATCATAATGTCAACAATATTGAATGTTCATCGTGAATTCGTCTTATTTTGTTGAGACAACATAGTGTAAATAGTGTTAATCGATCATGTGTAAATAAAATCGACCTTACCAATATTATTTATTTGATGGTGATACTTAGAGAACATGGTGCCACGCATTACTGATTTCGTTTTTGGAAAGTTACTAATTCAAAACACAATCTCAATAGTGTTGATAATGTTTGGAGTCCATAATTTGATAATTCATTAATATTTTCTGTAATGTTCATATAACATTGGCTTAGTAATGGTATTTAGGATATAATTTCGAAAGGGAGTATGACTTGAAATGTTGAATGTATATTGTGAATAATATTCATGAACAAAAAACAATAATTCACTATCACAGCCTAAGTCGACATGGAGTGTGTTGAGGAAAGTGAAAATGGGTAAAGAGAGCACCTAACGAATGAAAACTTGCATGTTGGTGAGAGAGTTGTGAGGAAAAAGCAGCTGGAAAGTTAGTTTGATCAAATTTGTGATAATCGTCTGTGTCCTACCAAAAATAAGGAGCAAATTGTCAACTTCAGTAAAAACCAGTTTGCGAGAATGTTCACGTAATGGGCAAAGCTCATAACAGAGCGCGATCTCATAACCAGGTTCACAATCATCAGTTGTAATTCAATAACCGCCGGGGTATTAGCTTGAGCGCACAACGAAATGCCTCCTGGACGAACTCGTGTGAGTGTTTATTAAAAGAAGATATAGAATGAATATGAAATATGACAAAAATCTGTTAAAGATTAATTATTTACCTTGAAATTTTCACAGTTGATTTCATCAGAAAAATCTTCGCAATCATTTTCTCCATCACAAACGAACGATTTGCTGATGCATCTGTTATTATGGCAGCGATGGAATCTTGGCTCTTTGCATAAATACAACTCTGAAAAACATATGGATTATCTCTATTCAGTTACTGAAGGAAAAATTGGATAATCAGATTTTTGGGTGTATAGATACCTAATTCTCAAGTGTCCACCAAGTTTTCATTAACATTGCATAATATTGGATGTATTTTCATTATTATGTTTTGCAATCTTCTGGAAATGAAAGCGATTCATAAAATTGATCGAATCAAATTGAACCGGTTCCGTTCGAAACTTTTGTGTTCTTTTATGTTCGAGATACCTACTGACCCAAAAAGATATCACGTTTCGAATTCATCAATAACTACCTTTCTAATTTGGACTATGCTTAGTTTTCTGAGAATGCAATTGATCCAATACGATTTTCAATTGACCTGTTAAAAAATCAACTTACCACAATCCATCTCATCAGATCCATCTAAACAATTATTGATACTATCGCATCTCAAATTTTTATCTATGCATTTTCCATTTCTACAAGCAAACTGATGAGCAGGGCAGTCGTTTGGGCCAAGAAGTGATTCCAAAAATGCCGAGGATGATGCAACCGCTCCCAGAACCAGAAAGAGGTACATTCTGTAAGACAATATTCTTTGGATAACTCTTTTTTCGATTAACTTCTATTGAATACATATAAAACTGAAGCAAAAAGTAAAATAAAAATATTTTCAAAAGTGATTTCCAAAGGTAACCGATAGATTGTTAATTTTTCTTTCTAATAGTATCATTGTGTTTTTTTGCTCAGTTACCAACTATTACGACCCGCGTGGGCATAGTCCCCCCTTTCCCCCGTCAAATCATTTTCTGGGGACAGCCTTGAAAACAGTGAATTTATTTCGATAAATAATTGATATTATTACAATTTTTATTTTTCATGAGTCAGAATTCCATTTCCGAACCCAACCATCTGTCAAACTACATTTCTTTCACTTTCAAAAAGTATATTTTTTTACTTTTATTCAGGTTCTTATATGAAGGTCATCATCTCCGTTATACAGTGTGGTACAATTCAACGTAATTCTGAAATTTCGCAAATATGTTTTAACAAATGCATGCAGTATATGCTTCTGTTGATACATACCTATTTGCCTGATTTCAGAATTAGTTTGAATTGTATTGCAACAAACTTAAAATTTGCTGTTACCTGTAAAAGTGAATTTTCACAAATATGCCTCGACTTGAGGAAAATCATGCCGAAATGAGTATAAAATAATAATACTCATAAATAATAAATTTTGCAGGAAATAATGAAAATTAGGATAAGGCGCCATGTCTCTGTATTTGAGTATAACTTTTGATTATAAACTACTTTTCCAAATAACATTTCTTTGTATCTTGTGTCATTTTTGAGCTCCACAGTAAGCTGATTAACATGAAGTCGAATTTCAACTGGGTGAGTAAAAGAAAATATTTCCAAGAATTTCACAGTTTCCTGAACGATTTAAATCGAACAGGAAATAAGGATTTTCATCAAGTATAGACCAAATCAATTAAAAAATGCATTAATTGCAAACTTAATGGACCTATTGTATATTTATGAATTGATTTCAAGAAGTATTTTTGTTGTCGATCCAAAAGAGAATAATGAGTAGATATAAAACAACTACCCCACTGCCTATGCTGTATTGGTCACTGTAGAGTGTAGACTTATTCCACAAAATGTTCATAATTTGTGAAAGTGACTCCGCTTGAATATACCTACATACTGGCTCGATTCTCCGGTCAATGAAATTTTATATGATGTTTTGTTTCGATTGAGCGAATTATTTTCGAAAAATTTATAATATCAACATCACACAAAATCCTTATAATGTTTTCAGACTATTCCATGGAGCCTATTAATATTTGCTTATTAGGTGCATTGACCTTAAAAATACCACGGCCGTTAGTTAGATTGCAAGTACCTACCTTCCCACTTGCGAAATACTTATTTTTTATGGAGATGGAGGATTATAGTGCGAGCGTTGGTAAACAATTTTGGGTAGATTCTTGAAGCACACCAAAAAATTGGATAATATGTTTTTGTGAGGATTTTTTTTAATTAAAAAATTTTTTTTCAGGCATTTTGAAATTTTCAAGTTGAATATTCCACACGTTGAGCCCCGGGTTGCATCAACCCTATACCTCTTTCCTCTTTGTCTCACATCCTTGGGAAATTTATTTTGGACAGCGTGTCGTACTTCTATTCCACGAAGTAATGTAAACTGTATGTACTCTGAAAGACTCCGAGCTGAGGATTACAAAAGTGACTAATAATAATGTGAAATATACAGATAATATGGAATATTTTTCATGGAATGAATCAAGATATGAAAATATCTTTATTGGTTCCTCTGAAAAGGAAAAGATTTGTGATGTTCAAAAAAAAATAGAGCACAATAATTTTTTTACAAATATTGCACTGGTACTTCGACCGAGAGCTTTTATTTTGGGCCTCTTTTCTACCAAGTTCTTTCTTCGTTCTGGCGTAACAAACAACACAGCGATTTTTTTTAGCTAAAGTTAGCCGATGATGATCGCTATTCTCATTTGAATGTTATATATTTTCATTGGAGAATTCGCCTAACATCTTTAGAGCCACCTGTGTTTTGAATGCGGTGATGGAAATTTTGTTTTGCGTTACTTCTTTGTAAGTTATATAGGCATTCACCATCGCGGATCCAAACAATAACTCGGTAGCTAATTTTATTTACCACTTATATCATCTCTTCAGGCAATGAGAATGAGCCTTCATTTGATCCGATAAATCTATCAGTTATTTTAATGGGTTTTTCTATTTCCTTTCCCCTATGCTGAACTTTTCTCATTTTATCTGTGTGTTTCGTACTAAGCATTATCACTTCCCTCTTATCCAGCAATTGCATCATAACTACTCCAGTATTTGACTGTCTAGCAAGAACTACATTTTTTTTTTCAACTTTTTTTTGATACATCAACGCAGTTCAGTTTTCGATCCGATCTGATCGCAAATATTCTCTAGTTTCAGTGGGGTTTACACAAGAATGGACATTTTAATGAGGCATCACATTTATATCACGCTGTCGGTAGCAATAATTTTGTAGTTCTACCCGCGTGGTATCGATGTAATGCTTCATTTTTTTCTTTTTTTTTTTATGCAAGAAACAGACGTACTTTAACGTGAAATTTATCCAAGGAACTAACATGCGTGAAACTTAGGCTTTTAACGCGAAAAAAAATTCTGGTCCGGTGGACACAAAAAATATATTTTCATACCATGGCTCAACGTGTTGAGGAATTGAGAGATGAGAAAGCCAGACCGATTATTCGAGTCTTAATGTTAATCACTATTGCAAAGTTATTTTTACAAATGAATGAAAAAATGTTCTTGAGCCACGCTGACGTTTTGGGAGATTAATATAGATACTGAGAGACAAATACTCCGGCAAATCCATATCAATTTGATGGAATTTTTCACCCGCCATACGATCAAGAGAGAGAGAGAGAAAGAGAGAGATAGCCTATATTGGCTGTACCTCTCGCTCAAGTTTGCTGCGTCACGATTGGCTTCTCATGAGATCACGTTACAGCACCCATGTGGACTCTCAATAATTTCGGAGCAGAATGAATCATTTAATTTCCTTTAATGATAATATAAATAATGCAATAAAAAAATATTGATGAAAATAAAAATTATCATATTCGGATTAGTGATTCTGATTATTGGTGGTTCCAGATCAACACTACTTTCGGAACTCAAGACCATACCGGCATGCCAAAATGCGGCAGAAATCCTAGCCGACTCATGAGAAAGCCGTTATTTTCGGTTCCTTGCGTTTACTCAGGACTCACGATTCCCGAAGCCAATGATCACTCACCCCGTAGTACGGAAAGTTGTCATAGGTTAATGCTAATTGCTAATAGCGCGTCCGCTTACTGGGTCGGAGCAGTGGAAAGGTTTAGACGAATATTATAGAATGAGCAGAAATGATTACGAAATTTTATCGATTAACTGAAAATACATTATTGAAATATTTGTCTTCATTGAAGTTTCAATTTGACATTTCCATCTTCAGAGAATTCATCATCAGACATCTAACATTTATCCTCCGCATCATCTTTAATGAATGAATACAACAAATAGTTATTTCAAAGTGATATAATTAAAGAAAAATTTCGTAATTAAAACTCACTTGTTTCAATGTTGTCGGCGGTTTCTCTGTAATTTTCATTGATATAATAGCATCAAGTACCTATTGCGGTACGCATTCCCTCAAAACAATATTATTAAAAAAGCACTTATGAAATATCGCATTATGAGGTTGAGTGTTGAGGATGAAATGACACTTATGTACTTCAAATTATTTCTATCGAATAGCCGATACCTCTTCACATTTCTTCAAACATTTTTTTCAAAAATGATAAGTTTTTCAGTGTCTTCCAAACAAGTAACACAAATTCATGTATCATCACTCATTGTGAATAATAAATAATTGAAACAAGAAAATAATGTCTCGTGGTTCAGGAGAACGTTATATCATACGAATAAGAAAGTAAGCTGTAGGTCTCATCAGAGCCAATTCCGTCACAGCAACTTTGAGCGATAGGTACAGCCGATACAGGCTCTCTCTCGCACCTCAGTTGGCGAGTGGTTGCCCGGCTTCTGACCCAACGGCGCAGAGATTTTTCTCATAATATGCAACTTTCTCTGTAGTGTCACTAGAGAGACTCTTCCACAGGGGCGATTCAAACACCCATGAAAAAGGAGCTAAGGCCTAGTGTGTCAGATCAAAATCAACCCTCTTCTGCCATAATCATTGTACCTATATACAATATTCCCATACAGCTTTGCATTTCAAAAATGACGTACATACTCTGTATATTTATAAGACTGTCACGTGACGTTGGAGCTGTGCTTCTGTAGTTCAGGAAATGAAGCATTTTGGCTCGCAATTTTTTCGTCCACCATGGATTTACCTGAAATTTTCACAGAAGGTAGGGAATAGCTCAAGGATCATTTTCTATATCATAACGCTGTACGCTAGAGCCTTGGGGGTGGTTGCCACCCCATCACGGGGGTGGAAATTTTTTATTACATTCTAACTGTAGGAATCGACAGAAAAAGTATTTTCAAGAAATACATACGTTTTTTTCGTAAAAGTAATATTTTATGAGTTATTCGAGGTAGAAAGTAACAATTTTTGACGAAAAAATCGACTTTTTCAAATATTTTTTTGCAAATAACCCTAAAACTATGCATTTTATCAAAAAAGTGTGGGGAGGCAAATTGTAGCTTTTGAAAAAACAAAAACAATGCTTTCATTATAATTTTCCTACGACACATACGAACTGAGATACAGCAAATTAATGCTTAGCTTTTTCCGTCAAATGTATAAATTGGAAGATTTAAAGCGAAATAACACGAAAAATTTGCATTCTTCTAAGAAAGCTCATAGAATTTTTTTTAAAGTTTTCAATTAGAGCTTTCAAACAAATAAAATTATGTCCTCCTAGCATGAAAATTGACCGACTTATGATCAAAATAAGATCATTACCCGCCTTTTTCTACGAAAAAAATCTGTGAAAACAACCCCCTGATCAAAATTGATTGCCACCCTTCTGTGATTCTCCTTATATATGTACTATAAATACACCCACGAAGTTTAACCAATTTAAAATTCCTAATTTTAGAAAAATTGGAGTTTAAAGAGAAAACGATTTTTTTAATTTCGTGTTTTTAACCCTTTTCTTATATCTCTCAAAATACTAAAGATACGAAAAAAACGATACAGTACTGAATTGTAGCTTTTTTAATGACAAAAATTTCCATGCATGTAGATTTTTTGTAAAGTGAATATTCGGCGAGATATAGCCGTTTGACACCTACATTTACGATAAAACATCACCTTAGTCAAGCGCTTTAAACCCTCCCCATTTAAAAATCAAGGGATCTTAAGTAATTTTATTCACATAGTCTTATAGCTCTTGAGAAGCTCTACAAAATTGTTTCTGGAAAAAATTTCTATCACCTAGAATGAAGGAGCTGTGCTCAAAAAACCGATCAATTTTTTTTTGAAAAATTTGAATTTCCCGCTTCGGAGCGTAGTAATCTACATAACCGGTATATTCGGCAGTTATACTTTATATGTTCCACTTTTTCCATTCATATTGGAAGACAGAGAAGAAGAAAAATCTGCTCGCGTGTGTGAGTGTCTTTTTCGTTGATCTCTCAACAGTGTATTCTAAAGTTCGAAGACATATTATAAAAATTTCAATGTTTTCAAGGGTAGTTTATAACAAGGGTATGTTGAAAGATTATGGAATTGTATCCTAAAGCATGGAACAATTATAATTCAACTATTTTTTCCCATATTTAGGTTTTTGATGTTATTTTATAATTTTTGACAATTAGGGGTAGTTTTCACCACTAAAAAACAAAAAGCGTACAACGGCACACTATAGAAAATGAACTAGAGGGTGTATTAAGCCTAATCCCAAATTCTTGTACAAATCGGTGCTGGACGAAAAAATTACTACTGAGTGGATGGCTCAGCAATAATGTGTCTAATGGAACTATCAACCTCCGTAATCGAAAAAAGTTGTGATTTCTGCAGAATAATTTAGAAATTGCAAAAAAATAAAAAAATCTTGATTTCTCAACTGTTTTGACGTAAGTACCTAAATATGCAAATAAAAAAAAATATCGCCCACAAAATTATTCCTTATTACATCTGTTCAGAACGGAATCAGTCTAACATCCGCGAAACCATTACTATCGTTGAAAAATTTTATAATTACGGAAAAAATGGATGAAAAACAGTTGTTACCAAGTAGCGATGGTTTCAGCTACATCGCCCCATGAAAAATTTTAGATTATATATGTTTTTCGTAATCCTTATAGAATTTATAGTAAAAAAAACAATCGCGCTCGAGTATTTTGAGGTGACGTTTATTTTTACCTCATTTTGACTCGCCAATTTTCTCATGTCACGCTCAAATTGCCAGATTATTACAATATACACTTTTCAGGATGTACTCAACTTACCTTTTCTTAACCTGACGCGCTCGAGTTCTTATGAGGATCGATTTTTTTACAAATCTAATGGACTGCCTTCAACGCACCCCACTATATCATGGTAGGGATACATTACAAGGTGCAATGTTTCTTTCCATATGATTTTCCAAGTAACGCGCAAAATCCACGCTTGGCCTTCCCTACTATTAGAACGCGCACTCCTTAACCAACGAGGCCATTTGGGCTGTACAATTTCAGATAATCATTGGTAGAGGGCCGTTAATCGATTTATCATAAGAATCACACATTTTTCGTGAATTAATCTGGCACAGAAAACAATGATTCACTGACAATATATCTCCTTGCTTAACAACCAATCAGTCTATTTCAAATTTTGAAATTCAGCCAATAGAATCCGAATTACAGTGAAAATATAGCTTGTCGCTGTATTTTCACGGTGATAAACCTGCTTAGTTTTTGTTTTACTAGCTGTCAAGTGAAAATAATGATTTAAATTATAAACGTCAAATCTATGTGTTTTGATTAGTTATATTTCTTAATCAATATGAGCGATCGTTGGGGACAAATGGCGATTGGTATCATAGATGAAGCAGTGGAAAAGAGTATTCCCTTGAATACGGCCAGAAATAAAGAATCAATTACCAGGCAATTCAACAATTTTTGCTCGAACAGGGGTTATATTGTCGTCCTAAATATAATTCGTGGTATGATTAATAACCTATAATTTTTTGGAATATCAATTCATTGGCAATCCCAATGCAAGAGAATACAACTCGTCCTGCGGACTCGTTGTATTTTCAGCTTTGGGATTGCAATTCATTAATATTCCAAAAAATTATCGGTAATAATCATACCACTTATTATATTACCCCTGATAATACAATGACTTTTTAACAGATTGACAGTAACGAAGTTTTGGAATTCGCAAAGGAAGCCGTGATTAGAAGATGAAATGTTATATCTAAATACGACGCGACGGGAAAAACGAGATATTACAATTATTGTTAACATCCATTTTGAAAATGTTTTTTTTAAAAATGTTCATAATTTGGTAGGCAGATCAGAATTGTGACGTTTTGAAAACGTTGTCCCTGATAATTCTCTCTCAAGATCATATTGATAATCAATTTTAAATTTACAAATTTTTCAATATTTATGAATATTGAAAAATTACCTGCTGATGCTGATTTCTTTATAGTTCACAACTGAATGGATATGATCTCTTATCCACACAAGGTAGGATATGAATTCCACCAATCACAGAGAACAAAATAGGTGAGCAAGATATTCGATTTTGTGATGAATATTTTGACTTTTTCAAGCATACACATTGTAATATTCAATCATTAGTGATTAATTCATTTGTAAGAGAATCATAGTGAAAATTCAAATGAGAAGTGTAAAGGCGAAAGCAGTACAAACCTTGCTTGATCGAGCAATCGCAGAAATTGATTTGAATAATCAATAATTATTACGAACTGTTCCGGAGGTTACTGTGCATTTTGCATGTTACCATTTTTATAATGACAATGGAAAAAATTTTGCCATTTCTACCTCTAAACAGTGACTTGGTCCTTTCCTACCTGCATATATAGATTTCTGGTGAATGTCAAATTGGATTTGAAATTATTTCAAAAACCAATAAAATAATGGGAAAAAGGGTCCATAACTAATCAATAATGAAATAATCATGTTAAAAAAGTTGTAATTCATATAGAAAATAAAACGGTAATAGAAAACTAAACCTATAATCCTAATAATTATTTGAGATAAAGGTCAACTTTGGAGCGCTGTGGAACTCTAATAAATGAACGAAATTAAAAAAATTCATAGTTGAAATTAGGTATATATATATTAGATATATATTTGGAGGAATAATTTTATAATTATTTATTTTTATTATACAGAATGAAAATGACATTATATATATATATATATATATATATATATATATAAGGAGTAAGGGGATTCACGTTGTAGAGAATTCGATTTGCAACAAAAAATATAACCATACATTTTCTGTAGAATAGATTGATGAAGCGCGAAAACAATTTGCACACATGTATCCTATAAGGGGTATTTGAAAAAACGGTCAACTTCGGAGCGCTGTAAAACTCTTATAAATGCACGACTTTTCATTGTAAAATGACCAGAGAAAAAAATTACTGCGTTGAAAAGAGAATTTGTTTCGAATTTTTCAACTATTTCCGTCCTAATGTAACTTTCCAATGAACTATTAGTATTCCACATAACTTATTGGAAACAGTTTCCATAGTAACACCCAAGTAACGTCATCACGAATTACTGAGCACAATTCATTTGTGAATGAAATTATTCGCGAATTTTTTGATACTGATTAATTTCTGTCGAATTTCAAAGGATTCAAGGAAAAATCGTATGTTCACCTTGTAGGAAAAGCAACATTCCTGGACATCACACTCGTCCAGGAATGTTCGGCTTTTTCTACCTGGTAAACAATATGTTATTATCAAGTTCAGAAGACTTCAGAATGATTCAAAGACATCTCATCTCATCTCATCTTGGCACGGAAATGATGAAGTATTGCTCACTCTGGAGGAAGCAGCCATAAGGAGTTTATAAGCAGTTTCACTGCGCAACCGGAAGTAGAACGATTTTACATTTGATTGACGCTGATTTTTTCATAACGCTACAATATCCATTTTGTTATTATAGACAACTTTTAACACTATCCGAAAACGTCAAAAAGTATGTGGAGTCGGGAGGATTTTTTGTTAATTGATTTAGCGAAGTGGGAAGATATTATTTTCAGGACTTCACTGAATAATTGTGGAAACCTTGCAACCTACAGTAATCATTTTCAATTCAGAGTTTCTCAATGTTAGTAGTAGCGAATGCAAATTATAATATTCATATGTATTAGACTGAATTACTTCATAAAAGGAGGGTTTTATGTTTCACTCTTTCTATCATTGGCAGTTTCATCAGGCGTATTCATATTGAGAACATTAATGGTATTGAAAAAAAAATGATTCCTGGATCAATGAAACTCAGACTTGCATTCAACTCGTTCTGCTACATCTATTGGCCAAAATCATTGCCCCTGCGACTCTAATAATTGTTCACCTTTTTCAAATCGTGTTTAAAATTATTGTTCATATAATGTCGGTGTTATAGCGAATCGTGAGTGTAGTTTATGGATCAAAAAGATATTATAAACCAACCACAAATGAAACGCATAAATTTATTCCTGGCATTAACACAAAACAATAATTTTTTTGCTGGACTAAATCAAACAATTGTCTCTTGAAAGAACTATTCGCATACTGAATCTTTCTTGTAGAGAAGTTTGTATTGAACAAAATCGTGGTAACTTTTGTCATAAATTGCTTATTCACCCAGCTATGTTGACAAATGACAAAAAAATAACATCTTGGTATTTTTTGCAGTTTTCAATTTTTCCTGCATTAAGCACAACTGTTTTCATTCACGAGATTTTCGATAAGAACGTAATTCTCGTAGACGGCCTCCCCATTTCACTATGCTCTCAGGGAAGCGCGGGGGTGAATCAAACGCAATTTGTATGGTGTCTACTCCCTTCACAACACCAACACATTTCACGGGCGTTACTTGAACTTCCCATCATACATCCCATTATTCTCAAATAAATCCTTTTTTCACAAAAAAATGACATTCAATTCAAGGGATATCTTTTCAAATACACCCATACATGTCATTACTGTAGTTGATTTCGAGCAGACAGAGTAAATCAGAAAGAGCTTGTGGAGAATCATGATGAATAAATTAGAAAAATTGTCGTGTTTCTTCCAACCTCACAAATATTGACATGGTAGAAGTTCTTCTCTCAAATTTTAATAATCATCACTATGGTTACGTTGTACTTAGCAATTTTCAAGTTTGATTTATTACACCTGAAATCAACGATGTACCTCAAGAAAATTGCATGTGCAATAAGTTGCAACAACTAAGCTGTTTCTTTGGTAATTAATTGCCGTAAACTACAAATATGTGATGGCACTCTTGTGAAAAATCGAAAGTGCTAAGAAATCGAAAGTGCTAAGAAATCTAAAGTGCACGCATGTTTGCTTCACCTTAAACACAATTCACTACTACTGTCATATTTTCGAGGCGAGCACTACACAATTTTTTCGCGAGTTCGACTCAGATAAAATTTCTAGTTTCTGAATGAAATGATTTTTATAACTGAAGAAGGTCAACATATTTTCCAAACTCACCAAAAGTTTGAACTAAGATATCCTAAAATGCATTTTTTATTTTCTTTTGAAAAAAAAATCCACTTTTCACGCATCTGAGAGAGATTTTGTGGTTATACTTCGGTTTCTATGAGCACCTTTTTCTTATTTTTCTTGGGGGGGAACTTACGTAATTTGGTCTCCTCTACAAAAAATCCCAATGAGAATTTCGGCGGTCTCTTATAGTTTCGGAGATATAGGTCCATTTTGTTGCAAAACTTCACAATTGTTCACATCAAATTTCTGTCGTTTGAACATACAGAATTCGTCCCTCTTCTGACAAAACACCACTCACTCTCTTATTCACTCGTTTTCAACATTTTCAAGCAGGAAAAACAATTATTTTTTCAAAAAATTCAACTCTCTCCAGAAGTAAACATTATTTCATTCAGTTCTCAACAATAACAATGAGAACGGCAACACTGCAAATTCATCACCTTCGACTGTCATTGCTCTATGACATCACAACAAATTGGTTATTGTTTGAAAATAAATGCATTTTTTGACGAAATAATTATTGAAATATTGAAAACGAGTGAAAAAGAGAGTGAGTGGTGTTTTATCAGAAGAAGGACGAATTCTGTGTATTCAAACGTCAGAAATTTGATGTGAAAAATTGTGAAGTTTTTCAACAAAATGGACCTATATCTCCGAAACTATGAGAGACCGCCGAAATTTCCATTAGGATTTTTTGTAGAGGAGACCGAATTACGTAAGTTTCACAAAAAAAAATAAAAAAAAGGTGCTCATATCGACCGAAGTATTACCGAATTTGTAAGTTCGAACAAGGAATTCGAATCTAAATGTTCACCTAGGTACTTCTAAACTTAAAAAAATTACCAATGTGATATTCATCGAACTAAATGCAAATATTGTTATGGATAAATATCCAGTGCAAAGTATCTTCCTTGAGCACATTTATAGTTTTCTCGATGATTATGAATAAGAGAAGTAAAAAAAAAGTTGAGCCTCATTATAAATTTTCTCAAAGCCAAATGTATTCCATGAAACTTCTCATTATGTTTTTCATCTTCCAGGGATTTCAATAATAGAAAATATTTCATTACAACCACGAAATCATCTGAAAGGTGCAACATCCAAGCAAATTTGTGAACAGAAATACAATCTCCTATTGTCCATTCAATTTTCAGCCAAAAAACATTCAAATGGGTCATTTCAAAAATACATGTGTTATAACTTACCTCAAAAACAATGGAAAATGATTCATATGAATACCATACGATAACCGTTCACTATGTAACGATGTATATTGATGAAATGAAATAATCCCTGCACTACATCGAGGGCTCAACTACCAACTGCTGTTATCAAGATCAGCGTTCAGTGTCCTTGTGTGCTCCTATCAGCATTTGTTTTTGTTCATTTCTAACCAGAAAAAAATGTGGTCAAGCCAAGCCGATATTCATTCCACACTTGGAATTTATATGAAAATACGACAATAAAAACGAAAGAATAATACTTGAATGCCTTGTCGCTCAGAAATTCGATTTTCGAAAATGAAAACCTCTTTAACTTTTCCCATTGAAAAATATTAAGGGCTATAGATTAATTCTATAACTTGGAAGTAAAAGAGATGTTTCATAACTTATCTGAGATGTTTATATCTAACTGTTTGTTTCGACTTCAAATGTTTATTTGATTGAAATCACAGAAGAGGTATTATTATACGGATTTGTGGATGGAACTTTTATTTCAAGTTACTCGCATGATTCCTTCTTACCTGCAAGCCAACAACAGCCAAGAAAGCATTTCCTGTTCAATATTTAATATGCGAAATGCATAATCATTGTTTCAGGATGTTGGGATGAGATCCATAATGAGCTCATTATGATACAGATTTTTCATTACGATAAGGATTTTCAATCAATTGGAAATCCAATTCGGTGGCGAAAGGCTGCATTAAAAATTCGGTTCAGAATAAAATCGGCAGTTGCAATAGAATATTGAACTCTATTGAGACTAGCATTAAAGAAATAAATATTGATATAACTTTCACTTCCATATCATTGGGAACCACAATACAAATATAAATTTCAAAACCAGTCATTGTTCCAACCACAAAGCCATTGACTGTCCAGTGATGGAATTTCAAGGAACCAAATATTTTTCCCAAATAAACTATGGAAATTAAGTCATTATTCTTATCATATATGAACATAAAGAGTTTGAGACATAAACTAACAGATGTTGAATTATATCTGAAGAAGGATGTACCCAGTCTTACAGAAACTCGGTTGTATCCTGACGAAAGTTTGTTCATCCATATTCCAAATTATTCCGGAATACATCGATGCAGGGAACACTGTCGTGGTGGATGAGTCTCAATTTTTTTGGGAGACGATTTAGACTACAACATCCTCGAGAAAGAAAAAGTTGACAACTGTAAGTATATTTTTATTGAAATAACTTCCTATACCCCAAAACCCAAAGTTGGTAATATTAATCGACCCCCTGATGTAGATGCATTGAAGTTTTCCAAAATTATTGATTCTATTACCATGAAATATAAAAATTTGATATTGATGGGCGATATGAAATTAAACTGATTATGATATCATTGACGAATATGATAGCATATATGAAACAAATGGTTATAATATTATCAATGTGATTGACGAACATCATTATACAAGGCAAAATTTCAAAGAAAAAAATCAATTCTCAATCATGTCGTAACAAACTTTCAATTACATAGTTTAGTTTATCACTGCTTTTTGGAAGAGTATCATATCATTGATCACAAAGTAATGAAAATTGAAAATCTCATAGTTTATTTTACAAAGGAATAAACATAAAAACTGAAAATGTTATTCGAACCAAACCGAAAATGATCAAAAAAATGAAGTAAAAATGGTGATTCACTAACAACTGAAAAAGATATATGTAATGAATTCAATATTTTTTTTTCTAAAATTGGAATAGATTTGTCTAAAAAATTCAAACATGTTCATACCTTCTTCTTTCAATTCAAAATTTTTGAAACCGAATTGTGAAGAGAATATTCATAAAATTATAATGTCTCTCAAAGTGAATTCTGCTCCTGGTAAAGATCAAATAACCACTGAGAATTTGAGAGATATTGCCAATATGAGTTTACCTCTATCACTCATAATAGATAAATGTATTGAAGAAGCCATTTCTCCAGATCATCTCGAAAGAACCCTTTTGAAACCAATCTATAAAGGTGGTTAACGAAAAAACACCTCAAATTACCGTCCTATAGCTCTTTTGAATATATTTGCCAAAATCTTCGAAAAAGTTCTAAAAATTCAAATTATGAATTTCATTAGTGACAATAAAAATTTTGAAAACTTTCAATATGCTTTGCGAAAAAATTCAAACACACAATCTGCAATGACCGACCTTATGAATCACATATATGAAAGTCTAGATGGAAGTTACTAAGTGATTTTGGAATTCCACAGGGCTCTGTTTTGGCTCCAATTCTCTTTCTATCATATGTAGACAGTATAAAAAAATTAATATGGAAAACACTTTTCTTTTGCGGATGATATTGCTATATTTTACTCTGGAAATAATATTACAACTTAAAACAGGAAGTAACATATGACATGGAATTGATAGAGAAATGGATAAACAGCATCAATCTCACAATTAGTTCAGAAATAACAGTTTATATAATTTTTGAGCAGAAAAATATGAATGATGTGAAACTCAATATAAAAATAAATGATAAGCTAATAAAAGAAGTTCGAAATCATAAATATTTAGGTCTGATCATCGAAAATAAATAGAATTTTGAAAAACATAAAATAAAATCGAAAAAATTGTTGTTCCGTTTCTAGGAGCAATCAAAAAAATGCCTTACTTGAATAAATAAGTACAAATTCTATTATATAATTCTTATATTCTTGCATGTATAAGGTAGGTACCTAAGCACAATTTGGTCTTCTTGCAATATAAAACAAAACAATATAGTTTATCGTTCGATAAACAAAGCAATCAAAGTAATTTATAAAAACCATGGGACACTCCATCGTCGGAATAATACAAAATGAATAATAACATGACGTTGAACTGTTTGATAAAACTCGAAAAAGCCAAATATATAGGTATATACAAATCAACAAAAAAACTTCAGAAAAGTAATATTTTTTTTTCTCTGAAAATTCTACTGTACACAATTATAATACTTCAACTTTCAATAATTATCATCTAAACGTTATTCACACCAATAAGGGTAGAAACAACCCCATTTTGAGCTCAACAGAAGCATTCAATAAATTACCAGAAGAAAGGAAATCTTCCAAATCCATAAAAAAATCGAAATAACTGAAAAAACTACTAGAATTATGATGTTCATCAAAGTACAAGCGAAAATTGTTAATTTTGACCTATTAGGTTATATAATTATTATTGACAAAATGGTTAAGGCTTTCGCGGCCGAGGTTATTAGTATAACTACTTCTCTTCGGGCTTGAAGGCCGTCGTTCTTTGGAATTTCTTCCTCCAGGAAGAAATTCCGAAGAACGACGGCCTTCAAGCCCGAAGAGAAGTAGTTATACTAATAATTATTATTGTTAGTATTTTAACTTCCTTACACCAGACCCCATTCTGTTTGGAAGCTGCCAGTTGAAATGAAAAAAAAAGTATTTTTCATTTATCGGATGTAGAAAAAATAGCGCATGCAACTTTCATGTAATGGTAAGTAATACACTCGCATGAACCATACTAACCTCGCCTTCGGCTCATTTTGTATCCCGATGAACGATCGTGTATTAATAACCATCACTACATAATATACTAATATATCATTCAAAATGACTGCGGTATAGCCAAAAAAACGCAATTCGACAGTTCAATTTTCTGGCGAATATTTCAAAAACAACCACTGATATTCTCGATCTAATGAAAACTCTTTTAGTTACCCAAAATATAGAATGTTTGAATGGCTATGGTTCGAACTTCCATTGTCTATATTATTCACTCTAATAAAACCTGTTGCTAATAATGAAAGGATAAAAATACAATCAAACCAACAACTGCGTTTACCGGATACCATGCGAGTGCGGCAAATCCTACATCGGAGAAACCAGAAGACCATTGGAAGTGAGAATGGGCGAACACAGCAAAAACACTCAACGAGGAAAAACAACGAAATCAGGAATAGCAGAGCATGTTTCGACAAACCATCACAGCATTAAACGGTCTGAAGCCGAGGTCATACACAAGGAGGAGAACTTGTTCAAGTGGGAATTCAAGGAAGCCACCTACATCCTCAACAACGACGCATACGTGGAGATCCAGAAAGTATGGTGGCCGCATATCCAAGGCATGGCCAACTTCGGCTCGATGAAGGAGAATCCCGCGCAAATACATACATTTCCCGCTAAAAGTCGATCAGCGCACTTCAATAATAGCACCCGTGCGCCTCATTGTTAGCACTGCCCCTTTCCCCACCATAGGGGAATCGGGTCTTTGTAACCAACCATACCTTGAAATTTTGTCTGTCATCACCCAAAGACGATTGCGGATATTAGCAATCGAAACGTCGCGAGCGTCGTGAGTACACTCAACTTGAAACTTGGTTTCACCATTTATTCATACTATTTTATTCATTTCTTTATTCGTTTTTTTCACCAGCATTACATATTCGATATTTCTATTTCTTTGTAACAACATTATTTTCTTTGATCAATCAAACCTCAATTTAATAATTGACCAAAAAATTCATTTCAACCTTTTGTTTTGATTTGATTTTCTCACTTGATTTTTATTTTTTTCCTTTCGTTTTTAGCAACAAGTTTCAATAGAGTTGATAATATAAACAATGGAAGTCCGAACCATTACCATTCAGCAAGGAACATTGTCAGCCACATTCAAGCAAACGTATAAACATTTTTTTGAATTCCACCGATCGTATAGGTTCAACCGTTTGAATACGCCCTTTATATGAACATAAGATTGTTGAAAACACTATATTAACATGCTTATTCAGCACACCACACGTAGGAAATTTCACGGTGCGCTAGTGTCATTAGCTGCCTACTTATATTACAAAATGAAATAATATGTTAATGACAGTTCTCTAGAAATGGCAATTTTTTCTGCATATTTCTTTAGCAGTGGAGTAAATAAATACATGTTTTTGTTTGTTAATCTTTGAAAATAACAATCTGTGGTTTTTCAGGTAGATATTATGAGAAATATCGTTCGTTACACATCCATATATGTCTTTTCCGTGCTTGCTTGGTGTTAATATGAAATAGGTGCTGAGCGTATGTGATAAGTTATGGTAAAAAAAAGTAAAAAAAGGAAGTAGGGTTTGTACAGACTGAAGGACTGTAACCAGATATACATCTAGACGTCAGAACTTCTAATGTATAATATGGCGGAGGGACGAATGTCCCAAGTAGAAGAAAGAATTGGGGAAAACGTCGATATTTCGGAACTTTCAAATAAAAAAAATATTTTGAACAGTAAAAAAAATATTGCATGGTATTCAAGAACGTACTCCTTTCGACTTTCCCGACCTCTTAATGAATTCTGAGAACGTCAGAACAAATAGACGATAGGTATCAGTTTGAGAAACCGAAGGCTTCAGAAAGAGGTATACCACAGGTACGAAAATAAAATCATTCATTTACATCGTAAAAACTTCATTACGTGCTGAGGTGATTCGAAGGTGCAACTCTTCAATGGGTTTGAATTTGGACTAACCGTCAACCAACTTATATTCCCCAACGAATAACTGGTGCTAGTTATGATTACCGAGTTCTTTGCTGACGTGTGAATTGAGGTGCCCGAGATATCGAAGTACCCTCAAATTTTTATCTCACTCCGGTGGATTGAACCCCCTTCCCCTCCATATAGATTGGTTTCAGTTTACGTTCATATATCGAGATATATATCCTCAAGTTTGTATAACCCTCCTCACTTTGTAGATCTTGCCAATAGACAACTTTTTATACCGAGTGTCAACCAATTGGGGAATTTTGGTGTTTCATCTAAAAATCAATGGAATAATTCCTCAAAGAGATTGTAATCACCTTGATTCATTTCGTAAATTTGACTTCGTATCATAGTATCATCAGAGGGACAAAGAATGTAAAATTTTCTATTATTGCTTTCACAAATTGATCTTTTTGTTTATAGAATAACATCTAGACACAACACGAGTACTGTTTTATGTAAAAGAGCTCAAATAAAAATATTAACTTGGAAGCACCAATAACTTTAGGAGCAGTAATGCAAACGAACTTACTAGCATTTGTGACTTCTTTTCTTGTAGTATTCGCGAACTAAAATAGTAGTTTGTTCAACAAGATTTGACCAATATTCAGGGCCGACGCAAGGCTGAGCGGTGCCCGCGTGCGGGAAATCATCTTGGCGCCCTTTATTAAAGTACAAAATCTAGTTATACAAAAAATTATATTTTTTCATTTCATAGTGAAACAACAGAATTTTTCAATTTAATTTTCATTAGAAATAATGATCAATAAATTATATTTAAAACAAAAAAATATCTCTAATCCGGCACTTAGAACTAGAACATTTATTCGTTTAAATGGCCGTTTTTCGTGATTTAATGGCAGCAAATTATCTGATGACGTCATCAAAATCGGTTTTATCATCAATCTCCTGCTCTACAGAGCTAATATAGCTAGCACAGATAGTCTCTCTGGATTCATGGTTGATCGAAGGAAATTTTTTATTATTTTTAATTTTGAAAATGACATTCGGTAGGGATGAGGTTGAATTGTGCTCAAGCTCAAAAATATCTTGCATTATATCCATAGCGTTTGAAGAATGGGGAATTCAAAATGACTTTGAAGCTTTAATCTCATTGAACAAAACATCTGCCTCAATATCAGCCTCCATCTTTACCTTATCACTAAGCTTCTGTTGCAGAGCTCGACAGCATTTCAGGAGATCATTGTCACTAAATAGCAAAAATATTATTAAAAAACAGCAAAATTATTGTCATAATTAGATATTATATTAAATCAACTATTTGAAGAACTTAGTACTTGATCAATTATTCTTAGAAAAAATCAACTTTGAAAGCGGTTTTTGGATCTTGAGGTGCTTCATCCCTATGTTCATAATGAAAAAACTTATTATCTATTGGTATTTATTGCGGGAAATGATGTTCTACCTCAATATCGGCGGCTGATATTGCCGCTTGAGCAATTATTTCCCCAGAGGACTCATCATTTCTATAATTTTTGAAATAATCGACTGAATTTTCCAAATATTTTTGATATACTTTGATGTCAATTTTAACACTTTGCATCATTTTACTCACCTCATTACACTACAAATAAACTTAAATGATTGGATATTTAATAGTAAAGAACTTGTTATGTGCCTACTTTCTATGTTTAAAGTGTCGTTAACTGCTATTTCTAGAAGACTCTCGCAAATTTTAAATCTAATGACATTTCAATGGCTTCATAGCATCTACCCTACTTGACCAACTAGTACTTAGGGGTTTTAGATTCATTACAGGACAAATTTTTTAATAATATCCCTTCGTTTTGTGGAGGAAGGGAAAAAACGTTGAGTTCTTGTACTATATTGAAAAAGTTCACTGATTGATTAGATACTTTAGCAGCATCATTAACTGCTGAATTTGAGCTTTGTGCAGCGCATAGGACAAAAAAAGCTCGAGGATTAGCGTCCAGTATACGCACCGTTATCATACCCCTATAATATATATATATATAGGAAAGTAACTCGTGACTGATTACGGAATATGTAGTGAAGTAACTCGTGACTGATTAAGGAATATGTAGTGAATTTTTTGGGGTTGCAGTCACTTGTGTTGGGTTATATCACAAAGAAAACTCTTTGTTATTCGTCAAGCTTTCGGCAATCTTCATTGCCTTCCTCAGGACGTCTATAATACATAACAATTTATCATATGATAATATATCATGAATGGTTACTTACTAACGTGAGATTGAATAATAAAAAAGAGGCAAAAATTGATTATGAAAATATGAAGGTGACGTTTAAATGAATTTAGACATATGATATAATTTCACTTTTAGATTACGGTGGAAATGTCGAAATAGAGTGTGATTTTTTCTTATCCTTCTCATACTTTATCAAAAAGGTGTACATTTTGCTAAGACCATTCGAATCTATTTTTTTGTTCATGGAATGGTCATTATTATTTATATGTATCATTTCTAAAAATACACGCTTAGAAAGATTTATTTCACTATCCAAAATGAATTACGGACAAGCTGATATTTTACACACCTCTGTCAATGTGCTGGTGAAGTTGTGTGTGTTCTTACGTAGTTTCATAACGAATTAATTTTCAAAGTGTTTCCTGTCATTAAACTTGGTGCGTCTTTCACGTCCATGTAAGTGATTTTCATCAGCTACCACCGTACATAACAATTTCGATAATAAACATTGGTATCATCCATTTTGAGTGTGCCTTATCAGTTTATTATCCTTGAGCCTCCTCCGTTGCCAGTTTTCTCTTTACTTCCGTTCATCAACTGGTTATTATTTTCTCTTCCGATTCAATATGTCAGAGACCTGCCAGTGCTGTACTCCTCGAATAACTACTCAACAGTTGAAAATATCATGTGCTACGAGTTCTAAAAAATTTAACGCTTCATGCGTGAACGTTTCACCATCAGAGGTTCATAAATTATCCAAGTCAAATGAGAAATGGTTCTGTGTTGGCTGTTTGCAATCCAAAGATATCAAGAGATGAAGTATCGTCTTCTCATTCTACTAAGCTACCCCGTGATGAAACCCCAGCTTCCAGCTATGATGAACCCCTCGCTACGAAACATTTTACCCAGCTCATGTCCGAACTCAAAAAAATGTCACAAACTCAAAGTTCTCTCGATCAGGCTCAGAAGTCCTTGACTGCTGACTTCTCCACTATCAAGGAATATCTAAAGTCTTTGAATGTAGATATAACCCAATGTCGCGACACACTTTCAAAGCATTCCGATACATTAAAAGTGTACGATAATATGATACAGGAATGCGATACCAGAATATGCCACGTAGAGAACATTTCGTAAGCTGTTTTTAACTCATAAGATTCCAACAAAACTGAAGTCGATGGCATCAAAACCAACTCGACGTATCCCCCTAAACTGGTAGACTCAAAAGACTCTTTCAACAGAGAAAAAACATACTGGTGGTTGACCTAGCTGAAGACGAAGATGTTGACGATTTCGACATCATAACTGATATCATCAGCTTTCTGCTAACCTGCCACAGAAATGAAGCACCAGCATTCAGAATAACAAATATTCATCGACTCGGTCAAGTCAATGGAGATGAACAAAGACCCGTTGAAGGGTCATTCGACGATGATCTCATGCGCAAGTTCTTGCTTCGTCGGTAAGCGTCACTGAAAAACTACATCAATCAGATCTCTCATTTGAAAAATGACGGGACGTATCACTACGTCGAATTTCCATTACGTCGAAACCCAGTACGCCGAAAAAAGAATCCCCACCACTTACGTCACCAAAACACGATCGTTATCGAAGCTTGATTCCATTCGGCGTAATGGAAATTCGACGTACTCACCTTCCTTATTTTGAAAAAAATCCGAATGATGACCGAATAACGATTCGTAATTTGGCGTAGTGCCACTCCTGTGCTTCTGATATCGAAAGTGCATGGTGTGGCACTACGTCGAATTCCCATTACGCCTAATGGGATCCAGCTTCGATAACGATCGTGTATTGGTGACGTGAGTGGTGGGGATACTTTTCGGCGTAGTGGGAATTCGACGTAGTGCTACGCACCCAAAAATGATTCCCCTCCCTCTCAGAGGGCCTTCCTTGATTCCGTGAGGAAGCAATTACGCCAAACAAGCGGTGGGAAAAACCTGAAAATCGAATATTTCAAAGGGATTTCAACTATTGTTAACGTCAATAATGTAACAAGCTCTGGGAGTATACTTGTTACCACTTCGAGTTTAACTTCGAGTTTAACGTTACCCATTATACAAGATGCCTTCAGTAACATGTCACAGAAGACTCCCGTCTCTCAATCGTAGCAACCAGTTCCCATCTCACGTCATTCTCTCAATAATACCACCAAAATCATTGAGATTTATTTTCAAAATATTCGTGGACTCAATACCAAAACACATAAAATATTGCTATCAGAACTAATAAGTGATTGTGACATAATTTGCCCGAAACCTAGTTGAATTCTAACGTGGCTAACAGTGAAATTTTTTCTGTCACATCTACTGTTCATTGTCAAGACCGGAATTTTATTGCTACGAATTAATCGCGTGGTGGTGGAGTACTTATAACTATGAATAATCAAAGCCTCATCGTGGAAAGACTGAATCTTGATCATTCAAATTCTACCTGCCCATCGCTCGGGTGTGGGTAAGGGACACTCACTCTTAGCAGATGCAAATTAATTGCTACTAAAAGCAAGTGTGACCTCCAGAGAAATTTAGACTATGATTCCTTTTCAAAACAAGCCTAGGACGCCAAACTTCCTGAAAGAGAAGTATGTGCTGCTGAAGGAAAAATCAATTCAATTTTAACAAACTTCCTATTTATTGAAGTGAACTTTTACAATTCAAATTGTAATATCAGTTAAGTTATTAGCAAGTTAATTAATGAGAATTATATAAGAAATGAATCACACAATGGTCTATCCTTCTGACTGTTCTGTTGACTCGAAATGGAATGGCCACTTACGCTCCTCCTTGACTGGTGAAGTGGACTCTACTTGAAACAACTACCTCTTTTGCCTCTAGTTGTTGACTAACCTGGTTAATCCTTGGCAACAGGTATTCAGCTATTGTCTGCTTCGATGATAGTCCAGGAGTCCACTCACTTCAATGGTAGGAAGCTAGTAGGTGGTTGGTGTTGGTCCTCTTCAACGGTCGATGGTTTTACATGCAAGATGGGGGACAAGGTATTAGACCAAAGTAATAAGAATATGTGAGTGTCGCTGAGACTACAACTTGTTGGATTACAAAAATATGTTTCAGTGATTATTTCTAAACTATAGACTATTTGGATCCAAATTTACAGTCTCGGGAAATTAGTAAATTCACTCGAATAAGTGAAAGTTCTTTCATAAAAAACTATGAAATCTGAATATCTTCAGGAAAGAGAATTGAATAAAAAAAATGACAATATCAGTTGAAGAAATATTAAGAAAAATACTCAGTTTAATCAATATAAATTGAACTAGATAAATTGATTAGATTGATCGAAATAGGTAGATATAATGAGAAATCGATAGAAACAAGCAAATCAATAACGCTAGATTCTCATGTAACGCAACACTTAGAAACAGGTCAGTAGCTATACAAAAAGAATAAATAATTGCTCAATGAGTATTCAAGATGATGAAAACAGTTGCCTGTCAGCCCAGTATCACTAAGTAACCCTCCAACTCTTCAAATTTGGCCAAGCCCAAACTTCACAAAGAAGTTAGAGAGTTGAATGGTACAAATTATCAACTGTGACTAGAAGGACTGGTCTCTATACGTTACCCAAGGTATATGAAATCAACACCCAAGACAGTGACTGAAACTAAGATTCAAAAGAATCTGTGACAGTCTGGTAAGTAGTGATAGTTGAATTTTAATTGAAATGAATGATAGCAAACTACTTACCAAACGTCAGAGGTCCTTGTTCCACAGGGTTTTGTTTTTCACTGAAAAATGTTTGAACGAAAGTACTCGTTCTCCCTCAAGTGAATATATTTCAATTCGGTTGAAAATAACCTCACTTTTCCATATAAAAATGAAATATTTTTTCTCAATTCCGGAAATATTGCGTTCAGTAAGTCGAAATGATACTGGTTAATAATAGAGATTGTCAAAAGCTCGTGGATTGCAATGAAGTTCGGAAAACCCTTCGATGTTCCAGGCACAGTCTCTCGAAAAACGCCACTCTTTACGGTTCAATCAAAAATATAACGATACTTGTGAGATATTGATTCATTGAAAAATTATTAAATAGGTAAAATGATAAAATATTTAAAGATGATTCAAATTATTCGAAATCAATATCACCTGTTTCGAAGTCACACTATCACGGCACCTGAGAATCAGATCAGATACGCGCTATCGATCACCGATAATCAATAATCCAGCCGCAATATATCTAGAAGGGCAGAAACACCTCCGATTGCACATATATGCCTTTTTTAGCGCACGCGTGATTCGTATCTTGAATCTTGAAGGGTTGACAGAACAACTCAGATGTGTTGAGTGCGTCTACCACCACGATGGAAAAGGTGATAAGCAGCGCTCGAAGAGGTGTTTTGAATAGAAAATGTAACGGAAATTTTATTTTCGTTACAATCGATGCAGGTTATTTTGTAATATATTTGTTTGTTATTCATATGCCACCTGACACAACGTTAGAAGTCTTGGAAGTGATATTTGAACGTCATTATTTTGTGGTGGATAAATATTTTTTCCGTATTTTTTTGAGATTCTAACCTACCACAATCTGGAAAAATAAGAATTGATATTGGAATATATCCAATAGTAGAAGGGCATATTTTCAATAATAATAATGATACGTCATATTCACCATAGCAGATACAATCAACCAATCATGAGAAGAGATAATCTAAATTTACTACAAAGGTGAATAGGCGGAGTATCAGTCGAGGCCGTTTTTCAACTCAACCTGGTAATAATAAAATTAGATAACAATAGCAAAAATTCAATAACCATAAAAAAAAATTATTGAAAATTGTAAATTTTTTGAACAAAGATTAATTTCACAATTAAATTTTATGACAAGCTCGAGAAATTGTTTGATACACAGTAGAGTATTCCTTTATAGTATTGACAAGGTCAGGGACGGACAAAGGACTAGTTAGTTAGGTATGTTTCCAGTCTTTTTTTGAAGTTGTTGATTGTGTAATATCGAAATTCACAGGGTAATTGGTTGTAATATTTCGGTGCATTATACGAGAATGACTAAGACTGAACTATTTCGTGTGGTGAAACTATTAATTGATGAGAATTTTTCGAGCTTCTTCAGTAAATATTTGGGTTGACCCGATAATAAAACTTTGTGTGTTGGTGAGTATTACGCTATAAGGTAGACACGAATAAATTTCCACAAAATTTATTGTCTTCGCGACATGTTTCGATACACTGTATCTTCATCAAGCGAATGTTTCTAAACACTAAATTATTCTTTGTTAGAAGTTCCTTAAATACATCAGGGTCTACTCTAATTGTCTCTGATTCCTAGAATAATACAACTTGACTGATGTTGATTCCTAAACTTATTACCTGATGCTAATAACTGATACTGATTCCTAGAATTACACTGATACTGTTATGATATCGGACCATAGTTACTTATTAATTGAATAAGTTCAACAAAGGGGAACTATTGAGATCCAATTGATCATTCAGCAAACAATTTGAATTTTTTAATTTATTGATTTCCAAAAATTCTAAATAATTAAGTCTAATGCCTTTATTTTCAACATGCAGAATTTCGAAATTTTTATCGAAGTCATGGCCTTCCTCCAAAATGTGATTGGCATATATGATGAATGAAGTGTTTTCTTTTCATAATTCATACGATGTTCACGTATGCGGCTTTTGAATGGTCTACCTGTCTGGCCAATATATACTTTGGAGCAAGATCCACAATTCAATTTATAAACTCCCGATTTTTCATCTTTTATTGTTTTATCTTTGTTCTTCTTGATGAACCTTCCCAACGTGTTATCTGTTCTATATGCTACTTCTAAATTTCGTTTATGCAAAAATGAAGCTACTTTTTCCGTAGCAGGTCCTGAATAAGTTAAGATTCTATAATTATTGTCCTGGGTCCTCAAAGTGGGGTACACTTCTTGGATAGCTTTTCTATGTAGTTTTTTAGCAGGAATATTTTCTATTAATTTGACTTGATATCCATTGTTAACTGCTATTTGTTTTATGATATTTAATTCTTTGTTAAAATTGTCCACAGACTAACTATGGTCCGATATCATAACAGTATCAGTGTAATTCTAGGAATCAGTATCAGTTATTAGCATCAGGTAATAAGTTTAGGAATCAACATCAGTCAAGTTGTATTATTCTAGGAATCAGAGACAATTAGAGTAGACCCTGATGTATTTAAGGAACTTCTAACAAAGAATAATTTAGTGTTTAGAAACATTCGCTTGATAAAGATACAGTGTATCGAAACATGTCGCGAAGACAATAAATTTTGTGGAAATTTATTCGTGTCTACCTTATAGCGTAATAACTATGGATTTCCATCAAGTAAAGGCCACCTCAATCCAAAAAATGTTGGTGAGTAGGTGCAAATATCTAAGTTTCTCGACTTTCAACCATCCAGACTTTTTCATCGTTGAAGATATATGGTCATATTTACGGATCCCAAACGAGAAACGTAAACAACTATTTTGCATACGCTGTAGGCGTGAAGCATCCGATTGTCTTATAGCAGGTCCATAAATACTGTCGCAATAAGAAATTTTTGACATGATCAGTGACTCGCATAGTCTAAGTTTCAAGTTTGTATGTAGCAAATCTCGATTAGGAAACATTTGCCTGAGGACATTATAAGAAGTTTGATTCAGATAACTGACATGCTTACTGAAGCGTAGTTCAGGGTCAAACCACAATCCTAGATGTTTTATTTCGCCCGTGGAGGGAAGTATTTCATTTTCGATGCGAATTTGAAAGGAAGAGTTAGTGATCTGCTCTCTGTACTTCTTAGGTCCGAATATCATAATTGCCGATTTCTCAGAATTGAGCTCTTGAGCTTATGGGCTATAGAAATGTCGAAGATAGCTTGAAGATCGTTGTTAATATATGACTGAGCAGTTGTAGAATCGCGAGGTGGAAAAGAGAAATATAACTGCGTGTCGTCTGCATAGTGGTGTATATTGCAATATTTTACGAGCCGATAAATATCTCAGATATATAAACTAAAGAGCAAGGGCCCAAGGATAGATCCTTGTGGCACTCCTTTTGTTACCGGTAGAGCATCCAGAACAACTCCATCCACAACTACTCTTTGTGTTCGATTCTTAAGATAATTTCCTAAGAGTGACACTGCTTCCCGAGAAAAACCAGGGAAGGTGCGAGTTTATCACACAATATCTAGTGATCTAGGGTGTCGAAGGCCTTGCTGTAATCGAAAAGTACCAAACAGGTAAGACTCCCATCATCTGCAGCTTTTAGAATGTCGTCAGTGATTGACAGAAGGGCCGTAGTTGTAATATGCTGGGTAGTCTGAATCCTGATTGTACGGATGTAACGATATGATTTTCATTGACGTAACTGTTAATCTGCTCCTTCAGCACAAACTCTACCACTTTAGAGAGGCACAGGAGAATTGTGATTGGTCACAGGTCAGTAAGGACTCTAGGTGAACTACACTTAGCCAGAGGGATAACCAATCCATCCTTCCAAAGTTCTGGAAATTGGCAACTAGTTACGATAGAGTTTATGAGAAAGGTGAGGTGATTTATTAACAAAGAGTCAATGAGATTAATCATTTGAAGGGATATCCCGTCAGAGCCCAAAGCATTGCTCTTGATGCGTCTTAGGTAACTTCGCACCTTCTCACTGGTGACTGTGGTGAAGTGAAAGGAACTTTCAGGTCCATTCGAGTTAATATAATGATCCAATAAAGACAGTTGGTGAGCAGATCTAACCGGTTGGGGTATGGCATTGAAGTGCTGGTTTATGAGATTGACATCTTTCAATTCGTCAGGAATATCAGAATTTTTATTTTTCCTCGGAATATCGAGATATCTTAATGTATTCTAAGTTGATTTGGAATTTTTGTTTCGTAATCCAAAATCAAGATATGCTTCTTTCGCGTTCAATCGCACTATATGCATAGTTTCTGAGTTCCTCATTATTATAACTAATCCAATCGGCATGTGCTAACGATTTCTTGTATTTACTCAGAGCACAGTTCTTGAGTGAGATTATTATTATCTTTATATTATATGTCAACCAAGGTGCTGATGGTTTAGTCACTCTCCTAATTTAAGGAGGCGCGTATTTATCAAAAAGAATCAGTATGTTGTCGTTCAGGAAGGATACCATATGCAATCTACATTATCGAATTGATAAATGAGATCCCAGTGAATATTCAGAGCGTCTGATCGGAAGAGATCTAAATCGAAGTTAGTAAAATCACGAAAAGACACCATTTCAATTCTACTAGAAGCAACAGTGGTATTGATTTTGCACAACACTGCAAGATGGTCTGAAATTCCCTGTATATCATACCAATTCGATATGAATCAATTTGGTTTTCAGGAAAAGAGTGGAACACAAGCAGCAGTTTTAGAAGTTATCGACTTTATTCATGAAAAACTTGATAAAGGTAATTATGTGGTAGCTGTTTTCGTGGACCTCAAAAAGGCCTTCGATACGATTGACCACTCCATACTTAATCAAGAACTTTGAATCTATTGGTATTAGAGGTATTGTGAATGACCTTTTGAAATCATTTTGAGAAAAGAACTATTAGGACCTACACTAATAACGTGGAAACTGATAGATTGAATATTAACAAAGGAGTTTCCCAGGGTTCGGTTTCAGGTCCCATTTTATACTTATTACATATACAAAATCTGTCCCAAATCAATTTATCTTGTCATTATACCATACCATATGCGGATGATACAGTACTTTTATTTGCAAATAAAAACCCTTTGATTTTAGAAAAAACGATAAACGAGGACATACTAAAATTTGAAAAATGGCTTTATTCCGATCTCCTCTCTGTTAATTCCAAGAAAACTGGATATATGATTTTTCAACAAAAAAATAAACAACATAGTTGAATATAAAAATAAAAGATGAGCAATTTAAACAAACTTCTCTGAAGAAATATCTTGGCATTTGGATTAATGATAAATTGAAGTGGGATAAACATATTGATAATCTAATAAAAAAAATATCTTCCATCATTGGTGCCCTAAGAAGATGTCCCAAATTGAATCCCAAAATAGCAAATATATTTTTATATTCACATATTCTCAGTAGAATCAAATATTTAATTAATATATGGGGATCTTGTTCTAAAAATAATTTTAATAAAATTTCCGCTCTATACAGGAGAGCTCTGAAAGTACTGTATCGTCTACCATTTGACACTCCAACACATCAACTTCATTCAATTACAAACACATTTTCTTCGGATGAGCATTATGAAATGGATACTCTGAAAGGAACATATCTTATTATTAATAATATGATGAAATCCAATTTTATATTAATCAGGAATTCAAAAATTCATAATTACCTTACGAGACAAGATAACTTGTTCCACCTTGATTCCGCAAACTCTGTAATTGGACAGAAAAGGTTCACTCATGAAGCACTTTCAAAATTCAATGAAAAACCCGAAGATATAAAAAATTGTAGAAATATCAATGAATTTAAAATCAAAATAAAATAATATTTTCTTCAAATGATAAAATAAAATTCGATGGGATTCTTTCTTTGTTCTATATTTTGTTTTATTTTTCTGTTTGTTGTTTCTTTGGAGTTCTGAAGAAAAATTATTCAATGAAATATGTAATCAATATAAAGTTCATGATCAGTCTCATACCAGTTTGAAACTGTTTGACTGTTCATGATATTCCTTTATAGAAACTCAGTTATAAGTTATAATTTAAACATACCCTGCTATTGTGATTTCAAAATTGTCATTGAAAAAAATTGTAACATTATTACCTAAAAACAATATTTAAGAAAATGTACATTTTGTATTCATGTAGCATTGAATGAATTACGAATAAATACTTATAATTATCTACATATGATATTTTTTCCTCATCACAAACAAGGATGATATCGATAAGGGATTGAGAGTGAGCAGTTGATAAAGTCTGTAAAATGTTGTCAACGTCGATCATTATTGTTGAGCAGGTTTTTATTAACGTCACCGACAGCCAAGAGATAATCACATGTAGGAAAATCTACCCCGAAATTTTCTGGGTCTATTGAAAAACAGTTCCTTCTGCTTCTGAATAGAACAAGTCCAATTTCCAATTTCTCGTATACGAGAAGTTGCTGACTAATTGGACTTGTTCTATCCAGAAAGAACTGTTTTTCAATAGATGCAGCAAATTTTCTGGGTAGATTAAAATTCTACTCTTGTATTGATTCCAATATTGATTTTTATTTTTTCAGATTGTGGTGGGTAAGAAACTCAGAAAACTACGGAACAAGCCTTGGAAGTATTTTTAGATACCTTTTCACTTGTCAGCTCTGATTGTAATGGAAATATGCTGATTGTGGGCGATTTCAACAATTCACCATTTTTTTATCAACAACCCAATGATACAAAATCTGTTTTGACGATAAATGATAGGAACTCATAAATTTGAATCGATTCAACACGATTAAGAAGGCTTGGTTTTCTCTAGTTTTGAACCTTCAGTTCAATTTCTTGGCCACATATAAAGCATTAAGAGCAATTTGCCGTCAACAGTAATCTAACCAATTTCTTAAATTTTAGAAAAGCTAACTATCCAGCTATTTACGCATCTTTGATCGACGTTGACTGGTCATGTGTATATCAACATGAGTATGTGAATAAAGCGTGCGATGTCTTCTACAGTGTGACCCACTTAAGACCGGAGAACCCCTCATCCTAGGCAGTTTCCTACCGGCAGATGTTTTCTTTTTCACCAGGAAGAGTATCAAAGTTTGCACTTGCACCAAATTTGCAAAATGTAATTACAAATTTCAGGGCATACTATGATTTTTTATGATCTAATTTGCTTAATTTCATTAAAGATTTTTTTCGTGAAATTCCGACACCAACACTGGATTCACCATCCTTCATTCAGGTGCATTCCAGAATTTTATTTGAAAATATTCATTCGCAACAAGGTTATAATATTAATTTTGATAATATACCATTATTCATGAATATTTCTGACAAAATCTGAGAATCGACAAAACATAAATGTATGAAATCGTTAAGAGTTTTTTCTGGGGATTCGATTCATAACATATTGAAGAATGACAGTTTTGTAAAAAATATAATATCCATAACGTCGATAAACCGGCTCCTCATGATATCCACTATCGTGACAACTAAGAATTTTCGAATAAAATGAAAATGTTATTTTGATTCCAATTCCAAACTTTACGATGCTTTACATCCCCTACATTTGTGTTGAGTGTTGCCGATTCTCAAAATTTGTTTGAAATATTCGTAAATAATATGGTATGTTATCAATATTAATACTGTTATAACTCTGTTGCCAATGAATATTTCAAGAGGAAATTCTAGAATTTACCTAAATGAAGGATGCTGAATTTAGTGGTAGTGTCAAAATTTCTAGAAAAAATCACTTACAAAATTTAGTAATTCAAAATTAAAAAGAAAATCATAGTACCTACCATGTCCTAATGATTGAGGATTTTTTTTCATGGATTTTCGTTTTTTGAAGTATGATTTTTTTTCTAAATGATGATATTTATTGGTTCAAAATTATTTTTATTGTTCGTTGGTTCATGTCGGTCAGGGCATGCTTGACGTGCATCACCCGCTTTCGGCGCTTTCAGCGCAAGTTTCGCCTTTAAATCAAAATTATAAATATTGGTGAAAGACTTCCGGGAGTTGGGATTTCTTTAGGAAAATTTCCTTCTCTTGAGGGATCTTTTATCAAATTTTGGATATCATTAATAATTTCCAAGATATTTGCAAAAAAAAAACTTTTCTTACAAAATTGTTTGACTTTTGCATTTTTTCGAGCCCTTCTGAAATTTTTCAAAAAGTGTCTAGAGGTCATTCCGAATCGAATGAGCCTTATTGGACCATAATTTTCGGTGCGCTTGGACAGAAGTTCACTAAAATGGATCTTGTGAACCAGACTATATCTCCCGTACCAACCTGTCTCTCTTCAGAGCCCTATTACTAATGTGTGAAAAATTTATAACGGTATATCTGGAATAAGTGAAATTAATTTCGACTCATTAAAATCCATTGTTCCTCATTATTATGTAAATTGTCAAATAACTGACCATTGCGTTGTTGTATACTTGTATTTTTCACTTTAGGTTTGTGATGTAAAAGTTATTCAGAGCCTGTGTTGTACGTATTCTGGGGTGGTGGCTGGAATCAGTTGTCGCCCCTTTATCTACCAGCTGGTTCTCTAACTTGTCGGTAAATGCCCAGCTTTTAAACCCACTTTTTCTGTGAAAAATATTTCAACACATATTGATGTATATTTTATCTCATTTCTATGTACATATTAATAAACATTGATCTGCTATTGATTACTAAATACTTTGTATTTTCCTACAATTAGGTTTTCGTACCTGTTGGAAATAAATGGCTCATTATTATTTCAAATTATTATCTATTCATGAATGAAATTATTATCATTATAAGAATGGAGACATTTACTAAAAGAAGTACAAACTCACCACAGTCTGAGAAACCCTGGTTCAATAGAAGCTGCTCTGAGGCTGTCACAACCAAACAAGCGACATTAAATTGCTGGTACCAAAATCCGGGTTCGTAAATGAGATCCGAGTATGTCAACACAAGAAATAGGTGTAGTGATAAAATTAAAGCTGTTAAATAAGAACAATATCATATAATTTGTTCCAGACTTGTTGTATGTCCAAACGGTTCTAGTTCGTTTTGGTTATTTGTTAAAGCTGTCAACAAAAACTTCTTTCAGCTCATTTCTTCCTTCAACCAAAGAAGATTGATCACAAGCCACATCTGCCAATAAACAAAAAGAAAATATATTTGCTAGAAAATCCACTTTGGACTCATCAGGAAAATATTCCCCGAATATCAGGCCTGTCGACAGTCATGTGCCTAAAATAATTTTTTCGACAACAAAAAATAAGAAATATTTCAATGGACCTGGAGATGAATAAAGCTTGCGGATCTGATGGAACCCCAGCAATTGTTCTTAAAGTGTGTGCCCGAATTGACACAAGTACTTTGCGAATTATTCAACTTTTCGTATAACTTGTTTTTTTCTTTCAGTCCTGGAGGACAGCAAGAGTTCAGCCAGTTCCTAAAAAAGAAAAGGAAACTTTACCTCGTAATTATAGCCCAATTGCATTGATTTCTAACATTTCCAAAGTTATGGTAAAAGCAATCAATATGAAGCTCATCGAATATCTAGAGAAATCAGGAATAATTAATTATCGACAATATGGATTTCGCCATCAAAGATCAACAAGTGATTTTTGGCGTATGTTTCACATATTTTGCTGCATTCTATCGAAAAATTCGGAAAAACGTCAGCTGTTGCACTCGACATTTCAAAAGAGTTTGATTTAGTTTGACATCGGGTTCCTTTCTTTGTGTTTATGTGTATGGTTGTTCGTGTTTAATGTATTGACGAGTCTGATAAGTTTTAATACTGTACTGCACTGTGTAAAGCTTCAAATGAATAAAAATTATCTACCTATCTGCCGAATGCCGTCTTATGGTTCACCTCCTCAATTGTGTGATATGTTGAAGAGTTTCTTGTCTGATAGGTCTCTGAATGTGATTTTAGATGGAGTATCTTCCGATATTCTCTCAATAAATGCAGGTGTTCCACAGCGTTCAGTGCTGGCGCCCACTTTGCTTCTGCTTCACATAGGCGCCGGAACTTCAAAATTACTATGGGGGCTCGGTCTCCAAATATATAAAGAATTATATATATATATATTAATTATTATTTTAAGTTATCACATCAAATAAACAGTAACAAGAACCTTACTGTATTTGAGGTTAGTCGTATTAAAAACGTTGGTAAAGTGAAATAACATGTCACAGACGAAAAATATGTTCACAGTCCAATATTAAAATTTTACACCAAGTGAATTGTTTAAAACGCCATTAAAATATTAACAGGATTAAAAAAATATAGTTGCATATTCAACAGGTGAATACACAATACACATAAAAGTCGAACTTTAACGGTTGGATATGAATTATGAATGACATTGACAATGAAGTTTGAAATGACAGAGTTGACATGAAGTATGGAACATCTAGAAACAGGTGTGTGAAGAGACATCTGCCAAGATGGAACGACGCCAGAGTGAGAGAACACTGCTACCATCTGTTCGGAATTGAATTTATAGTAATCAATATTATTGATTTTTTGAAATTGAAGGATGTTAACATTGAATCAGAATGGATTGAGAAAAGATTTTAATTATTATGTGCAAACTATTTTAAAACAAATTTAAAAAATATAGAAATAATAATTTTTAATTTAGATTAATAGAATTATTGTTGTTTGCAAAATGTCGAAAATTTTCATCAATATCAAGTAGATAGATTCCACTGAGGTGTTTAATATCAGTTCTTCTGTTAAGGCAAGATGTTGATTGAGAGATAAACGCCATTTCCAAGAACAACCGCTTAGACTCATTTTGTTCAATACTAAGAATTTTTGTTGAATTGTAATCCATGATATGTCCATCTTTGTAAACATGGTTACTCAGGGCACATCTTTCAGGATGTAACCTACTGTGGCTTTTATGTGATGAAATTCGATCTTCAAGAGATCTGCAAGTTTGACCAATATATTCGTTATCGCAGTTATGGCAAGGAATTGAATAAACCAATTTCGATTGAAGCAGAAAGAGAGTTGCATCTTTAAATTTGGAGAACAGATTATTAATTGTAAGTAAAGTTTCAATGCGCTTTTTACATTAATGTCTCTAAAAATTCTTGTCAGTTTGGGAGTGACTTCACAAATAAAAGGCAAAGAGGTGAAGAAAATCTGAGGCGGATTGGTCTCATTTGTAACAGTGTGAGATTGGAGATTGTTATTAGAATTGAGGTCATGGGGAGACGTGCTGAACAAGATCTTTTTTAAACGAGGATCTGGATAGGAGTTATTGATAAAAAGCTGATGTAAAATGTTTAAATTTTTGTTATGGAAGGAGGGATCGGGAATCTGGATAATACGATTCTTCATCTGACGGACCAAGTTCACTTTTATTGATTGTCTATGGTATGACAAATAATTGATATATATATATATATATATATATATATATATTTATCACAATAAAATAGGAAAAATAAAGTCAGTGTATTATAACATCATATATTCAGGTGATGTTCACATACATACAAAAAACACAAAGTGAATACTAATCCAAAACGACCTAAGTACAACATGTTTAAAATAATAAATATAATTTCCAAACTCTTCAGTGAAGTATAGAAAAAACAAAAAAACTGATAATCACAGCCAGTTTCAAACCTCAAATGCCAAATGGCGAGTCTGAGTACTACAAAATTGTTGTTGTTTAAAATTGTTAAAGAAACAAATATCCAATTTCTGCATGAACTATTCGTTACATATATATTATATATGTAACGAATTGGATTAAAATTAAAAATTTTACTCATGTTAGAAGGTTTGCCGTCTTTTGCTATTTTTTAAAATGAAAATGTTTGCTATCTCGTGATTACTAACTTCTTTGAAAAGAAACTCTGTAGAAGTTCAAAATAGCACAATCGTTTAGTCTTTGCTGTGTCATCGTGGACCGTAAATTCTTTTATGGATTTGATGTATCAGATATCACATCTTTTTATTCATTATTACAATATATACGGTATACGTACGCACCTTTGTTAATAGTGACTACGGCTTTGAGTAACTGCGGCGGTTTTGTCACTGACACTGTTGCCAGCGTGATAATAAAAATCCGATACATAATTTGTTCTAAACGAAAAATTTTTGCTATGAGAGCATGGTAACAGTTTCGCAAACCAGAACTTCACTATGGGGGCTCCGCCCCTTTAGCCAATTCTCTATGGGGGCTCGACCCCCATTGCCCCCATTGCTTCATATCAATGATTTGCAGATTTGAGAAAGCATCTTATTCAGGGCATAATGTTGCGAACAACAGTACCTAGTCTTCATACCAGTTTCTCTTCCAGTGTGCCCATATCAGCACGTGAAACAAAAATTCAAAGAAACATGATCGTTAGTGGTAATAATGATTACTAGGCGAAAATATAGAATGGGGTACCTCAACTTGGTGGATTTCAATGCTGGGAAAACCCAGACATGTTCCTTTCCAAAGAAAGGCGATCTATCTTCATCCAATATTCAGATGTCAGGAGTAACTTTTCCGACAAAACCGAGTATCTCGATGCTGGGAATTATGATCAGTAATAATCTCTCATGGAAAACCAACTATTTCGTGTGGAGAAATACTTCACTTCCCCCCAGCTTCTAATGCCCAGATACGACCTGTCTTGGAATATAGTTCTCATGTGTGGGGCTCGGCACCAAAACATTCACTGAAACTTCTTGATTCCACACAGAGGAAAGCAATACGTCTTTGTTGCAGATTCTTCGCTCACGGAGTCGCACACTTTGTTGGAACATCGTAGAAAGAGGACTTGTCTCTCTTCTATAGATATTTCCACGGTCGGAGCTCATCTGAATTGTCGTCAATCGTTCCACCTTCCGCAGTATCAACACGGATGACCCGACAAGTACATATAATTCCCACCACTTTGTAGTGAGCTTGAGGACCTGTCGAACCTCTGTTGCACAGGGATCTTCTTTCAATAGACCAGCTGAACTGTGGAACTTCCTGCCGAGGAAGGTTAAAAAATTCAAAGTTAATTCGTATCATCTGTCCCTTTATTCATGTTGTGTTCTTTGAACATTACAGGGTTTCCTTTCGTGTGAATCTGTATCTGAAAACCTCTCTCGGTAAGGAGTTCCAAAGTTCAGCTGTTCTATTGAAAAAAGATCCCTGAGCAAGAGAGGTTCGACAGGTCCCCAAGCTTACAACAAAGGGGTGGGGATTGTAATTGATTAATTACGTTATTTTTACATTTTATTATAGATTTTTATTTCTGTATATTACTTACATCTAGTTATAGATTATTGTTACAGTACATATGTGTGAATTCATCAATTTTGTTGTGAAAAATAGGCAATGCCGTAAATAAATAAATAAATTATGTACTCGTCGGGTCATCCGTGTAGATACTGCCATGGGTGGAACGAAAGATTGACAATTCAGAAGAGTACCGGCCGTGATAATATCTATAGAAGAGACACAAGTCTTCGACCCTCTACGATGCTCCAATGAAGTGAGCGAGTCTGTGAGAGAAGAATCGCCAACAAGACGAACTGCCTTTCTCTGAATAGAATCGAAAAGCTTCAATGAATGTTTTGGTGCCAAGCTCCATAGAGAGCTATATTCCGAGACAGGTCGTATCTGAGCCTTGTTGATAATTATAAGCTGACGAGAAGAGAAGTATTTCTTCACACAAAATAGAAATTCTAGTTTCTGGGGAGCAACTCCAGCGATCGATCACACATGGTTTCCCCATGAGAGATTATTACTGATCGTAATTCCCAGCATCGAGATACTTGGTTTTGTCAGAGAAGTTACTCCTGACATCTGAAAATCAGATAGAGATAGATCGGCTTTCTTTGGAAAGAAACATGTCTGGGCTTTTCCAGCATGAAGTCCATCTTACCCCATTCTGCTATTTTTACCAAGTCATCGATGATTGTATTGAAGTGAGTGTTTCTTTGAATATTTGTTTCTCGAGCAAATCATAAAATAATCTGTAACGACACTCTGCGCTATCATGTGGTAGGTTATTGAAAAATTCCCCAAACACGCTTAAATCGGATTACTCGCGTATTTGTTTGTACTACAGACGCGACTTAGCGGAACTGAAATACTTTTATTTGCCCGACTCGATTCAACATAGTCTGAGTTTCCGAGCATTTCGCGAACTGATTCACTTGGTCGACGTTTCGATACTTTTACTCGTCACCGTTGATCTGGAACAACTTCACCTGGATTGGAAATCCGGCGATCATGAGCAAGGTTACCCCCGTGCTGATGACGATGGTCCTCCATCTAAAGTTGAGTAACGTAACCTGCGCAGGATTTATGTACATAAAACCATCTATGAGAATAGTCTATAACGAGGAAAAAAAATGTTTATGAAATAAGAACTTCTATCCTACAAAAAAAATCTAAACTATTACAAGAACCTCTGATGCAAAATAAAATGTACATTTCCCCAGTCAGGTATAAATACCTGGTAGGCGTTGCCTTCGATATCTCACTCACGGAAAATTGGTTGATGGTGAGACTAACAGTCACCAGTGGATTCTGATAAAGGAATTCTGTGCCTCCTTTATAGAGAAAAAAAATCTTTCTAGAATTCGTCGAACAAAATATCGCTCACGACAGAAAAAACAACCCGCACAACATTTCTCCAACAGAAAACTCGCAAAGAAAAATTCGCATGTCAATGCCTCTCTGACTCTCCAAAAAAAAGCGCCTCCGTGGCATCTCCGAAACGTGCCTCTCATCAAGCACCAAGTCTGGTTTATTCAAATTATCTCTGTAGCGTCACAAAACGGAACCTCCTGATCAGCTATAAAATACGCCTCTCTTCGGGTCAAATCTCCTGAAAAAAAATATCTCTATAAATTGGCAAAACTGCGCCTCCTTTGCCACTCTCATAATAGGCCTCTCTTCGGGTACCAAACCTACTAGAGAAAAAATCTCTGTAAATACGCATAAGAACGCCTCCTAGCACATCTCCTCGTTGTACTGCTTCCCGCAGCTCTTCAATCTTTGTCCCCAACAAGACTCTGAACCTATCGCTTTCCTCTAGCGATTATCATCTGCTCTCTGAAAAAAAACTCAAATACACTCGAGCAAAATATCTTCATAATGGCTGCATTTCTCTCTCTTCCTTGAACCTGTAAAAACAAAAACACCTCACGTCATACGAGCCTCTCTCAATGGCCTTCAGTTGAAACTGGCACTATTGGCCCTCACTAGTACAATACAATACAATACATTTATTTCCCAAAGATGTAAGATACATATAGGAAAAGTCAATTATTATCTAAAGAGCAAAAAATTCTTCCATTGTATAAACAGTAGTAGCCAACAAATATTTTTTCAGGCGAATCTTAAAAAATATCGTCACATTAGCAGAATCAATTATTTCGTTAGGTAGCTTATTGAAAATTTTCAGACTCAAATAGTCAGGAGATTTCGAAGATAAAACATATTTTGCAATAAGGAATATGAAAGTCAGTACAATTACGTGTGTTGTAACCATGGATTTGCTGTATTCTAGTGAACTTATTTCTATTCGAGAAGACATATAAACACATTTCTAAAATAAAAATACTAACCAGTGTTAATACTTTGAATTCCTTAAAAAGAGGTCGACATGAATTTTTCCTTGGAATATCGCAAATAATTCTTAATATACGTTTTTGTAAAATGAATACGTCAGGTGCTCGAGTGGAAACACCCCAGAAACATACTCCATGCCGCAGTCTGGAGGCCACTTGTGCATGATATCATGCAAATAATTGTTCACGTAACAGAATATGTCTGAGATTTCTGAACATATAACATAGTGAATTCAATTTTGAAATCAAATTGATGCAATGTTGCTTCTAATTTAAACCCGCATCTATAGTTAATCCAAGGAATTTAACGGATTCTGTTGGCTCAATTGCAATACCCTCGGTAATTATTTTTGGCGTCCTGTATCTTTTCTGATAATTATGAAATCGTATAACAAATGTTTTATCAGTATTGAAATAAAGGAAATTCTGATCACACCATGATATGAAGCTATTAACGACAGCTGTGCAACCTTTCATCAGAGTGTCTTCATGCTTATCTGAGATCAGTATATTGGTATCATCCGCATATCTGATGAAACTTGCAGAGGAGTTAATACTATCTATGTAATTAGTATAAAATAAAAATAATTTTGGCCCCAAGACAGAACCCTGTGGAACGCCAATAGATACACTCTGATAAGTGGATTTAGTAGAGGATATACTCACAAACTGTTTCCTAGATGTCAAGAAACTCTGTATCCAGTTGAGGGCAACTCCACGAATCCCATGCTTATTTAATTTATTTAAAAGTATGTTATGTTGGACACAATCGAATGCCCTGCTGAGATCACAGAAGATCCCAACAGGGCACTCACCTGCTTCAATTGTGTTGATCAGTCGTTCGTAGAATGACATCACTGCACTTTGAGTTGAGCGCCCAGGCAATAATCCATGTTGGTTATTAGAGATAACGGCATGACACGATGCGAAATTCAATAGTCTTCGAAGAAACGCATATTCGAAAACCTTAGAGAAACATGATGTAACTGTAATCGGCCTATAATTTTCAAGACACGATGGATTTCGATTTTTGAGTATTGGAATAACTTTGCCGACTCTCAGTGAGGATGGAAAACATCCATTTGTAAAAGAAAGATTGACGAGATAAGTAAGAGGTGATATAATGTGACACAAAACTTTCTTGAGTATGAAAGATGGGACCTCATCTGGCCCAGACGATGCTTTATTCTTTAATTTATTAGCCAATAGCTGCAGTAACTTAGGTTCTGAGAAAGGCGCAAGGAAGAGGGACTCTATGGGTGCAGTAATTTCTAATTCGGGAAGAAGGGGTTCCCTTTGAAGTCTTTGTTTACTCAGGAGCTTGAGTGGAGTTTCTATGAAAAATGTATTGAACAAATCACTGATTCTTCCTGGCTCTTCAACTAACTCATTTTCATATGTAACAGAAATATTGTTGACTGTATGTTTCTTTACACGCTGTGTTAATTCAGACACTACTTTCCAGGCCATTTTGGCAGGGTTGTCACTGTTAAAAATTTTATCTTGGTAATATAAGCGCTTAGTTTTTGCTAATAATAATTCATGTTGTTTTTTCGCCACAATATAAGCTCAGTTCGATGCAGGGAAACTACATTTCAATAAGAATAAATCCTTCAATTTGATCTAGACCTTCTCACATCATCGTCAATCCACCCTTTAGTAGCATTTCTGGGATAGAAGTGTCTTCTCAGTGGAAAATAAAAATATATTGAAGTAATACATGAAAATATCAGTAAATATACTATATGCATCATCCACGCTGGGAATATCATATACATCATTCCAAGACTCTCCATTCAGTAGTTGAATAAAATAGTTAATATTATTAGTACTGAAACTTCTGCGAGGTTGTGGAACTTCAGCTCTTGCACATGAAGTTCTCTGAGAGAATTCAAGCATAACTGTTCTGTGATCCGAATTCGTATTGTCCAAAACACACACAGTAGGATTTTCTATATCTGTGTATATGTGATCTATAACGGTTTGGGAATGAGGAGTTACACGTGTTGGCCACTCGACCACCTGACGTAAGTTGAAACTGGACAAAATAGTCGGTTTGGCTTCGGCGGTAAGTACAGCACATAATTCTGAACCGCTTACTAAACTGCTCATTACCAACACTCTGTGTTGAGGGCAAAACCTGACTGTTGCCACCTAGGCTGTCTTGCAGTTTTCTAGCGTGACACTCGGAGGACCGGCGTCGGCGATTATCCATGTTACCCCTTGACATGGTTCGCTTCGCAAAATTAGAGTCCGACTCCTCTAATCGCGCTGTATATCGACCTACTTCAGCTACCGGCATTCTCCTCTGGCCGCTTTCCTGAAAAACAATAATTCTGAGTCACGCCCCATCGCTCTAGCATGCTCTTAACAGTTCCCTCTATATCAGCTTACTTCAGCTACCGGCATTCTACTCTGGCCGCTTTCCTGAAAAACAAAAATTTCGAGCCACGTCCCATCGCTCTAGCGTGCTCTCAACAGCTCCCTCTGCTGCGGAAACCTAAAAGAAAATCTCCTACTCATATTCTTTCCCCCTTTTATGGTCACGTCTCATTACGGTCTTTCTCAAAAAAAATCTCAATTTGCTGAAACTTGTTTATTATTCACTACAAAATTCCCTTACTCCTATTTAAAAAAAACATAATCTATTCTCTTCTTGTTACTTTTCAGAAAAATTATTTTTCCCCTTTGCACAAAATGCTTTTATGATTTTCCGTATTTGTAAATACTCTCGATACAGAAGATTACCAGCTATTTACTCCCGCGCAAAATAATTCCAATCACCCTGTATATTAAAAAAATTCAAGTTATCAATAAGTTACTTCTCAACATAAAATACTCTTCACCCTACAATTGCCTTTTATTCTAACTACCTTCGCGAAAACAAATTTTTCAATTTTTTTTTCTCTACATTTTTCCCGTTATTTCATAAATGAATCTACCCAAATTTCTTCTTGGAAGGCTTATTACTTCAGGCCCAGAATTCGCTTTCCATATACAAAGCGGACGCTTTGTCACTTCATTTGTAGACATATACGAAAATATGCTCCTTCTGTCTTCTTTCTTGCTGGATCTTCTTGTCGAAATTTTGTTAGTATTCAGGGAAGAGATTGCCATTTTCAAAAATAAAATCTCAAAAAAAACATTCACCTACCTTTATTAGCTTCTTTTTCTTTACCTGAAATGCAGTCTGAAGCGGTATTCTTTTTATTGATTTACATCGCGAAATCCCATGACCACGAATCATTTCAAAATTTTCAACTTCGGACAACAGTGATATAATACTTCAATTATATAAATTTTTCCCTACCCTTGTTTCAAATAACTTTTATCGCTTTATATTCTTTCAACTAGTTTCAACTTCAAATCAACTTCATAAACACTACAAAAAAATTATCGTTACCTCGCTCTCTATTATATTTACTTTCAACTAATCAACTCCATGAGCACAAAAAAAATTATCATTACTTCACTCTGTAATTAGATTTACTTCCAAACTAAATACAAAAATTCAAATCAACTTCATGAGCACACAAAAAAATAATCATTACTTACTCTGAAATTATATTCACTACAACTGAATGAAAACAATAATGAAATTCCAAATCAATGTTCTCCGAATTTCCAGAATATTTAATATTACTTTTACTTCACCACGAAAACAAATGTTTAGAATGCCACAGGTAAATTTATTCGCTAGTATTCCTCATCTCAAATATATAAAAATCGGTTCTCAAGATTCATTTTTCTAATAAATACATTTGACCTATATACTTCTAAGCAAATCTTAGCAACATTTACAATGGGATGATATACTGATCATCTGGCAAAAAAAAACAACTACTCCTCTGGCAAATACCTCGACGGGTATTGAACTACATTCAACAGACGCCAGTGCAAAGTATTAACACAACCTGAAATAGAAATACCTATCCAATTTCTCGTACTAGTAAATACCTATTCGCTGAATCAACTTAATTTTCAAATAACTCAATAGTTCTTTCTTCACGCTGAATTATTCGAAAGATTATCAAATCCCATTTTCATATGTATCTCAAAAAATTCAACAAACTGAATTCGCTCGAATATGTTCCGACGGAACGCTACTTGCTCTTGAAACGTGTCTTCTTATTGACTTAAATTCTCTATTCGATATTGATCTCTTTTCAACAAAAATCCTAGTGGCACTTTGAACTTATACTACTTCAAACTGCCTGAAAAATTATGTAAACAAGTTTTCACCAAATTAAGTGATACTTCTGCTCCTGAATTATCACAAAAATTCCACTCAAAATAATGAAATTTCAATCCTAAGTTTTCGCAAAAATCCCACCGCGTTGCACCATAATGTAACGAACGGTAGGGTGTGTAATTGTTGTTTTACCTTTATTGCTCTTCTAGGTACCCACAATACTCCCTCAATATTTTCTTTCTAACACTGTACCTCTATTTCAACCTATCTGTATCAGTTTACGTTTACATAATAGACAAATTTATAATTTACAATCCCACCGCTCTGTTACTAGTGTGGTAATTGCTGAAAGGGTATTATTTTTGTTAATGGCAGCGGCTGTCACCAGACGTAGATTTCTCCACGTCAAATTTTTGATGTCAAGGCAATTTCCGAAATAAACATGAATTCGACCCTTTGCACGAAGAAAGGGTCTTTAGTGAGAAACCTAGGGTTTAATTTCTGCTTCCTCGTATACTCTGAAATCTGAAAATAGGGCGGCAAGTAGGAAATGAAATCCTCTGATAACTTTGAGCAATATATTAGCAGCGAAATGAAAATAGGAACTTACAAAATAGATTAGAAAAAAATGTAACAAAAGAAATATGCAATGAAAACAATTTATAAAAAAAATTACATTTACCGTACTATTTAGTTTAATCAAAATATTGAAAAATAAAATGAGACCGGCAATGATCTTATTTACGCCTAAGAATAATGAAAATTCCACAAACAGAAAAATGTGTACTCAGAACCCAAAAATCTGATGTACTCATATCTATAAATGCCTCTAAATCTGCCTTACTGGCTAAATGTATATATTATAGGCCGCCCTACGGCCCATTCCAAATAACTACTCGATGTAAGAGAGAGTCAGAGAGATTTCTCAACTTGTGATTCAAACAACAGATATAAAATGAATGAGGGTTTCTCTTCCCAAATGTGAATAAAATGGTGATTTACGTTAACACACATCAAAATTGACATACCAAGTCTTCTGTCTATCTTGCATGGCTGTTTCCATTCCATTCCATAGATTTTTTTGGTATTCCAAGATATAGCACTTTGCACACGAATCAATTTGAAGTTATTTCTTTTCCCGATTTTTCCGACCGTAATTAGATTCTCGTAATGAAACGTGCCCCCTATATTTGGTAGGAGACAAACCTGAAAAGGCCGTCCCCTCGCGTTCGGGAGTTTGTTTCTAAACCGTGTCTCCAGATCAACTACTCTTTGAGACGTTTTCGTCCCCCCAATTCCAGCCAATTTAATTTTTGCAATAATGCATTTTCGAGCCTGCCGCTGACTCGGTTGATCCCAAGCGAAGGCGATGTTTTGTCTATCAAAAAGTTTACACATCGAAATCTCATATCTCGTCTAGACTGAAACAAAGACTTCTTTCATTGGGTGTTTCGTGAGAGGAATTCTCAAATGAATTTTGATACATTGTATATGAAGCTTTCATATACAGGGTGCGAATACTTATATGGAGTTCACTTAAAAATGCGCAGCATTACAAATCATCAGAGCCTTCGACTCTTAAGTTTACAAATATAAGGTAATCTCAATGTATTTTTGGTATTATTGGGTCAGAAGGTTGATGCCAGGCCGCATTTTGGATGCTGACCTCAACTAAATTATAATTTTCACAACTCGATGACTTTGTTGAATGGGGTCCAATTTTTATGAAAATTGAAGTTTGAGAAATGAAACAAGATATCTGCATTTTTTGTATTTTTATTTGAAATCATTAGTTTTTGAAAACAATAATGTATATACAACCTAATTATGGGTAAACTCTGCAACATCGAAAGTTTCAGCTATCAAATAATATAATAATCACTAGATATATTTGGCTTATAATGATCAATTACTCCAATCATGAAAATCGGAATGGGTTTAATACTGGAAGAATTTGAGAAGTCAATCGAGCACATTAATGAAATGCTGGGATTGAGAGTCAACTATAATTCTAAAAGTAATTGATAGACTGAGAAAGTAAAACGTTTCCTTTTGAATTTTGTACCTGGCATGTGACATTTATGCCCCCACTAGTTCTGATTTGACCCAAAAGATTTTTAAACATTATATGTTTCGAATTATATTTTTTTTTAATAAATGAGAAAGTATAATAACAATATCTCCATGCCTGTTAACAAGATCAAAAAAGAAAAAATGAACTAAATTATAAATAGGATAGTAAATCACAGTAGATAAAAAACAAAACTATCCTCTTATTTAAGCAGTATATTGCCGATTACTAATTTCTGTATAATGGCCAAGATAATTCTGCCTCTGTATTGCTGAAGCTGGAATACATCTCAAAAAACAAATCAAAACATCTACATCACATTACCGGTGAGAAAGCGTAATCTTTCCCAGAAATTCTGTTCAATAACTATTTATCTCTGCCTCGAAAGAAAAGTTAAAAGTGTGTTAAATTCATATACTACCAAAATATTCCACATATATACCTGAGAAATCATTCCTTGAAATCGATTTATCCCATGTGCATTCCGTTATGTAATCCAAAAACCAGTCACAAGTTATTGAGACTAACGCTGGATTCTTGTAGGTACGATTTTCGGAAAAAAATTGCGATTAAAACGAGATGAAGATCGAACACTGGAATATAATTGGACGTTTTTCAGTTATATCCTTTTCTGTTCAGACTTTGTACCTACATGAACTTAACAATGAATAAATTCAAACAAAACTGCCAAGATAAACATTCCACTTGAATCGCTACGTAATTCACAACAGGAATTTCTAGGGTATTAAAAGTTTATTCAGATGATCGAATCCAAATAATTGTCATACTGTAATGGCGTCAGATGAAAGATATTTTTATGCGGGCTTTATATCCCAAGTGTGCCAAGTTCAATCGGTTGAAATTGAATATGATCCCGGAGGTCGAAGGATTTTATTTTAAATTATTATACTTACATGAAAGCGTTTGCTTATAAAAAAAATTGAAAATTGTGAAATGCATGCATTTTGGTCGATTGAGCTTGGTGAAGGAGGGATATACGTTGAGAACATTTCCAAACAAAACTCAAACTCAGAAAACATCAAAATCGCAACCAGGAACAATATAGTACCTGCAGTGAGCCAACTTCCCGTTTATTTTGATCAGTCCAATCGATTAAAAGGTCTAGTGCAACTAAGCGCTGTAAAACTCTGTTAAAGCAGTCTGGCCTTACATTTTCATTGGTTATCCGCATTGAGGGAAATACTCAAGGGTAATAGAACAAGACCTTGATAAATAGTCGACAAATTTCATTGCACCTAAATTTTGACAGAATTTTATTTCAATTTAACGAGACATAAATTTGGCATTAATAATCTGATGAAAGCCCGAGAGCAAAGCTCGAGTCGAATTAATAAATACAGGAGAAATTTAGCAGCAATCAAAATAGTAGCTCAATTATCAAGGTCGTAAAACTATTTCTTGAACCCAATTCCTTATATCAGAGAGACATATTCACAAAATGAAACAATTTGGAATGATTTATTCAAAATATCAACAACAATCGACAAAAGCCAAATAGAAACAGCACCATATTCATAAAGTATCAGTTGAAATTGAAAACACAATTAATGTATGTGACTGACTCCATACGCTATTTTTACTCCTCACTGTGTTATGAGGGATTATAGACTGTATTACACTAAACATTTCTTCGTTTTTGGTTTCGACAAACTGATTCATTTTCAAACACTTCGATTGATTCAATTTGACGTTTGAGATCTATTTATTTAAAGTACTGTCAGATGCACGGACTGTTTGATTAATAGTCGGTGACTATTGTGCACCATGCAAATAGTCGCTAATGGTGCGTGTTGATTGGTCTTGTCAAACAGAAAACAAAAGTGTTATTGGTTGATGACTGATATTCGACAGATGAAAAAAATAATCATTGATATAGCACATTTCCTGTCAGAAAAATTCAGTGGTGCTTTTCTAAAGTAAAGAATATATTTTCTTGGAAATTGATAGATATTGGCAAAATTCAGAAAATCCACATTTTAACAATTATTATGCAACAATCAATTATCCATTAATATAGACGTATCGGTAATATATCTGCTATGGCTAGGTTTTGCTAGTATATTATTCATGGTGTAATGTATTATATTAATTCATCATTCCTTGATTTAGCAGCAAATTAATTCTCATGTTTGAAAAAAACTCTCTGTAATCCAACTATTCATTTCTGAAAATATTTGCAACAATTTGGCCGAGTCAGCTAAAGCTTGGTAAGATCCCGGGTCGAATTCGACCAGAATTTTTTCTGAGTTGTCGCCGAGGACTATACTTATGATACGCTTCCAAGTGGATGTGTGTAACGTTGGTAGTCAAGATATCAATCCAGGCAGGTGTGGTCTGTTTATCGAATAATCAACCGACTTCTTGGTAGGGTAGATTTTTGGGCTTTCCTAGAATTGATATAGGAATTGCACGATCGAAAAATCGGTAAGTTGCCCTCTAGGTGCACTCGCGAGGAAAAATGAATGATGTAAATAGACATGGAAACGTTATGTGAATTTCACAGCATGATTCCGCCATAACCAGTTTGATGAAGTTATTTGGATAGAACATCTGGAATTAACCTCCTACTAAGGATCAACTTTATTTCATCAAAATTGCACTTTCGCTTGTAGTTTTGCTAACACGAAAAGTATAATTCCTCATTCTCAAAAACATTAAATAATAAATAAAATAAAAATATAAAATTCCATGTGTACGGAAATGATTTCTTGTTATCTCTGTAGGTGTTGCTTAACAGTGTATTATCAAGTTGAGATCGAAAACGAATGAGACTCCGAACTAAAGAGCTGAATTAATATACCGGATGATTCACAAGCCCTATAACTCAACATAAGCCTACGAAAATAAAATAAAATATTCTATATGTTTAGTCTGTGACGTCATGACAATATCAGTGGCAGTATTCTCCTTTTTTCCAATATAAACATAAACAGTGTCCTGCTTTTCATGAATACACTAAATATGTGCTCAAAATGCGATTTCAATAAGCTGGGATACCTCCACATGCAAATACATTGGTTTTTCATTCTGGCACTGTTTTAGAATTCTAAAGGCATGGAACATTACCAATAACTCTTTAATGTCGTGAAAATACAAACAGAACATACAAAGTTTGACACAATTGCTAGCTGATACATAAGCTATAGAACCATATGTAACAGATCATAATTACGTCCCCATACAACTGATAGGACAGGAAACATTGGCACAACTAAAACAAATTCCTCTACAATATATATTTTACGAATCTCTCGCCAGTCATCAAAGGAGAATTATTTCCTTTCACTCAAAAATTTCACTTTCTTACCAATTCCAGAGGAAATCTCAGAATGCTTACAATGCAGTTTGCGCTCGTCCGGACTCAGGGCCAGGAAGTACTGGCGACATTACATTACCGCTGATAGTGGTTACATGATCTTTGATGCTCAACGCAGCTACCTTGGCGCGCTGATAAGCGCTCAGAGTGTTTTGGCCCAAGAATCTGTTGAAAAAACAATGATTGGTGTTCCATGTAACAAACCTCAAATAGTGGTATTTTATTCGGACTTCCGTTATCTATATTATTAACTCTATTGAAACCTGTTACCGAGCAAATAAGACAAAATAAACGATTCAATAGGTTGAAAGGGATATGATAGAAATTGGCTTTCACTAATAAGATTTCGAGATCTCGTCTTGTTTGTCTCTATAAACTGATGTAAAGAACCGTGCACCATTCATAGACCAAGTGTAATAAAATAATTTCATTAACAATAATATTGTTAACAGCACTTTGATGATGGGGGATGGTTGAGTGGTTTATACTGAATGATGAGTGAATGAGTGAAAACGATAGTGTCGCAATTTCTGACGAAAGGTGAAGTTTAAGAGAAAAGTTCGGAAAAGTATGGATCTTGAGAAGATCTATGAATCTTAAATGGATGACTTTTGCTCATAACCTCGAAATAACTGAGAAAAATGCGAAAAACTGTTGTTTTTTTTTCTTCATTGAAACAAAAGTCATCATATATCAACATAATTCGGTAGCAATATACTTTGACATGTCTCCAATGACTACATTTTTTTTGGATGATAAATCTAATAGTTCCAAAGATAATAAACTGTTTCGTCAAATTGCGTTTTTTTCTCAAATTCAATTCCTCCTTCAGCGATTGATCGTTAAATGATTTTTCAGGGCTCATTCTCTTTCTTTAATCTAGAGTTCATGATGATAAAATGGAAAATGATATAATTCATTCAAAAACAAGCTCAAAAATGAAAGAAACCATAAAAATTGGACCGCAACTGTGAATTCGTTAATGTCGAAAATTTATTCGAAATTTTCGAAAAGCCAATCACATCATATTCGAATTTACAGAAAAAATATCATCGAAACTATGTTTCATTTTACGAGTGGTTGATTATTCTGCTAAACGGCATTGCTATAAGCAGTCAAATCGAATAATAGGAAATATGCATAAAATTTAAAGGACCCCGCACCAAATACATAGGAAAATGGCTTTCAGCCAATTCTGGTAATTTTTTGGGATATTGTAGTACAAGTCACTAGAAGTACACATGCAAGTTTAAATCAGTTTCTATGTCCGGTTTCGGAGATATGAATTTTTGAAAATCATAAAAATTGCTGTTTTACCAAAACATAGCAAGGTTCACTCATCCAAAAGTATTACTTAATAGATGATAAGTAACAAAATAGTAGCATTGTTGGTTTGAAGAAAGTCGAATAGCATGTCAGTTAGTCGGTCGTTGCGATAGAAGAAGCCACCTATTTTACAGGGTGGTTCAAATAGCGACAATTTGGGATATTTTTCCAATCTTTATCAACCGTTCCATTAGTGAGACTGAGGATTTTCCATTAGGAAATACCTATTGGGATTCTCTTCTTATGTCAAGAAGATTTTCTCTAAAACTTTCGACTTCTTTACAATTTTTTTTTCGAAAGTTTGTTTTTTATACTTCATATTTTTAACAATAGCCACACAAAATAGCCTTTTTGAGTAATTGAATCCGCTTTGGAGCCAAAACTATTAGAGAAAGACTCACGGTAATTGCTCGATATGATCAGCTTCAAAAAGTCACGATCACATTTTATACGGGGGCTGTTTACAAAAATTAGTTGAAATCGGTTTTGTACGTGATAAATATCTTTGTTAATTATTTTTGAATAGATCTCCCAATTTGAATCATATTCTTCAGTTATACTTCTGAATGAATCACCCTACTCGGTTAAGTTTCATTCATTTCCTATGTCTGGTTTTTGAACTATAAATTAATATTCTATAGAAGATATTATCCAATCTTATTTCTTGATGAAATGAATATGATCTTGCAGCGCAAAACAATTGCACCTTCAAAAACCGCAAGACCATTGAACTGTGGTACTCTTAACGGCGTGGCTATTGACACAATGGTATACGGTTTTCCACCTGCTTCGCGAAAATTCAGTTTCAATATCTCTATGCTTCATAACGATTCCACGAATATCTACAAATAGAAATCATAATGCCTTCCCGCAGAAGCCTATGAGGTATTATTGTATTTCCTGTGTCGTTTTTGTTAACGAATTTTTTTAAGAGTGTAAAAAACTACGCAGTTATTCGAAGTGAAGTTTTTGAATAGTAGATATGTCCCAAAAAGCGGCATGAGTGGTACGAATTCCACTTCAATGATTTTTGTAACTGAGATACATATTTTCATCATGGATAGCCATGACCATAAAACAAGCCACTATTTAACATTACTGAGGAGTTAGTTGAAGGCAAAAAAGCATTGTTCAGTATTTAACGATACCTTTCAATAATCGCGTTCAATGTTACTCTCGTAATTCATTTTTTAGAGAAGATCAACAAATGTATTATTGAATAATGTTGATGATTTTGAATAGAAACGTCAGTAGGAGGAAAAATCGCAACCATCCTCCACTAGAATTTACTGATGATTGTCGTATTTGCCGGAATTGTAATTGACTTATAATCATTGCAATTCAGGTGAGAACAATTTTCATAAACTGTAATCAGGTTGTGTGCACTTGTGCCTAACCAGCGAACATGTGATGTCTGAGGCAGTTTTGCGATGTTTTTTGAAATTCCAAGCAGACAGCAAACACGCAATTTTTATCAAATCTTTTTCATCGAATGGAAGTTCGGATTTCGTTTTTTCTTCAATTTATTATCGTATGATATAAAACTGTAGTTGTCTGATGGTCTGTTCCGCATCACGCAAAAACTACTGGACCGATTTTGGTCCATATTTGACATAATTTTTATATCCTAAATCAGCGTTGAAAAATCAGGTATCATTTGACGTTGATGTAATGTGCATATTATTCACAAGGATGAGTTTGAGAATGAATTATATATATTGAAAAAGATCTCAATCACCACATTTATATTATTCTCCGAAACAAATAAAAAATGTACTTGGAAGCAATTTCAATTCGAACACCAACTTTAGTTTTCAATATTTTCTCGAACGGACTATGAACTAAAGAAAGTAATATCAACTTTTTATTCGAAATATATAGTAACTACTTCTTTTTTTAAACTGTCGCAGGAAGACATACTGTGTATTTTCTTTCGTGACTCCTATCATATGCTTTGTTCGAGTCAATTTCTTCGGATATCACACTAGAATCCCTTGTAGCGGAATTTGGCAATCCTTACGATATTACTGTGATTGATGTCCGTATAAGACTTCTGTGGACTGCTTTGATGCTAGCTGGGTAGTTATAACGCATAAATAAGCATGCAGGCTATACTAAAATTGGTCGGATTTGCGGTCATCTAGGAAAAATAACATTAAAAAAACTGTTGCAATATCCTGTAAAATTGTAATTACACAAAAAAAATTACAAATTCTGTTTTCTCCCAGCTACAGGGTGATTTTGCAATTTGGTCCATTCGTATTTCAAATATTGAAGCATTTTGATCATTGTATATAAATGCAATTTTGTCTACAGGTTTCACAAGAAGACCCTAATTGTTCAAGGCTGAAGGTCCCTAAACGAAGAACAACTTGGTCGTGTGCGATTTGTAGTGATGTGCTCAATATCCGCAAAATAACTACTAATTTTAAAGTCAATATCTTCATTGAAAGAAATATAAACGTCTCGGGCCATCATCGCGTCTGTGATAGACATTTGACTGAAGATGGACTTTCATTGCCAGCTCTTTTACCAGGTTTGGAGTTTGTTAATAGAGCCTATCGGATACCTGGAACCCAATTAACCGATTTGCTTCAAGCT